>JADRCH010000062.1:9252448-9347880 GCA_019843965.1 Rhynchomys soricoides
AGAGAGAGAGAGAGAGAGAGAGAGAGAGAGAGAGAGAGAGAGAGAGACTGTCTGCATGTCTGTGTGTCAACCTCAGACATTCCCCAAGAGCTATCCACATTACTGTTTTGAGTTTATACATTGTTGAAGGACCCACTCAGCTGAAGCTAGTTCAATCTTTTTCTTTTCAAGAGTGTCTCTCATTGGCCTGGAATTCACCAGGAAGGCTACCACAGAGCCAGTGAGCTCCAGGGATCCATCTCTCTCTACGTCCCCAGTGCTGGGATTATAAGCCTGTGCCACCATACCCTGCTTTTTACTTGGGTGCTAGGACTGAACTCAGATCCTCATGCTTGCATGGGAAGCATCTCATCCACCAAGCCCTCTCCACCCTTTAGAAGAAATCTATGGTATGACTCACATATAAATGAACATCTTGAAAATCCACATACAAGGAATGCTTACCTTTCAAGAACACATGTTCAAAAATGTTGGAAGCACAGCATGACAGTCCTTGCACCCCTGGACCAACTAAAGACTGTTAGGTGGAGCTGCCCTGATCACTGTATTTGCCTCAAAATAAATCACACAGGAACACCATTTTCTTCCAAAACCAAGAATTAGCATAGCCTAATGACAGTATTTTTGTGCCTCGCTCCAAACTTCCAGCTGAAGGACCCAGCAGGCTGACCAGATCCAAAAATGAAAGCCAGGCTTATGGTGGGTCATGAGGTTTCTATGCTTGTATCAGATTATTCAAGAATGACAGTATAGATGCATGACAACCCCAGTCCTGAGGCCAGCCAGTAAGTACCCATGGGCAGGAGGCTGGATGCTTGAATTGTAGGCAGCCTTCTCTTACTGTTGGCAAAGAGAATGCTGGTGCTCAGCCCACTTTCTCTTTCTCTATTTTAAGCTTCATGTATATGTCTATTTGTACCTGTGCAAGTGCATGTTCACGTGGGTGCGTGAAGAAGTCAGAAGACAACATTGGGTGTAGGTCCTCACTGTCTACCTGGACAAAGGACTTGTATGGCTGCTGCATACTCTACATTAATTGGCCTGCAAGCTGCTAGGACTCCCCTGTCTCTGCCATCCATCTCACTACAGGAACATCGGGATTAAAGATGTTCACCACCACACCCTGCTTTATGTGAGTCCTGAGGCTCTGAACTCAGGTCTTTACACTTACACACTGGCCTTGTGTGGGTCCTGGAGCTCTGACTTCAGGCCCTTACACTTGCATAGAGAACTCCTTACCCAATGAACTGACTCCCCAGTTCTCATTTTTCCCCTCTTTATTCAGTCTGAGATCCTGTGGTGATCTGAATAGAATGGCCCCTATCTTAGTTTTGCTCACTATTGCTGTGATGAAACATGATGACCAAAAAGCCAATTTGGAAGGAAAGGGTTTATTTGGCTCACACTTTCACATTGTAGTCCATCATTGAAGGGAGTCAGGATAGGAACCGAAACAGGGCAGGAACCTGGAGGTAGGAGCGGATGCAGAGGCCATGGGGGGAGGGTGCTGCTTGCTAGCTTGCTCCTCATGGCATGCTCAGCCTGTTTTCTTATAGAATGCAGAACCACAGTGAGCTGGGCCCTCCCCATCAATCACTAATTAAGAAAATGTCCTACAGGTTTGCCTACAGCCTGACCTTATGGAGATATTTTCTTAATTGAGATTCCTTCTTCTCAAATGACTTAAATCTTATGTCGAGTTGACAGAACTATCCATCATAGCCCCCACAGGCTCATATGTGTGAATGCTTAGCCACCAGGGACTGACACTATTTGAAAGGATTAGAAGGACTTGGAGGTGTGGCACTGTTGGAGGAAAAGTGTCACTGGGGGTGGGTTCTTAGGTTTCAAAAACCTATTGACAGCCCAGAGTTCCTCTCTCTGCCTACAATCTATCAGCTATTGCTCCAGCACCTGCCTTCGTGCCAGCGTGCTACCTGCCATGATGATAATGGACTACACCTCTGAAGCCAGCCCCCAATTAAATTGTTTCTTTCATAAGGGTTGCCTTAGCCATGGTGTCTCTTCACAGCAATAGAACAGTGACTAAGGCAGACCCTAATTAACCTAACCTAGGAACTGCCACACAGACATGCCCAGAGGTTGGTCTTTTGTGTGTTTCTAGTTCCTGCCCACCTGCCAGTATTAACCAGACACACTGGAAAGTATTATATAATTTTATAATATTACAAACATCATAGAATTAACCAGGCAACAGGAAGTGTTTAGTTCCATTATAATCTTATGGGGCCAATGTTGAAAATATAGACTGTCAGAGTGACATGCATAGCATGACTTTATAGGCTTTAAATACTAATTAATTTCTTTCTAGGTTATTGTAATACTATTAAAAATAAAAGGGGCTAGATGGTAAAGGGATGGGGGTAATGGCTCTGTCAGTATCATGCCTGCCACAGAAGTATGAGGACTTGAGTTCAGATCTCTGGGACCATGTAAAAGCCAGGCATGCCATGTCATCTGTGGCTCCAGCACTGGGAGACAGAGTCAAATGGGTATCTGGAGATTATTGGCAGGTCACCCTATAAATCAGTGAGCTCTAAGTGAGGGGCCTCTCAAACTATAAAACAAAATTTTTTTTAAAAAAAGGATCTGGAGTATAGCTCGGTAGTAGTATGCTTGTCTGTCGTCCACAAGGCCATGGATTTAATCCTCAGCATTATCCAAACATAAAAAGCTGAGGGGGCTGGAGAGATGGCCCAGTGGTTAAGAGTACTCGGTGCTCTTTCAGAAGACAAGAGTTCACTTCGGAGCACACATCTGTCAGCTCAGTTGCCTCTAACTCAGCTCCAGAGGACCCAATGCTCTCTTTCAGCCTCCCCTCCACAGGCACCTGCACATACACACATACACACACACACACACACACACACACACACGCGTGCGCATACACACACGCACACACAATTCAAAAGAAAAATCATACAAATGTAAAAAGGCAAAGAATCATCAAGGAAGACACTGGCCATCAACCTCTGCACACATGCCCACACATGCGCATGCATGTCTCCCACACACAACTGTGTACACTTACAAAGTGCACACATACACAGAGGAACAGATAGAGTGCTTGCCCAACGGGGGCAAGGCTGTGGACTCATCCCCAATTCCGAAAGAAAAGAGGGAAGGAGGGAGGAAGGGAGGGAAGAAGTAGTATTCGAAGAAGAAAAAGGAAGAATGGGGAAGAGCAAAAGGAGGAGGAGGAAGAGGAGGAAGAAGAAGAAGAAGAAGAGGAAGAGCAGGAGGATGGAAAGGAGGAAAGAAAGAAAAGTGTGAGAAAAGACAAAGGTTAGAAAAATCTTCCAAGATGAGGCACACAGATCGCAAACTCCCTCAGATAAAAGAACAGCTTAAGCACGATATTTACTGACTTGTCCCTCTGTTGGTACTTGGTTTGAAAGGAAAAAGAAAAACATCAGAGCTGCTCAACGTGTGAGTGTTGGTTTATTAAATTACACGGTCTACAAACTTGAGTAATAAATGTTTACCAAAGCATCACTAAAATGTGATAGGTCATCAGAAAACACATCGCCTCATAGGTCAATTTACCAAAGTCTATAGGAAAGAGCATCTTGCATAGGTCTCTGATAGCTCGCTGCCAATGTGTCCTGGAGCCTCTGCACCAGTGGAGAAAGCTATAAAAAATTATAAGTTCACTCTGAAGAAGCTCTAGGACCCACAGAGGGTGGGTCTAGTTCTTTCCTGAGCAGTTCTAGGACCCACAGAGGGTGGGCACAGTTCTTTCCTGAGCAGTTTCTGCTCTCTGTCACAGCTTGGTGACTCTACAGTGACATCCCCCAATAGAGACGAGAACCCATTAGGCCCTCTTTGAAGGTGGTTAGCCTGCACTTCCAGCACTTGCCCTGGTCCCTCCAGAGTCACCCTGAGAAGTTTTGGAAAACATCAGCTGCTTCCACCCAGTTCTGAAAGCAAGCCAGCCCACGCTCCCGGATCTGCTTCCGCCCTTTGTTGGTGATGACCGCTCCATTTTGCTTGATGACCACAAGCTTGGGGATGACAGTGATGTCGTACCTCTTCTTCAGTTCACTGAGGACAGAAGGGCAGAGGGTTAGCACTGCTGCAGGTCTGAGAAGAAGGCGGCTGTTTGTAGGTTCTGTGCAAACTCTGCCATTTTATATAGGGATGTGAATGCCCTTCAGTGTCAGCAGCCACAGGGAATCCAGGATTCGATTCCCTTCAGATACCAAGGGACAACCATACTATATAAGTCTCAAGCTGAAGATCAACCTCTTATGGAACTAAAAATACAATTATCCAAAATTCAAGTAGCTTGTAGTTTCAGTGTCTCCAGAGGCTGAGGCAGAAAGATTACTTTAGATCCTACATTTGAGACCAGCTTGGGCAATATAGGGACACTGTAAGTCATCATCTAGAAAGGACTTGGAGCAAGGCAGGGCCAGAAAAGAGCTGCCTTCGTGCCGGGAGTCAGTGAAGTAGAGACCAGGGAGACCCAGACATCTGAATCAGAGAGCCCTAAGCTACTGTCTACCCAAGAAACGAAGTCCAGGCTGGTCTACTTTTCGACAACTCCAAACATGTCAGCTAAAAGGAGAGGAGCCCCAGCACCCAGCAATGTCCCAGAATGCAGATCAGAAGCTGGGCTGGCATGAGGATGGGAAGATTTCTGTTAGGCACCTTGGACACTGCCCACTTCCCAGCCTATGAGGACCAGCATTGCAGTGAGGTCACCGTATGCTCTTCAAGGGTTCTCATGGGAGTAGCAACATGTAGCATGAACATCTACAGCTGCTTGGAGACCTGGTTCTGCCATGTATTGTGATGCAAGTCTATAAAGTTAGTGCTCAGGAGGATCTCTTTCTAGACAGATGAACTCAGCCACAGAGAAGGGGATAAGATGGAACCCTCAACCTGAGAAAATACCTACGGGGAGCACTGGCACCTCTTCCTGCAGTCATTCTCAGGTTAAGGCAGGCCCTCTTCAAGGCCACTGCACTGGGACACCTGCACAGAGGAGACAGCACCAGCCAGGCACCTGAACCTTGTTTCAGAGACATTGGTGATAAACAACTGCCTCTCTGCGCTATGTGATACAGTATCTGTTGCTGGGCCAGGGAGACAGGGCTACACTGGAATGCATCTGCATAACTCTGAGGGAAAGGGGAGGGCTCCAGGCATTCTTTCCTAGAGGTGCAGCTGCCTCCAGCCATGCCATGGCAATTTAAGGGAGCCGCAAGTGACTTTCTTGGTAGTGGGAAATTTCCTCCTCTTCCTTTCTCGGGTGGCTCTTCAGGGTCTGAGGGACAGTAGTAGGTAAGGGAAAGCTACATAAACAGTGGTCCCTTCCTGGTTCGCTTCCCAGTTGGGGCCTGTACAACCTTCCTGTCCTGCCTTACCCACCTCAGCAGACAGCAACTTCGGGATCACCCCCTAGATGGTTTGTGCAGTTTTCACTTCTCCCTAATGGTGGCTCTTTTTCTTTGGTCCATGGTCTGATTCTACACATTTGAGCTGAGATAGCAAAAGTCAGGGCACAGCTCCAGCAACCCCTCCAGAATACTCTACTTCCTGGTTCGCACAAAGCAACATTAGGGGTGTGGAAGTCCTGGGAAGGGACAAAGATGGATAGCTAAGTTTGCAATGGGAAACTCCCTGTGGAAATGAAGAACAGGTGATCTGGGCTAATCTGTGCTCAAAGGCCATGGTAGGCTATCCTGTGCTCAGAGGAGCATTTGTTGCCACCTGGAGCAGAAAGGCTCTGGAATAGAAGAGAAGGAAAGGAAGGAGGAAAGACCTACAGGGTCCCCAAAGTAACTCCCTTCTCAAGGGAGTCAACGTACAAGGTACAAAGACAGACCCCAGAACTGGAACTGTGCTCCTCCTCGGTGGCACACCTGGAAATCAGGGCAATACACCAGCATGCTGATCTCTCATGCCGACACCGCTAGAAGCCTGGCATGGTTTATGTTGATTGTCAGTTTGGAGGGTCTACAATCATCCTGGAGGCAAACCTCTGGACAAGTCTGTGGGGAGATTTCCAGGCTGGGTTAACTGAGGTCAAAAGAAGCCCATTAACTGTATAAGACCCCATTGCATGGGCTGGGGTCCTGGAGTGAAAAAGGAGAAAGTTCGGCGCCAGCATTCCTTCGCCTCTGGCTCCAGGCTGCAGCCTCAAGGAGACCCACACCTCCTCATGAGTCTGCCCTAAGGACCAGCCTTCAAAACGTAACCAAAATAAACCTTCCTCACCTTAAGTTTCTCTAATTTTGTGCGGGAAGGAGGGGGTGTGCCCATGCATTCGTTCGGAGGCCAGAAGGATGGGACAGATGTCCTAGTTAATTCTCTTGAGACAGGTTCTCTCACAGAACCTAACGCTGGCTGTTTCAGCAAAACTGGCTGGCTAGCCAGGGAGCGCCCAAGATCTGGCTGACTCCGCCTCTTCTGGCTGACTCCGCCCCTCCATTGCTAGGGTTACATGTAGCCCTGTTTTTGTTTAATTCAAATGCTGGGGATTTGAACTTAGGTTTTTATACTTGAACGCTTACTCGCTGAGCCAGCTCCCCATTCTTCCTGACGTTGCTTTTGTCAAATATTTTGTCACTGCAATAAGAAGAGTAATAAATACGGAGCCCTTTCACAGACTAGGTCAACCCCATTCTCCGTGCATTTTTTTTACTTGGCCATAAAACTACCAGCCTCGTGGGCAACCCAGCGCCCTTGTCTCCAGGGGGACCTGAGTTCTCTGGCTAATTAGCGCTGTCATCATCACCATCTCAACTGCAAAACAAGTGTGTCCGTTAAAGCTACATGTAATTGAGTGCGCCACTGAGTCAAGTCACATTGTAAAGCACAGCCCTTGAAGCAGTTCTCAAGGGAGTCCTTATGCAAAGGCAATCGGCTGTCACTTAGACTTACTATCAATGGAATTTTCATGGTACCAGCAGCGTGTAGCTTCATATCTGCCCCAAGGCTAAGCAGCTTCCCCAGGGTTCTCCATCTCCCCGGGAATCACCAGAGAGAATGAGTTTAGGAAAATCATGCTCAGTCAGTAAAGAGCTTTGCAAGCATGAGGGCATAAATTCAGTCCTGAAAACCACATAAAAAGCACTCGTAATCCCAGAGCTGAGGAGGCAGAGACTGATGCCCTAGGGCTCACTGGCCAGCTAGCCTAGCCAGCTTAATGAATTACAGGACAGCGTGAGACCCTGTTTCAAAAAACAAGGTGGGTGACATCTGAGAAATAACAGCAGAGGTTGTCCTCAGGTTGCCCTCTGACTCTACTGACGTGCACGCGCACGTGCATATACGGAAACATACACACAGAGAGAATAAGGCAGTTTCTAGTTATTATGAATTTATGGGACATCTCAAAGTTGGCTTTGCTTCGTTTTCCAGAAAGGATTCACAGATAGCATCGCAACTGGATGACAAACCCAGGACCCAGACTTAGAGGATACCCAGAAACTGACATCCGTTCTAGAAGCGGGCAGGGCTGGGGGCGTGTGCTATAAGACCTCCATGTGGACTCTTTCATACCCACCTCTAGCTCTTTCTAGGTTTTTCTGAAACTCTCAAGCCCCGCCTGCTCTAACATCTGTCTACCCCTGGTTCCTCCACATGTATTTTGAAAGCATCCATGTTAATGAAACGTTACAGTTAGGGATGGCTAGCATCTGGCTCCTCCCGCTATGAGGCCCTCCCCACTTCTCCCGGGGTACCCCCCCCCCCGAACGCAGGTCTGTGGATACGGCTGGGTTCCGCAGCTCCCATTTCAGGTGGGTGGCTTCCCACCCTTCCTTCTGCCCACTGATCAAGTAGCCTAGCTAAGGGATGCCAGCCAACATCAGGACCAGATCCGGGGCTCCCAAGACATGCGGATCCCTGAAACCCTAATAGTAAAAGGAAGAAAACGCTGGCAGACTGGAGCCCTGTGGATGCTGAAACCAAGATTCAGTGGAATTGACCCGCATTGAGACCAGAACCGGGGGAGAAAAAAAAAAAGGCGGGATAGGAAGTTAAGGACCCTCGTCTGAAACAGCAGCACGGTGCAGGAGAGCAGTCCCGGGGGAACCAGACGCCAGCCCCGTGCCGGTGACCCCCCAGGTCCCCACTCACTGCCTGTAGGGGTCGTGGAAGGGCAATGCCAGCCAGGAGCCATGTAGCTTGCGCATGAAGTCCAACATCTCCTCCGCGCTGCCGTCCGCCGACACGAAAACCACCTCGAAGGGTGCGGGCCGCCGCGCCTCGCTCACCAGCTCCGTGTAGAAGTCGCAGAGCAGCGGCGTGAAGTCGCGGCTGGGCGCGCACCGGCCCGCTGCAAAGTACAGAGCTACCACCTTGTTCTGCAGCGCTGCCTCGGCCTCTACCACCGTGCCCTCGCGGGTCACCAGGCGCCGCCCGCCCAGCACGTCCACCATCGCCCCGGAGCCCGGCGTGAAGAGGACACAGTGGAAAGACAAGCCCTGGGCTGCACGGCCACCTGTCAACTGGAAGGGGACGCGGTGCCTCGCGCAGCACTCGGCGCCTCACAGCCCCGCCTTCCACTGGAGCAGCTTACCGCAAGCCCTAGGGAGGAGGGAGGAGCGCAGTGGCTACTCCAAAGCTGCGGCCTCATTGATGACAGCTGGGTGCCCCGCTCCAAGAGCAGAGCCACGCCATCAACCTCTCCCACCGTCTATTTTATCCTGCCTTGCCTACCCAAGACCCACTCTACCCACCCAAGTCCCTTACCCACCAGAGCCCTGCCCGGCTCCACCTGCGCCCCACCCACCGGCATCCTGTCTCGCTCACCCGCGACCAGTCCGAACATCCAAGACTTGTTCGGATCCACGTCCCCGTCCCACCCCACGCGCCCAGTGCCACCCCAACCTAATCCACTCCTGCCCTGTTCTGCCGTCCCGAGTTCTGTTCCGCCCACCAGCCCCTCCCCACCCCACCCAAAAGAGCCTGGTCTCGCCAGGGCTCTGCCCCGCCCACTGCCCCACGCCTCTAACCACGCCACGCCCCTCACGCTCCCCTGGAGAGTTTTCCTGCCCCAGATAAGTCTTTAGCTTTCCTGGCGCCAGCTGGACATCTCCAATCCATCCTCCCAACCCAGAAACACTCCCTCACTGCGCCTTTATGCTGAAGTCCTTCCTAGAAGCTGTTGGATCTGCCTAGGGCCTCTGAAAAGAGGTGAGGAAAGTAAAGGGTTGTTCTGCCCCTAACTGAAATAGGCCGGCTGTGGGGAGCCTGGGCTCTTGCGTTCCGGAAGTATACCTCCACCGCCCATATCCTGGAGTTCTGGAAGAAAATTGAGGGCAGGTCAAGGAGAGCCAGAGCATCGAAGATACGCTGGTGCTGTAAAGGTCCCGAAGTTTTTCAGTAAGAAAGTTTCAGCTCCCTTCCAAGCTGGAGGAGGCACTCTCGAGGGTCAGTGTGTACTGGCACACCCCAAACCTTAGGGATTCAGATAAATAACTCTCAAGAGCAGCGTTTTAAAAATTAAAGAGCAGGAGCTGGAAAGATGGCTCAGAGTCATTAAGAGCGCTGGCTGGTGGATCTTGCCGAGGACCTGTGTTCTTTTGTCAGCACCCTCAAGGTGGCTTACAAAACTTCTACAGGTCCAGTTCTAAGGGATCACACACCCTCTGCCGACTTCTACAGGCACCAGGCACACATGTGGTACAATGCGGGCCAAGTATTCATACACATAAAGTAAAAATGAATAAAAATATTGCAAAAAGGTTTTAGGAAATGATTAAAAATTAGAGGCAGTGAAGGAAACCAGTATCTAGGATCCCACATCATGCCACTTTGGCACGCTGATTGTCTGAAGTTGAAAGCACTTTGGCAACAGCAACTGGAGGAGAGGTTTTCTTCTGTGCTCCCCCATTGCAGCCTCAAGGTAGGCAGAGAACTGAACTAGACATCCATAGAGATTCTAGAGATTCATCCACCAGGGAAAATGGACTTTCCCAAGTCCCAGACAAACTGCCCGAGCTCCTCCATCTCTTATGTATTCCTCCAAAGCCCTGTTCACCTCCAGTAAGTGAGCTGCACCCGCCTTTCCCCTGTGGGGGTGCGCTAAAAGCCCTCAGCTCTGTCACATTCATGGGTAGTCACTTTTCTATCCCCGAATCAACAATTAAAGTGTGTTTTCCCCTATGTACCTGCCAAGTATTAGCTTATTCAACAGACATTATGGAATGTCCATCCGGCCTGATTTTGGAAGCCTTCAGCTGCCCTCCTGCAGAGTCAGTCTATCATCTGCAGGGATGACAGGACTCTACATTGCTTGGGTGGCCAACTTGACCTGTCCCCTCTCAGCTTCAGTGGACTCTGCAGAGACATGGAGGGATCGTGACTTTCAATGTAGAACTTTAGGGGCCAGCAAGCTGGCTCTGTGGCTTTACCATATTTGTGGTTAATTTCTAAGTCTGACCACCCGAGTTCAGTCCCCTGATCTGAGTGGAAGGAGCAGTCTTACTCCGAAAACTGATCCTCCTGCCTCCTGCCTCTATATGCAAACCACATTTCAAAGAGCTCCAAGCAAAGCTTCAAGTTTATTGATGAAGAAGGACAAACGCACCTGAGCGACGTCAAGTGCAGCATCAGAACAGGAGCCAACGGTTGTAGATGTGATTTAACATTCGGTGTGCCAATGTTAAAATGTTCTCAATTGACCAAGGCTGAAGGAAACTTTTAAAAAGTGTTGTTGGTCTTATTTCCTTAAGATGTGGGGGGTTTTTTTGTTTTTGTTTTTGTTTTTAAAAAGGGGTTATTTCAGAATTATGCATGTGTCTTTCTGTTGTACGTGCGCCTGTAGAAGCTAGGAGAGAGCATGGGCTCCCCTGATGCTGAAGTTAGAGGCATTGTGAGCCACGTGATGTGGGCTCTTGGGATGGAACTCTAATCCTTTGCAAGAGCAGGAAGGCCTCTTAACACAGGCTGAGCCCACAAGTTCGGTTTTTATTTCTACAAGTAAAATTACAAGGTGATTCACAGACAGGCTTGTATCTGAGGGGAAGATTTAGTTCCTATAACCTTGAGCCAAAACAACTTTTAAAAATCAAAGTAATTTTGCTATTCAAGGTCACAGAAAGATCCAGGCCTGTTTTGATCTTGAGCGTGGTTCACTGGATGGCTTAATCCTGTGATATTTTCAGTGAGGGAGTGTTCTTTTGGCGTGTAGTTTCTGTGTGGGTGAGTCTCCAGTGAGCTGTGTCAAAACTCTTGACTCAGCCAGCCACAGGTGGTGAGGGTATGGGGCTCGCTTAGCTGTTTCCTGTCTTTCTATCTGGACTAATCTCCAGATTACTTTCTAATCCCGAGAAGGAAAATGAAGCAGGGCTGGGAAGACTGCTCAGTTGATAGAGTATTTGTCTAACATGCACAAGGCCTGAGCTCCATCCCAGCTCCTTATAAACCAGGTGTGGTGCCATGTACCTGTCCTGCCAGCACTTGGGAGGAGGAGGCAGGAGAATCAGTTCAAAGTCATCCTCCATTTTATGTGAGTTTGAGACCAGCCTGGGCTACTTGAGACCATTTTAAAATAATGAAGGAAGAGGAGGTATTTTGAACATTGTATGAAAGAGGAATGTGACTTAATGTTCAGTGGCTGGAGGGATCCAGGTGTGTGAGGTGAGAGACTCCTAGGAAATGGGGCCTTCACATCTCAGCACTGAATAAGCCAGAAATAGCCGGAGGCCTTCTCCTGCTGGCTCTGCCTGTCTTGTTTGTTGGTCAAGTGGGTTTAGCCAGGGAAGATGATGGGATTGAGGTGCTGTCCCGTGATGGTTCATGCCCCTTTTGGAAAGAGGAAAGGCATAGACAACTGGAAGGAGCTGAGAGGAGTCATGAGCAGTTTATATTTTTCGTGCAAAGGCCTGACTTAAGCTAAAACTCCAGAATGAGAGGGTGGGCAGGAGAGAGGGGATTCGACATGAACCAACACAGAAGCATCCCTTGTAAGAGAGTATGGCTCAGCTCAGAAACTTGCTCATCATGCCCTCATGTGTTATAGAGAGCCAGGTACTCCCAGCAAAGGAGTCCTCTGGAGTGTTGGGATCCTAAAGAGACGGACTCACCTCACCCCATACCCAGGACATCTGCCTTGGCCTGGGCTGGTGTGAGCCTGTGTGTGAGGGAAATAAGGAGCTCCTTCAAGTGTGCCCAGAGAGCTGGACAATTCAGATGGAGTCCCATTTCTTAAGGTCATTGCTGACCACCCCAAGGCAGCCAGTCTTCAAAAGGACCTCCCTGAGCCCTCCCCCCCAAAATACACACTGCTGCCATCTGCCCCCAATCCTGCCCTCTCAGCTAAGATTCAAGCAAGAGTAAGGACAATCAGTTCACACCAGACTTCAGCTAGTCTTAGGCTGACCTGCAGGATCCCAGGGAATGGGCTTTAATGATGGCACCAGCAGCCTCCTCCTCTAGGACCCTTTCCTCTCATCCTGCCTCCGTGGCCAAGGAGGTTCAGTTCCACAAGCAGCTGGTGAAGCGGGAGGCAGCAATGGAGCTTCACTGGCAGCAGGTTTGGAGTAGAAGAGATTAACTCATGTTCCCTTGCTCATGGGCACAGATACAAGTTATCAGGGAGTCTTGGGTTTGGTCTTCCCACATAGACACCTAAAGACCGTTCGTTCTTGCAGTAACAGGGACTCTGTTTTGATGCAGCCCAAAGGTCACTGGGTGTCAACATAAACTGCTCAGATCTCTGCTCGGAAGCCACAGGGCTAGTGGAGTGCTTTGGTCTTCCCCCATTCTTGTCAGGAGCAACTATCTTCATCCGGCCTTTGGGGAGTGAGGTAAAACAGAAGCAGTTAAAACAGACCTGATTTTAAGGAGTGATTTAGTCTATCCACTGTGTTTATAAAATGATCCCATTGAGACTCAGGGCGATGCTCGCAGCTAGAGTGTTTGCTTAGCATGTGCAGGGCTCTGGGTTCCATCCCCAGGACTGTGGAAAATATTGCTCCAAGCTTTAGAAGTCCTTTCTAATCTTCTTTTCAAGTAGGCCTCCTTGAGTCCATACTGGGCCTGCTTAAAACAGACTCAGAGAAGAATCCTGCTAAGTCACCCATCTCCCATTGCTATCTGATTTCCTTGGCCTGCCTTCAGCAAGAATGCCATTAAGTGGGCTCAGCAAGAACCATCTCCCCCCCCCCCAATATATGTGTGTGCACATAATAGTGACCAGTTATTTCTAGAGACCTACTTATGAATATACAAATATAATTATGGAATTTTTATCTGATTAGCAAACAAATTAGACACCAGGGTACAGACACCACTCTGAATTTCCTGGCTTTAAATATTCATGTTTGAGTTATTTCTCTGTATGGACATGGTGTGTGCCCAGGAATTGACGATGTGAGGTCTTCATGACTGGAATACACACACAAATAC
The DNA here is from genome assembly GCA_019843965.1 of Rhynchomys soricoides. Classification (NCBI taxonomy): domain Eukaryota; kingdom Metazoa; phylum Chordata; class Mammalia; order Rodentia; family Muridae; genus Rhynchomys; species Rhynchomys soricoides. The sequence goes on from JADRCH010000062.1 coordinate 9,265,838, forward strand.
CACATACTGTGCTGAGAAGTTAATGCCTACAATGAGATATAAAGAGGGCAGAAACCTAATCAGATCAGGGCTGGGGAGGGGACAGAGGGTGACTTAAGATGAAGAACGTCATTAGACTGTAGGCTCATGATGAATCCCAGTGGCTGCATAAGAAAGGGAGAAAGAGTAGATATGGCCAAAGTACAGAATGCACATAAAATGAAAATTGTCACGAGAGTCATTTATTTTGAGTTATTATTATTATATAATAATAAATAATATAATAAATAAAATAATAATAAATAATAAAAATAAAATAATAATATATTGTTATTATTCCAGGAGCCTGGGGCCAGGAGGAAAAGCTGGGCTTTTACAAGTCTTTGCTGATAAACTATGACCCCACAGAGGTGGTCTTCAAGGGCAGAAGAGTTTTCTAAATACTACTAACTTGCCTCCGTTCCTTGCTTAGGCTTCACCTTGATAATATAGAAGCCATGCTGAACAAAGAGCTGGTAGGACCTAAATCAAGTCGGTGGCACCCAACTGCTGTTACTAATCGCCGGGTGATTCTCAGACAAACCACAGCACAGACAGATGCACTATGCCATGGTGTTTCTGAGGCTATGATACCACAAACACCACGCCACAGACTACGACCATGTGCTCTGCAGCATGATTGCACAGTCAGTGACTGTCCAATGGCTTTCTCAAGGAAACACATGTGTGCAACTGAGTTGCCAGCTAGACTAGCCACTGTTTTGAAGTAACATCTTATCTTGAATGCACAATTGGGATGTGAACTATGCATATTTAGCCTTAGGACATTATCTCAGGGATGAATACACTGGGCCCATAATTCAAGAAAAACAAGTGATGTTATTTATTGTCTGTGATCCAACAGCATCCCTCAAACAAACCGTAGTTTGGATACATTTTTACACAGATCCAAGAGCTCAACATCTTCCCAGTGCAGATTGGTGGTGGCTTACTGTGTGCTGGTGACAATCTTCTCAGGCTCTATGGGTCCCGTTAGCCCAGGGGACCCATCCTTCCTGAACAATCCCTTTACTTCTGGCCCCAGCCGGCTGTACTGATGTCTATCTTCCAGGCTCACTAGAGTCACTGCCTTTATCCTCCAACCCAGGGTGACAGATTACTGCTCTGGAAGTGGCCAAATGACAGCCCTGACTCAGGAGTCTTAAGCACAGCAGAGTGGGGCAGGACCTGAATTAACTGAGGTAGGAAGACCCACTGAAAGCACGGGCAGCAGCATCCCTCTCTGCTTCTAAACTGTAATTCAGCGTAGGGCTGTGTCCTCCAACTGTAAGCCAACTAAAGTCCTCCTTCATTTGCTTGTCAGATAACCCTGCCACATCCATAAGAGAAGCAACACTGCTTTCCCTCAGGAAGAATGTGTTCAGTGCTACCGCCACAGTTACAAGGAGAGCATGTCCTGGGGGGTGCACCCCACACAGCTACCAGCCAGTCAAACATTGAGCTCTGCCTGGGGACTTCTCTCTAGCCACATCACACTTGAAGCCTGCAGGTCTGAAAACAGTTTCTAAGCATAGATGGCAGTCTCTTGGGAATAACTGAGACTCAGCCAACAGCTATGGAGCAGCCTACAAAGGCAAGCGCAGTATGAAAGTAGTACCGGCATCCTGATACCAGAAACTACACTGTCACCTCCCTTTACACCAGAAACCATTGCAGGAAGCTTTTGCATTGCTCCACAGCCCTCTTTCCCTCTTCCCACCTGCTCTCCCCACCCCCACCCCCACTAACACAAACACATGAAATAGTTCTGCTCTGCCAAACACACCAGCTTACCAGTAATTGACTCCCTTAGGAGAAGATGGTTTTCCCGGGGGGGGGGGGGGGGGGAGTAAAAATAACATCAAACAACTCATCTGGGAGTGCTGCGGAAGGGGAACTGGGTCCCTTCATGACCCCAGAAGCTGGAGAATTCTTTCTTTTGTTTTTGCAGTGTTGGGGGCCTCGAAAACAGAGCCCCATGAAAGCCAAGCAAGCCTTGGCCATGGAAGCCACGACCCAGCCCCAGGTTGGCTTGAGTCCTGATGGGGTACTGAGGTCGTTGGGACATTTAGGCTAAAACTGTCTCACTAACTGCCTCATGGGCGTAGGCCCTATGACCTGTGCTCCTGGAAACTCCTTCTAAGGTACCAACCCCTGCCCTGCTGTGCCTCCCAGCCATGCCAGAGACCAGGAATCAGGATAGAATTAGGAACCCCAAATCATCTTCAATAGCCACAAGTTGCTGGAAAGGAGGAAATAACAGTGGCCTTCTTAGATTCTTGACATAAACACACAAACTTCATAAAAAAAATATGAAGGGTCATGGAATGGCCTTCTGTTGGAAGGAATGTTCCATTCCTCCATGGAATGGAACATCTGTTGATGGAGTTCGTACTCAGCACTCTGTAAACTTGGTATGGTGACAGTGAGGGCAAGAAATTTAAGATCATCCTTGGTTATGCATTTCGTCTAAGGCTATCCGGGGCTACATGAAGTCTTTTTTTTTTTAAGTGCTGCTCACAGCTAGTTATCATTATTTCTAAGCAATTTTACAGTCAAGGCTTAAAAGTAAACAAAGAGAAAAACAACTCTTTTCATATATTCTGATATTTATAACTTCAAAACCTAAAGTATCTAAAATTCTTTCAGATCTAAACTTTCAGGGTCAATGAACGTTTAAAAGGTTGGTCTTCTGTATGGATTCTGAACTTCTTTGTGTTTTCTTCCCCCACTGAAAGCTCTGCCTTGCTTTTTTCAAGGTATGTTCCCGGAGTCTCACTACGAAAACTACTAATGTAATTAAGTGTAACCGGGGATTTGTGGCTTTTGTTTTTGTCATTTGTCTCCATTTGGTGAGGATCAAAACACTGTTCATGAGAGCAGCCTGGTAGTCCGCGCCTCTCCCAGCCCTTGGTTTAGCTGTCTCTATGGACAGGTTTTGGCAATTTAGTTTAACAGCTACAGGCCTGTGTGAGGGACTTTTAAATTATATTTTATACTGTGAGTTTTCATTACCACTTTTTCTAGAGAGCTGCCTATTTTGTTTAAAAGCATAAAACTGTTGATAACATTCTCATAACTATTAAAATACTTTTGCCACAACTGGGCCCTCCTTAAATGGCTTCTATATTCCATTTTAGAATTATGCATGTGTGAGGATGTGACTACAGGTGGCCAGGGGAGGCCAGAGGGCTCTCAGAGCGTCCCTTGGAACTGGATTACAGGTACTGCAGACACCTGAAGCGGGGGGTGGGGGGCTGGGGGGGTGGGGGGTTGGGCACGGAGCTCGGCTACTCTCAATAATACGTATGCACCCTTATCCAGAGCCACTTCTTCAGTCACTTGTTCCCCACTGCAGGAACTGGGCACCGAACCTAGATCGCTCATGCTAGGCAAGCAGCCTACCTCTGAGGTCCTTGGGCTACCGAGACAGGTATTGCTATGTAGCTTAGGCTGGCCTTGACCTCAAGACCTTCCTGTTTCAGCCTCTCCGGCTATGGCCTCTTTGTATGTAACAACCTAGCCTGGCTGTGTCTTGTCAAGTCACCCTGTTGGCTCTCCTTTAGTTTTTAGTTAAGACCTGTGCCAGTCTGAAGTATCTTTCTGCTCTTTTGAGCTTACTTAAAGGCCTTGTGTTTCTACTGAAAGACCACAAATCTTGATGAAAATATTTGCTAGATTTAAGGTATATTGCAGCTTTTGTGATTATTTTTCTTTTACCAGTCGTTCAAAGAACAAACTTCCAAAAAGCTGAATTTTAAAGGTTGGGCAGCTTTTCAGATCGCTGTAACAGGCACGGAGGACATGAGAGTCCACCTCATGACGACTGACCCTTTTGGGTTGGCTGCTCTGAACTTTCTGTGTCATGGAAAAAAAACCCAAAAAAAACAAAAAAACCCAGCTTGGTTCCACCAGTTTGATGACAGGACTGCTGCTTTCTTGTGGTCAGAGGACAACTTGCAGGAGTCTGTTCTCTCCTTCCACACGGAGGGAGACCTGCTGTCAGGATTAAACGGCAAGAACCTCAGGCAGCTTTTTAAGACTCCAGCTAGCTGGAGAATCTCGCTTCTAACTGAGCTTTTTCCAGGGCTCACAGATGCTAGATCTCACCAAATGTGCTTTCTCCCTTTCCAGATGAGCTGGGCCTTCTGTTCCCTTATGGATTTAGTATACAGTACCTGATTTTCTAATGTAAATACGTCTCACTTAACCGTGTACCTTGGCTTTCCTGTAGATCATTATTCATGACTTTACCTCCATTGTTCCTGGGGATGCTGACCTGCAGTTTTCTCGTACTATTTTGTCTGGATATGGTAGAACTGGGCTAACACTGGCTTCCTAGACTCAGTAAGTGTACTGTTTCACTATTAATGAAATAGTTGAGGTAATTAACTTATAACCCTTTATTCTGGCTGTCAGTCTGCAGACTCCAGGACCAAGAAGCCCTATTTGCTGTCTGCTCTAAGGCAGCACCCCCTCCTTTTCTGTTTTCTTCAGGTATCCACAACTCATCAGGAAAGCAGTCATGAGCAAAGTCCAAATTCTTATTAGAGGACTCCCTTCTCTTCTACTTCTAAATTGTGTGTATGGGTGTTTTGTCTGCATGTACCATGAGGCCAAAACATCTCTCCCAGACTTTGAGTCACCATGTGAACTCTGGGAATCGAACCCGAGTCCTCTAGAAGAGTCAGAGCTCCAGGAATGTCCCTAGAGATAGAGCCAACAGATTAAGATACAGGTCACCTACCCCCACCCTGGAATTCCCCTAATGGGCTTTAAATCGGGCCTGTGAGCTCACCGGGGTGTGTCTCCATCTTGGAAGATGGTAGACCCCAGCATGCTGGAAGCAGAATGCAGAAGTAGTAGAATAAAACATTCTTTGCTTTTGCATACTATTTGAGTCCAGGGTATCTATCATTCTTTGGCGAATCACGGACACTTACAGTATTGCCTTTAAAGACCATTAAAGAGGTTCCTGATAGCTCAGCCTTTGAGAATTCCTGCTGCTCGTTAGAGGGCCTGAGTTCTGTTCCAAGCACTCACATCAGGCAGTTCACAACCCCTAAAACTCTAGCTTCAAGGGATCTGATGGCCCACCGCCTTCCTCGAGCACTTACAAGCACACCAGCACACACTCTCGCACACTCACTCACACACGTTCCTTTTTTAAAAAGTACAAAATTACGTTTAAGTGACTCTGAACTAAGACTTCCTAAGTGTTATGGCTCACTGAAGTTCCCACCTTAACAGCTCTTTCCTCAAGGCAGATTAAGAGTTTTTTACGATGAGCTGGAGGAAATCTCACAGGATCCCCATCAAAAACATCAAGCCAGCATTTCCTCACAGGTGGGAGATGGAGGACTAGGCTGAACACAGTAGTGTACCTATAATCCTAGTACAGAGGCTGAGGCAGGGGGATAGTCTCAGATCGGATTGGGATACACAGTGAAAACCTGTATCCAAAAAAGGGGTAGTTTGTCCAGTCACCTTGAATATAGCACCCAGAAAAAAACCTCACACCCCATTCTTTGGCCCCACTTAAGATACTATAAAACCAGAATGGTTTTAAAGGATAAGGAACTGCAGACCAGCAAGCTGTTGTAGTTGCTCCCCACACAAGCATGGACCCGAGCTCGGACTTCTAGAACCTATGAATGAATGAATGGATCAATGAATGAATGAGCGAACAAACTAACAAACACTGGGTATGGCACTGTAACCCCTGTGCTGGGGGGATGCAGACAGGTAGGTCCCAGCAGCTTGTTGCCAATCAGTCTAAGCAACAGGAAATTCCATTCAGCAAGTGAATATATCAAAACACAAAGTAGGAGAGTGAGGTGTGCCAAGTGAGACTCCCCCATGGCCTCTAACGTTTGAATATGTGCTCTCTACTTAGTGGCACTCTGGGTATGTGGGTTGTTTAGGAGATGTGGCCTTGCTGGAGGGAGTGTGTCACTGGTGATGGGCTGCGAGGTTTAAGACCCACACCGTATTCCCAGTTTACCTTGTGGTTAAAGAGGAGCTCTTAGCTTGCTGCTCCGGCTACCACACTGTGACCCTGCCATGACGTGACGGACTCTTGACCCCCTGGGATGGTAACTCCAAATAAACCCCTTCCTTCTAGAATTTGCCTTGGTCGTGGTGCTTTATCACAACAACAGAAAGACACACAAATAAAGAGGTTGTGCAGTCTTCCTCAATGGTATGAGAGCCACCGAGGCCAACAATGTGGGTAACCCCCCCCCCACACACACACACACTTTTAAAAAGAAACTTCCACATCATAAAGACAGAAATAAAAATTTGGGAATTTTTCTGTGAGTCATGGGAAGGACTGGAAGCTTCCACGTTTCATGCGTGTAGAGCACCAGGAGTCGCCACTGCTGGTACCACCTCGCCAGCAAATGGCCTGACCACTGTTCTGAGGGCCTGGGGGATCGCTGGGACTCCTAGGCAGCAAGCACTCTGCTGTACAGATAACCAACCCTTTCTAAGCTTGCCAATATCATTACTATTTGTTGTGGTTTCCCTTCTAAAAGCCACACTCCGGGGCTCCTCTCTCACAAGGACTGGGATGCCTGCTGGGCCAACTTTGGTACTGGCTTCTCAGTGCCACATAGGGAGGAGCCCTGGAAGTCACACGTCACACATCACCATCCACTCCAGCAGTGACAGTCACGGCAGAGCAGCCTAGCAACAGCAAGTCTGCCAGCATAGCAGTACTCATGGCAGGCACCATGACGTACTGACAGGAGTTTCTTAGGCCTCTGGTTCCCCTTACTCCTGTTTCTGAAATTAGCAAAAAATAATTCTTTTTCTTTTCTTTCTAAAACAGACACTCCTATTATTACATATAAAGGAACTAAGTGTTCAGAGATGATCAAGAAAGTCCTGTAAGAGGCTCAGAAACATTTTAAAGATCAGAGCCCAGAGTGCCAAATCCTTGCTAAAGGTTAGTCCTTATAAAACCCTGTTCACTTATTTGTGAAGTCCAACAGCTGCCCCATCATGGCTTCCAAGTTGCTCAGCATAACCTCAGGGAACTCCACTGAAAACTTCTAAACATGTCACAGAGGCTGTGGCTCAGTGAGGACAGTGCTTACCTATCAAGCATGATCGTCCTGGGCTTGAGTCCTAACGCGACATAAACCTGGCATGTTGGTGCACACTTACAATCTTAGCATTCAGGAGGTGGAGTCAGAAGGATCAAGGTAGTGAGTTCAAAGCCAGCCTGGAACACAGCAGACTGTCTCATAAGACAAACCAATAAAATCCTTCCAAAAGATGTAACAGAAACGAATCTTACAAGCCATTTCTGCTGTCTCTGAGGTTACACAGTGTCATACTTTATCAGTTTACATTTTCTACATAAACTCACAATTAAATGGAGAAATAGCAAGATTAGCCACGCACGTATTTATTTTGTTCCATTAAGGTGTTTTAAGTGAATAAAACTATGTGTATATGCTTGATCTGTGGAAATACAGTGAGGGTGTAGCTCAGTTAGGAGAGCCCTTGAACGTGGTGGTGCACACCGTAGTCACACCATGGGGAAGCAGAGGCAGGAGAACAAGTTGGAGGTCATCAGAGACTTAGGGGTGAGGGATGGGGATGTGCAAAGGGAAGAGGAGGAATACTGAGTAAGCCAAAGGAAGGCACAGTTGTGCCAGTATCTGAAGACCATTAAAGCCACACCAGGAAGGCCATCAAGAAGGCTCTCTGGGCAAGGAGAACCAACTCCCACAAGAGGTCCTCTGACATCCACATGGTTGCTGTGGCAAGCTAACTGGCCCTCCACCCTACATAAATGCAATCAGAAACATTCTTAAAGTCATCCTAGATTAGAAACAACTTACAACAAAGTCTCGGTGGACATGAACATCTGAAACGTAAGTTACCCTAACCAAGCTTAAACGCTTCCAGCTGTGTTTTCTAAAGCTTAGAACTCTTCATCCTTTGAAAGGCAACCTACTAAGTGCCCGCTCTTGCAACCACCAACCATTGACCACTGCTGGCACCCACACAGTGCACAGCACCAAGCCCCGTGCCTGTGGGGAAAAACATGGCCGTTTTACAATTACACCTCAGAATTTTAAAATCGAAAACATAAGCGCTTCAAGCGTCTGTAAACAGGAGACACAGGGACACAGCAGCTAGTTTTCTCAGTTGGGGGATGAGGGACAACCACATGATGGATCCACACCATGAATGTATATAGCAATCAGCATCCAAATCTAGGGTGAATTTTGACTTGGGAAATTTTCTTCTAGAAGCACAAACCTATCAAACCTCTACAAAGATGAGCCATTTGGAAACCACTCGGGGGTGGCTGACTGGAAACACAGCACAGGAAGAACATAAAAGCCAGGATCCCAGGTCTCCTTGGCCTCAATAGAGCAGATGATTAGAGTTTATTGTCCTTGCAAGGTTGCTTACTACAGCTCTCATGTATGTCATGAAAGAGGCTAGCCTGCTCAAACACTGTCACGATGACACTCTTTCCTATACCCCAGGCTGTCAGACTGAGGGCCGCAGTCCTGGGGTAGCGCCAACTGGACGTCTCACACACTTTTCAGCAATTACTATACAGTCCTCCTCTGCAGGTAGAATCTGACTGTGAAAAATCTCGTCCTTCCTAGTGTGAAGAGTCAAATCTAGAATCCAGAGGGTGGGGGTGGGGAGGGGATAGAGAGATGGCTCAGTGGTTAAGAACATTTGGGGCTCTTCCAGAGGTCCCCAGTTCAGTTTCCAGCAACCACATCCGCTTGCTTGCAGCCACCTGGAATTCCAGAGGAAGCGGCACTCTTCTGGCCTTGGAGGGCACCCACTTTCACATGCACTCCAACCCAGATACACCCACACTCACTGTTACAAAGAAAATGTTCTTAAAAATTAGATTAAGAAATAAGCCCATGGTTGAAACCACTTCACCACAGAAATCAGGGGGGAACTCTGACCAACATTTCATTAAAATCAGGTTTCCAGAATTGGCGAGATAGATCAGTGGGTAAACATGCTTGCTACCAAGCCCAACAACCTGAGTTTAATTCCTGGAACCCAAATGATAGGAAAGAACCAGCAGTTACTCCCAAACTTCCAGACTACCTGTGGCACATGAATTCCCCCCATTAAAGAACAAAAAGCAGGTAAAGTAAATAATTAATAAGAAAAAACACCCTAAAACAACAATTAAAAACAAACAAAAACAAAAAACAAACAAAAAAACCCCAGGTCCTCAGTAAATAGCACACCCAGAGTTACAGCACCGAGACACAGGACAACTGTATCAATAAGCTATCAATGCTAGCCCTTTTCCTGGCTGTCCTAGGTCAAATCTTCAAAGTCCAAGGAGACAAGTTCAGGACAAGAAATTTCAAAACGATTTTGAGTATTTGAATCTGTATATAGAAACAGTCAGAAGGTGCGCCCCAGTCCTGAGTCACCAGCAACAACTGTCTATGTGAACCTCAAGATTTGAAAATGGCCTCCAGCACTTTCTTACCAGTTGGCTTCCACAGTTCTGACGCAGAAACAGAACTCTGAAGTCATGTATAATCGGCCACTCTTATGTGACTGACTCTTTGGGTAGTTCATGAACACCTAAAACTTAGTTCTCTGAAGAGGTACAAATTGAAAGGAGCCATGACATTTCAAGAGTCAGGATGAGCCTATTCAACCACTGTGACAGCAAATGCAAGTAAGGCCACGCAGGTAGAGGATCCTCCATGCTGGGAGGGCAGGGACCATGATCTCACCTAATGAAGCAGAGAAAACGTCATTCTTCGGTAATTTTATGTGCCGAGATCAGACCCACCTGCTCTCTAAAGACAGCCATGGATCCGGAATGGCTGGTTCTCTGAAACACTGTAGGCTGGAAACTGGTGTGGGTGCAGGACAAACCACTCAGCATAAATTTTAGTATTAGGCATGCGCTGGGTCGACGTCATTTCTTTAAAAATAACACCAGACTAGGCATGGTGGTGCATGCCTGCAATTACTGCACTCGGGAGGTAGAGGCAGGAGGGTTAGGACTATGACATCAGCTTGGGATAGGAGATCCTGGGTCCGAAATCCAAATGGGATGGGGAGAGATTATGGTCTAGAAGTGTCTTCCACAAGAGAAGGACCTGAGTCTGAACATGTGTGAAAAGCCAGAGGTGGCTGCACACACCCGTAATCCCAACAGAGAGGGAGATGACACAGGCAGGCTGGGATCCCTGATGCTCACTGGACAGCCGGTCTAGACGAACTGATGACTTTAAGCTTCAGTAGGAGACGGTGTCAAATAGAACAGGGAGAAATCAGGGCAGACCCGCCCGCCTTCTACTTGCAGGCGCTACCGGAGTTACCCACACTAACAAGTACACACACAGAACACACACAAGGCCACCGAAAGAGCAAATGAATCGAGAGGAACTTTGGAACCAGTTCTTAAAGTTACAGAGAAACCAAAGGCCTGAATTCTAGAGACCAAGAAAACGGTGGATCAAGTTCAAAGTACATTCTTGCCAGGGGTGGTAGTGACTCACACCTGTAACCTCGGCGTTCAGGGAGATCATGGATTTGAGGCCAGCCTGGGGTACCGTGAATCTTTACCTCAAAATACAGGCATATAAACATGCGTGGTCTTTCTAGTCATCAACTCCTAAGTCTTAAAAAAAAAGATTCAGAAGGTACCCAAGCACGGATTACTGACATGATTAATGATTAAGCCCAAGGCCTCAAGAGACCTAGACAACACAGGGTAAAGTCCACACTCCCCTACAATCCTGGACAGTCTCCACGCCTTGCTCTGCCCTTCTCTTCAAAGGAGGGAGAAAAGGAGTCTGAGTAACAAAATGGCAAAACACTCCAAGGCAGTCATCAGCAAGGTCCTTATTAAGTAAACATCTACTCAAGCCTCATTAGTATTAAATGCTTTTATCATCAGCAGTTAGCTTCAGAGTCTCCCACCGAGCCATAGCTTATTTAAGTACATATCCGATTCACTGGCTTTGAGTGCCCAACCTTCAGACTAAACTTTGTTACTTTTTCCGGAAAATATTTACTGAGCTGTACCTTCAGTACACAGCACAGACAGTGACTCATGTGCCAGACTGAGTTGCAGGGCCCACTCGCTCCCCTTACTGCACCCCGATCCCAGATTCTGACAGGCCTGGCTACAGCCACTCACTGTGACCCCGGCAGCACCAAGCCCTGAAGCCACCAAACACAACCATTCCAACAGCAGAGGAATGCAGGGATTTCCTTATCTTAGCCTTAAACACAGATACATTAGTCAGGATAAATACAGAGACACTAAAAAAGAATCTATTTAAGAGCAATATTAATTTTCTACTTACTGTGTGGATTCAGATTTCCATGGGACAGAGCACAGGTGCCAATAGCATCTTATATGACCAAGTCTCACTGACTGATATTTCAGTAAGAACAAAAGCACCGTAGGCATCATTCAAAGGATGAGCAGGTACGAAAATACTCCACACACATTACGGGATTCTATGCACAGGGACTGCTTTAAATTTAAAAGTCATGGTTAACTAACATTTCTCAATGTCAAATCAAAACATCAACAGTTAGATCCGTCAGATGAGGACAGCTATGCCTGACCAGATCTGATGGCACTACTGTCACCGCTGAAGCAAACCTTCATTTCCTTCTTTTTCTATCAACCCTGACATTTCCATGTGGTGGAAACATTGCCTGACTTCAGGACCCCTTTCAGAAGCAGATTCAACACAGCAGCACAAAGTTCACAGTCACAAATTGCACATAAAGGGTTTATTTTGAATGTTTTAAGGAAGGATAGAGTTACATCATAATTATAAAAATTACTTACAGAATTAACAGAGTTGTACTGTGTATACTTCTAAATGCAGAGAACAGGGAACCGTCTACACTTTGTATAAAATAAAATTAAAAATGAATTCAAGCTCAAAAAAAAATGAGGTCGTTTATCTAGTTTTAAATGTGAACACGAAGACCTCTGAACTCTACTCATTCGTTCGAACTGCACCAATGATGGCGGATACAGAGAGCGCAGCATTCCCAAGGACACAGACATTTCAACCATGGTTATTTTGAGTATTTTTCCTGTGTCATCTTTGGAGGACTTTCCTCTTAGACATTCAGTGTAAAGTGTTTTCAGGCACTACAATTTGTGACGATCAGAGCAGTCTTCTTTCTAATGGGTCTACAGTGTTCAGAGATTCAGGCCCAATGCACTTTGGGGTTTGGCACATAAAACAAGACTAGAAATGAAATCTGGCTTAGAAGCAACTGTGATTTTTAGAGCGTGCACAGTCCCTTCGAATGCTGCGTGACATATACAACTGGAATCACCTTCTGTCGGCGCTCCGACTGCTTCACCAGTGCGTCATCCCCACAACCACTAAAACAGCACAGTAAGCAAATATACAGGAAACCAAAAGCAACTGAAAGAAAGAAAGGAAGAAAGAACGAACCTAGGTCTCTTTAACATGCAATTTTAGTTAGTTACATTGAACATTCTACTTAGAAGAGAGCATGCAAAAATGGATGGTCTGCTTTAAGGTTCTTCTCTGAAGTTTACGTGGCAGCCTGACGTCACACACGCACGCACACACGATACGATACTAGAGCAGATAAGTGAGGAAGGCCAGTAAATTTTATACACAGATTCACAGCTCGTGTTGCCACAAGCCCCATGAAAATTTGGGAAATTAATGCTGAACTCCTAAATGAGGAATCAACATTCAGATACCAGAACAATGCAAGCAATGCATGCAGATCTGAACTGTGAGCCTAAGGGAAGCCCAAGGTGGCAGGCTCAGGAGGAGTCTGTCACCATTAGGGGTGGTGGAAGCCACCAAAAGAAAAGAGTGGGGGGGAGGGATTAAAAAAATTAAAATACAAACAAACAAATAAAAAAACCTTCCCCTTCCCTCAACCTTATATAAAGGCAATAAATGGAATAGTGATCAAAGTCATCACTATCATCATGCTGTATTCCTCCAGACCGGGAATTCACAGGGAACCAAAGTTAACTTAGGTTGCTTGCAGAAAACCACAATGCAAGTCATCAGATAATGGCAGACATGTTGTAACTGATCCAGTCCTCGGGACATTTCAAAAGCAGTTTTACTTTCCAGTCACCGTGCCATGTTCTGCACCGTTAGTGCATGCAGGACGCACTCACCCACTTGTGCCACAGATGCCAGTATGGGCTGTAAGAGTCAGACTCAGCTCAGAGATTTACATGCAGGACAACACCTGGTCACATATACTAGAGGCACCAAAGACTAGGGTATATCACACTGCATTGAGAAGCTTGTCCCTGGTGCCTATGAGAAAACACTGAGCACACGGTGACTACAGCCAGGGACAGAACTGAGGTACTGTGTTCACATGGTGAGCAGTTGTGACCACCCAGCAGCGTAAGGCGGTCAGCCTCTGTGAAAACTAAATGGATATCCAATAACCATGCGCCTTGAACCGTGAATGATTTCTTGCATCAGGAAGAACCCCAACTAGGTAAGCATAACTACACTTGGCCAGGCCCCTGGTGTTTGCTTGACAGTATTCAGGACTGTCCAGCCACAGATAGGATTTCTAACCCCCATGAGAGATGGTTTTACCATCTTTCTCCCAGCTGACAAGCTACCAGGGTTCTTCCAAAACAAAGTGAGAGCGAGCAGACATCTGACTAGTCAACCAACTGCATTCCAGTTCTATTTCAGATTCAAACAACCTCACAGGACCAAATCATGAATGCACTTGACGGCGAAGAGCTGCGATCCACCCATAACCAGCAAGGATGACCTTCCAGTGACACATCATAGACATGCAAAGCCCGGAGGCCACAGATGGAGTAAACCTGCATGAATAGCACACTTGGAACTAGAGCAGACACTGCTACAACAGGGTCAAGTCAAGAAGCCATATTGGTCTAACATTCTCTGTGGGGGAAAGCCAGGAGGAGCGGGAGTGGGTAAGGAAGGGGAGAAGAGGCCTTCTGACCATAATCATATACAACAACAGTCGTAATAAAACTTAAAAAGTCCCAGAGAACTTGATAGAAGGCAACAGTGCCATACTTAAAACTGACATATCTAATACAAATGTACGGTTCTTGCGGGAATTTACCACACATATAAGCCTTTGAAGTCCATGTACTAAGATCCCGATGACAGGTGTGTACAAATGGACCGATGTGCCATTTAAAAGCACATCTATCTATATTATTCCATGTGAACCAAGGACCTGGGCTCTATTTTAAAAGTACTTACGATTAAAGAGTAAACAACAACAACAACAGAAACAAACAATTAACAAAAACCACAAAAAAACAAAGCTTAGAATTGAAGGCAGCCTTTTACCCAGATTTCTCAACAGTTTACTAAATTCTACTGTGGGTCAATGACTGTTTATGGCTAATTTATACCTGGACTTAGCTAAAAGCCTCCAGATTGAAATGGTACTCAGAAATTCTGACTTTTGAAACAACCTAAATGTCTCTGTGTGCTTCCTGTGCCCAAATTTAATTTTAAACAAAGAGCAGGCATATTATAAATATGACTGACTTGGGTCAAGCACTCCTGTTGAACTGGAGAAAACATTATCACCCCCACCCCAATCCGCAAGGAAAGGAGCGCCAGTGGTGAGTGCCTCTGTGTGTGTATAATATATACATAGGCACACAGATGCAGATCTAGACAGGTAGCTATATAGATACATAATCTCTCAAAAAAGGCAGTAACAAAAATAACAAACTATGCTTGCATTGTGGCAGCAGAATAAGACAGTGTCAGAGTGAAGGGAAAATGGTTACAACCTATCCAGGTTTAAATGACTATGATACTAGCTTAACTTTTACCACTTTGCTTGTAACCCCCAACAGACAGCCTTCTTGTAAGAGGGAGGACCCCCCTCACACAGCCGCTTTGAAGAGGGAGGACTTCCCTCACAGATGCCTTGTGTTCGAATCAGTCTGCACTATTCAGAACAACACCAGCTCTGCTGGTGGAGATTGTGGGTTCGCAGGGACATCTAAGCTTTCATTAAACTGGAAAGCAATCAAGTCTTTATGTCTACAAATTATACATTTAATAGTTCCACAAATTTGGCAAAGTTTGTGATGACATCTAGGATGTTTTCACCAAATCGTAGACGTAAATATGGAAGTCGTCATCAAACTTGATGAAATAGACAGAGGGCTTGGCCTCTACTTGATGGATGACCATGCCAGTCCTTTTTGAGCCATCTTCTTTGGCATATTCCACTTGCTTGCCTACCAGGCTGTCCACAACTTCTCCTGGCTCCCTTTCTGCTGGAGGCGAATCATCTGTATTTAAAAGAAAGAAGAAAAAAAAAAAAAAATCAAGTCAATATTTAGATATATCACTACCACATTTTGCAGCAAATATAAACACTTTTAAGATATCTTGAGTTCATCATGATCTGGTCAAGTTAACTCTTTCTTAAAGGGCTACTCTGTAAATATTCCAGGCACATGGTCTATGTACCCAAACTCTCATCTATGAGAATGCAGTACCAAAGTGACCAAGGGTAGTCCGGAAGTTAACTGCCAAGATGTACTTAAACTCCTTGGGATCACATTAAATTATACTGCAATCATCTAAAATTGATTTTAAATGTCTTTGAAGCTGACTTTCCTACAGGGCGGGCTTCCTGAGAGCAAGCTCTTCCCCAGTGCTGAGGGTCTATCTGTAGGAATTAAAGTCCCTCCCCCCCATCCCCCCAACTTCAATGTAGTCAACCATCTTCCACCCAGTTTCAGAATAAAGGAAATAAATTCTCCATGCCTTACAAGTAAGCACTAGGTGAACTCCACCCAGGACAGGGAAATGGAAAATCAGATCCCAGAGGACAGCCCCGGTATCCGCACCATCCCCCAGAGCCCTAGGTTGTAGTGACCCCTGGGAAAACACAGAATGGCAACAAGCCACCACTGCCCAAAACAAAACAAGGTGGGATGGGGACAAGACTATTTGAAAGCTCTTCCTAGAGGATATCTCAGGCACACAAGGCAGCCTCTGCTACCTTGGCACACTTGCCAAGCGCAGGCGTTTCTGAGCACAGCATCCTAGTGTGGTTCGTCCGACATGTCTACACTAACAAGCTTTCCCTTCAACCACAGTCTCTCACTGAAGGATGATGTGAAACCCACTACAGTGACCCCTGCTACAAACACACACAATATAAACTGCACATGACAACACGGTCAGTTCATTTAAACTGGAAAGTGAAAAGAGAAATACTTTTTCTCAAAAATTCTCTTCCCTCAGGTGGCATTATCCTATTACCATACACTTGCACAGAAATCTTCCAAGTTTACCAAGAAATTCCAAATGCATGATCCTAACTGATTAGTAGAAACTCTTTATAAAAGAGCCCAGACTTTCTCCTGAGGCTTACTGAGCCAGCAAAGAGGAAACCCACAATGACGGGGCTGCTTCAGAACTATCACAAGGTCAGTGCTACTCTAATGGAAGACAAACTTCCACACAACTGACAGGAAAAACAGAAGCCTGGAAAGGCAGAAGATCAAGAAGTAGTTGGAAAAGATGCAGTGTTGTGTGTGAAGGACCTGCACGGCTACTCTGAGATCGGCAGCACTTGTTCTGATGGACATCTCTCTATAGGCTGCGGAACGCCTTTAAAGAACACAGTTCTGAATATAAATCCTAGAGTATAGAAACAATTTCCTTTGTACATATGAACAAAAACTTCTTAAAAAATGAAGCAGTCATTCCAGGCCAGACATGTTCGTCAGTCACTGGCTTCCTCTTTAAAAAAAGGTTTTCAAAGAAAAATAGAAATGATTGTCACATTGCTAATAGTGTGTTCCTGCTTGCCGCAAGGTCTCAGATCAAGAGTCTATGTGTCTAAGGAGACGGTCCTTTTAGAACAGCTCCTGATGTGCCACAGTGCCAGCACTCAGGAGGCTGAGCTAGGGAATTCTCAGTTCAGGTCTTGATAAAATAGCAAGACACTTTTTCAAAACAAAACGAATCAAATACTAATTATTGAATGAACAGGCTTATCCAATAATCACATAAGAAAACAATTCCATTTACAGTAACTTTAAAAAAATTCTTAGGGGCAAAAGAATGGAATGTTTAGACTGTAAAAATTATAAAACATTGCTGAAAAGCACCACAGATCCCAAAACTTTAAAAAGCATCCTTAGTCAGACTGGAAGCCTTGCTAATACTTGTTAATACAGAGGGCAGCACATTCTGCAGAAAGACATGACCAACACAGTCAGAATCCCAGTAGAGTTCTTTATGGAAATTAGCAAACTGATTTCAGAATTCATATGCAAGAGACCCAGACTAAACAGCCAAGGAAGTCCTGGGATGAACAATGGCAGAGGTCTCACACTTCTGATTTTAATATTTACTACAAAACAACGTAATGCAGTGTGGGCGCTGCAAGGAGAGATATAGAATCACGTGACTAGAACTGGGGATGCAGTCACAAGTCCACGGCCAATGATTTTCGACAGGATGTCAAAGCCATTCAATGGAGGAAAGGGCAATCTTTTCAATGCGCCGCGCTCAGTCACATGGGGAGGGCTACACAAAAAGGAGGAGCTGACCTCTTATACCCTGACCTCACACTATACCACATGTTAATTAAAAACCACAGCCAACCATGAACCATTTAAAAGAAAACAAAAGGTCTAAAGTTCTGATCTTAGATTTGGCAATTTTGGATAAAAGCAAAAGCACAAGTAACTGAAGACAGATGGACTGGACCTGAAAGTTAACAACTTAGGTGCCCATGACCATCATGATGAGAAAAGACAGATGAAATGGCAGTGCACACCTGCAATCCCAGCATGGGGACACGATCACAGTGCAGGAAGATGGAGACTCTGAGGCCAGTTTGGATCATATAGTTAGTTACCTGCAGGCCAACCTAAGCAGCACAACAAGGATCTGCTGTGATGCACCCCTGCCAAGTGAAGAGACAGCCCACAGAAGAAGAACATCAGGAAATCTAGAACACTGACTCTAAACACTCATTTCACCAGAAATACCCAAATGTCCACTAAGCACACAAAGAGATCCCTGTGACATCACTGGTCATCATGGAAACAAAGTAAACCACAACAGGAAACTACTTCACCCTCAGTAGAACTATTAGAATGAAAACAAGCAGTGCTGGTGAGGCTCAGAGCAGACCCTCACCCACTGCTGAAGGCAATGCACAGATGTACAGTTGAACAACGCAACCTGGAGATGCCACCAAGACCAAGGAATTCCACTTCAAAGTGCATTACTAAGGGAAAATACGAACACACACCCACACAGGATCTCACATACAGTGTTTATTAAACACCAATATTCATAGCAACCAAAGCACAGGAGCAACCCAAATACGAATCAACAGCTAGACAAATGAAATATGGTATAATCCATACAATAAATTATACCTGATCATCATTTATAGAGAATAAATTCTAAAGCATGTTCCAACATGGGGGATCCCTGAAAGCATGCTAAATAAAAAACTCGTCACAGAAGACCACACAAGACCCATTCACGTGAAACTCCACAGCAGTGAAATTATCGGCTGCTTAGGGCTGTGAGTAAAGGACAGGGAGATCAGAAATAAAAAAGCTGTGCGTGGTGGAGGCAGGGAGATGAGGAATTCAAAGTCATCTTCAACTAAGTAGAAAGGTCAAGATCATCCTAAACTACCATGGAAAACTAGGGGCGGTAAGCAGCATGGGCCTTTCTGATGCTGCAGTGCTCAGAAGCTTATGGCCTCGACAAGCCCACACAGCTGTGCATATGCTGAAGCGCACTGGGTTGACTTTACAGTACAAAACAAACTCCCCAAAAAACAAACCAAACTACACAAACAAACAAACAAAACTGCTCTGTTTGAAGCAAAGCCTGCATAGACAGGGTGCACTCCTGTTAATCCCAGCACTCTAGAGCCCGAGGCAGGATTAAATTCAAGGCCAGCCTCTGCTACCTGGCTGTCTCAAAGAACAAAGCCAGAGCGAGCTTCATGAGACCATGTCACCACTCCACTCTTCTCTAAGTCAGCTCTGACTGAAAGTTCTCTCCAGACCAGCTTTGACTTTGTAGCGCTAAGGATGTAACACAGGGCCTCGTGGGTGTTTGGCAAGCCCCCTCTAGCACTGAGACTTATCTCAAGGCTCCAATTAACTGTTTTCTGAAAGCAGTACTCTTGCAAGTTCAATATGCACAGACTAAACTACCAATGTCGATGGCCTGCTTCAAAACAAATCCAGGGAAAAAAGAGGTCAAACTAGGCTTACGATAAGGACAGCTACTAAAACCAACAGAACGAGTTTACTTCACTCCCTACATGGTCACATACTTTCCATTAATTAAAAAAGAAAATTCACTGAAATGTTTCTAAAAATTTAAAATAACCTTTCCAAGTGATCATTTTATCATCTAAGAGTCACAAGAAAAAATTTTTGCTATGTACACACAAAAAGCCCAAACACTCCAAAACACACCTGTGAACCTGTTACTCAAAGACTTTAGTTAAAATACAAATTCCTTTCAAATCACCAAAGGCACCAGTGGCCAATATCACTTACTGGAATCGGGCATGATGCGGAGGTCGCCTTCTTTGTAATCATCTAGGAGCTGGTACATGTACAAGACAGGGTCTTTCTCATAGGTGATGTAAAACCATGTGTTCATGACAGGTGCCCGTGCCAAGACCATCCCCCTCCACTCATCTTTAGAGCCGTCCTCTGTCTCAAACATGTGCTCCACTGCTTTGCCAATCATTGTGTCCGCTAAGTGTGCATCGCTGATCCGAGATGTTGCTGGAATTAAAAGAGCAAAATATCTCAGCAAGGGTCCGTTAACCGAAGGATCTCAGATGAGCAACCAACCACCAAAGCAAATGCCAGGGTCTAGCACAAACGTGGGTTAAACAGGAAGAAATCTGCCCCAAGGTGGGTAACAATCTGTTTTGTTACTTTCTTGACTCAGTTGCTCAGTAGTCTATCCAAACCACAGGTTATGAGTGGTTCCGTTATTGGTTAGTTAGCAGTTACTTTGAGCTATGAGTTAGCATGAGACTCACTGATAAGCAAGAAGAGCAGAGTCCTCACACACAGCACACATGCTGCCTCTTCCTAGTGTCATGTGAAGTACTGTGAGCTCTCCATGTGCCTCCCCACCCTCACATACATAATACAAAGAATTAACCTAAGATGCATTTGTTACTGTTTTTAAGGAACCAGAGGTTCACTTCTCACCACTTGCTCTGGGAACAGCTGTTCTTATGCCTACAATGTATTCTCTACAGCAACTAAAGTGGTCACCGTGGTCCCTAAAAAAAAGCTGTCATTTAAAATGTCCCCATCCTTCAGCCCCTCAGTCAATCCTCTCAGCTTGAAGTAGGCTCAGTCTACCCAAAGTTCTTTCTCTCTTCAGAGGACAGGTTTTTTTCATAGCAAGGTCCCTAAAGCTGTCCAGGACACCTAGGGACAGTGGCACCACCACCTTCATCATGTGCTGTGTTCTGTTCTTGGTTAGCAGTCCTGTTACCTAATGCTATTTTGTTTTATGGAGCTGCTGACCTGGGTAGTGTCTGGAGATCCCCAGGAAGCAGGGCCATCTCTGTTCCTAGCACTTAGCAGTTTCAGGCTGCCTGTGTGGTACCGTAAGACAGCCCAGGGACAGCCCTAGGTCTACTGTCATTCATACAAAAAGCAGGTGAAGAATTACCAGCCTTTTTGTGTGTTGCTTTTAATACGGGACAGGTTATATAGGGTGTCTCTCCAGTCCTCACAGTCTAGACAACTGTTTTCTAAACTACTCAGTTCTCCTTTCTAGTCATTCCCCCAGTTTCTTTATTAAAATCAAAAGGAAAAGAACTATGAAATTTCTTGGCTAGTATACTTCTAATCAATGTACTTAATGGCTTCTTCAAACCAGCATTCATTAAAAATTTAGTAAAAGTAAAATAATTTCACATTTTTGCAAATCTTAATGTCTAGTTAAAAATGTTTAAGATAGTTTGTATGTATATCTGTGTATACATGTGTATAAAGGCCAGAGAAGGGTATGGGATCCCTTGGAGCTGCTATGATAGGTACTCGCTAGATGCCTGTCTATTCAGCAGATGCTGCTGGCTGTGGTCCTGTTGAATGCTCAGCAAATATTAAGCGTTAAGCCACCTCTCCGGCTTATATGAAGCCGGAGCCACCTCTCCGGTAATATGAAGTTTTTAAAAACAACTTCATTCAAACTATCATGTTTTTAGTTATATGCGATCCAGCCCCACAATGATCTGATGTTGAAAAAAAAAAATTCTTCGTTTTCCCCCAGATAATTCCAGCTATTCATATGATACTACAGATTATACAAGTAATAGCTCCTAAAGGGACAATTGCAACATAGTCTGAAAGAGTTACCACTAAACTCGTCAAACAGTTAGGCTATAACCCGTCCTTAATACACAAAGAGCTACCACTCCTCAATGACCACCACAGCAAAACTCTTGGGACTAAAAAATAGAATTCGAAGGAATTTGTCTTCTATAAAGACGGTATACAAATGGCTAACAAGCATGCAGGTACACTCCACCTTGTTAAGGATCTACCCTAACACCTACAGATGGCTACTATCAAAACAGAAAACACAAAAGTAATGGTGGCAGAGATGGAGAGCTGAAACCCTGTGCACTGCTGCTGGGGCTGGAAGATGGTCAACAACGTAGGAAACATTGTGGCAGTTCCATTGAAAAAATATAAATTAAAAGACCCACGATCAAGGAAAACCACTCTGGGCAAGTGGTTTTGTTCTTCACCCAGAAGAACAAAAGCTTTCAGAGAAGGGTTCAGAGCAGCCACAGTCAGTTCATTCACAGCAGCTTCCGACATGGAAGGGCTCATAGGTAAACAAAATGGGGTTCTAATGTACACACCAATAGTATGACTTTCAGTACCAAAAGGGAAGGCATTCCTGCCTCATGCTACTCTGTGAATAAGCCCTGAGTGCACTGCACTAGATGAAATAAATCAGTCAGAGAAGACTCAATTCTCTAGGACACCACTCACAAGCTGTGTAAACACAAGAATGGTGGGCACTGGGGGCTGGGCAGGGAGGAAGGGGAGAAGCTGCTTAACAAATGTGGAGCTTCACACCTGCCGGATGGTGAGGCTCTGGAGATGCTGCACAACTTAGCATGCTAGTGTTAAACACGACACACATACAAAAGTTCTAAATAATAAAGTCTGCACTGCATTTGCTGTTGTTTCACATTGGCCATCTTGCCCTCTGAGTGAATCTTTATCTACCTTGAACATGCTTGCCGTGCATGCATGCGTGCGTGCGTGCGCGTGTGTGTGTAAGGTCTGCATTGTGCAGACCTTTCCAACAGACAGAGAGAACTCACACTGTGTGAGAGGGACGAATTCTTATCTTAATGTTAGGAAATAACAGGCTTGGGCACCTTACTGGCCTCGTCTTGGGCACACTGGTGTCATCACACGCTCTTCAGCTAGCTCTTTCCCCATCTCTAGCATCACTATATAGTTCAATGTACACACTAGTGAGCTAGAAGACTGTTTCCTCGAAAAGCAAGTAACTGTAGATTCTACTCACAGTGAGCTTAAAGGTAAGATTTTTAAGTGTGTAGCCAAGTATGATTGTTGCTACCTGTACCCCTAATCCTCCAGAGCCTGAGGCAGGAAGATGGCATCCAGCTGGAGGCCAGCCACTAGAGCACTGAACTACTCACTAACTGCACCCATTGGTCATATAATAATATCTTGCTGATAAGAACCATCACTTGGATTTCTCTCTTCAAATTGCTTTAGTTTACAACCTTAATCCATGTCATCGACAAACACCAGACAAGAGAAAACTATAAAGAACACACACTACCCTTGCTGATACATAGACAGGTATGCTCATCCGGTCTCTTTCTGTCCTATGAAAAGGCAAGTGAGCAGTCTTGCCCTGGAAAGCAGACACAGACTGAAATCCTGGGTCAGAAAATTCATCTTAGCACCTCTTAACCACCACTTAACACAACCAAAGCAAAGTGGTCAAGGTGGTTACTGCTTGCTAAGATGCCAATAAGACACTTAACATCTCTGTTTCCAGTGGGAGGTCCGACCTCAGATTAAAAGTACAAGGTGTGCACTCAAGAGCTGTCACACTTGGAAGAGTCAGTGCCAGGTCTGTGGCACATGCTCATCACCCCAGTTAGTCAGTCAGGAGGCTGAGACAGGAAGAGGCTGGAGCTCCTGAGTTGGAGACCAACCTAGGTAAGGCTCAAGAGAACATAGATCTGCCCTATATGGGGCTATAGCCATTTTTACATCTTGTCTCAAAAAAAGTTAAAAATGTAAACATAAAACTTTGTGAAAACGAAATTGTGCTTTACTGGAATAAAAAGACTTTCGAGTTCTGTGGGGCTAAATTTTCAAAAGTCACAAAGCCTTAAAGACAATTTTGAAAGAAAATAAATCAGTATTTTATTTTATTTTATTTATTTATTTAGTTAGTTAGTTAGTTAGTTAGTTAGTTATTTTGGTTTTTCAAGACAGGGTTTCTCTCTGTGTAGCTCTGGCTGTCCTGGAACTCACTCTGTAGACCAGGCTGGTCTCGAACTCAGAAATTCTCCTGCCTCTGCCTCCCGAGTGCTGGGATTAAAGACGTGTGCCGACACTGCCCGGTATAAATCAGTATTTTAAGTAGCAGTTAACAGCAGTAAGATGTTCTGAAACATATACTTTTAAGTACCATTGCTTGTGTATATCCTACTTAAAACTGCCATCAATAATCAATAGTTTTAGCTTAGACTTGTGCCTTAAGGGACATTTTATAAGGCAAAACTGAGATTGCAAGATATAACATCAAAGCTTTCCACTTTCAAAACTTCCTGAAGAATGGACAGAGCTTATATCCTGTATGCTTCCGCTGCAGTTCGAAGTACAATGAGTCAAAGAAGCTGAGAGTGAATGAGCAGTGGAGTCAACACACCATGCCAGTAAGCAAATGCTAACGCCTGCAGCACTGAACAGCTGGAAGTCTGGGAAGCTCAAGATGTATCTTTATACCCCTCAACAGCCTCAACTACGGTTTCAGAACATCTGCTCTGGGTCACTTCTGTGTTTGTAAGTGATGGTTATCAGAGATGCTTAAGGTCTGATACAAGTTAAATCACTGATAAGAATCAAAAAGCATTCAATTATCACTTTTAAAAATAATGTTTTTAAAATAAGTTTAAAAACTTACCAACTCTATCAGGAAGGACTTCCAGTGCAGAAACTCTTTCATCTTTATTAAGTTCTAGTCCATACACACAGTCAAATCCATCGTACTTTATAAGATACAGGGAAGGATTCACAGGCACCTGGTCCAGGACAGTCCCCTTCCACTGGGTGACAGGGCCGTTGCCCTCTCTCCACCCATGCTGGATCCTGCAGCCTACGATGTTCCGCCGGGGCTGGGACACAGGCTTGCTTGGTCCCACACTGGTCCGATGTTTTCTGTATTCACACATACAATGTATTATTCTCACAAGAATGCATATTTGGACCCAATATAGCCACCAGCTTGCATTTTCTTCATTATACATGATCCTAAAGCACAAATTCCTACCGGTGAGCCAGGACTGCAAATTTGAGGTCAGCCCAGGCTGCATAGCAAAATCTCCCTCAAAAACAACAGGCTAAAGAAATGCCTCAGTAGATAACAACATTTGCTCATCCTGCAGATGACCCAAATTCGGTTTCCAATATCCATATGGTATTTTATAACTGCCTGTACTCAGTTCCAATGCCCTTTCCTGACCTCCTCAGACATCAGGCATGCATGTAGTATACACACACGTATGACGGAAGCACTCACAAGCACATTTAAAAGCAACAGTATTTCACTCCTCCTTATGTCCTAGTAACCTTAAAATTGACCATAAATGAGTTGGACTGTCTGTGCATGCACTACAGTTCACTCAGAAGCACAATTTCCTCACATACTCAAATGTCTCACAAGTACATTTTAATAGCTTTCCGACAAATACTAACATGAAAAATATTGCAGTAACATCAAACTATGGCGTTTCTGTACTACTAGTGGTTAAAATATTGACATGAAATGCTAATACTTTGGCTATTTGTGTGTGTGCGTGCGTGCACACACATGAATGTGTGGCCATGCAGAGGCCAGGGGTGCTCTCAGGTGTCTTCCTCTGCTGCTCTCCACCTTATTTTTTCAAAGCAGGGTCTCTCTGTGAATATGGAACTCGCCATTTAGGCTAGACTGGCTGGCAATGAGTTCCCAGGATCCACCCATCTCTGCCATACCCCAAACAGCTGAAGTTAGAGACAAATGGCCCTTCTGGGGACCCAAACTCAGGTCCTTACGTTTATCAGAAAGCACTTTACCCACTCAGTCATCACCCTGGTCCCTATCCTGGCTTCTGATATTGGGTGGGGTGTGGGGCACACTTCATTTCACTTTGAAATAAAAGGACAAGACTTGGCTTGGATGCAACCCAGGTCAAACCAACTTGACAGACGCTGCTATGGGCCGAGAGCAAAACAGGGCCTAAGAGGCTTCCTTCCCATTTTACAAATATATATGACAATCACAATTAATTTCTTAAAAATAATAATAAAAAAAACCCACACATAGTTACAATAGCTAAAGATATATAAAAGAAATGTATTGTTTGCATGCACTTAGCCTTGCCAGAGGTCCTGGAAACAATGGTCTCTTGAAAACATGAGGAAGGACTTCAGAGCCAGTAAGCACTGGGAGGGAGGGAGGGAGGCAGGGAGAGCCAAGCAAGCACAGTGAGGCTGGGAAAGTAGGGAAAGTGCAGCTCCTAGAAGCCAGACACCTCCACACCTCCCCCATCCCTGCCCTCAAAACCTCTTGAAAAGCAGCACACCTTCCTCCTAGGGAGAGTCATGTCTCCAGGCCACCCCACTAGAGTGCAAAACCCTAACTAAGCAGGGTGTGAATAGAGCCAGGAAATAAGTAAAGTCCAGAGGCAGATCCAGAAAAACAAACAAAAAACCCAAACAAACAAAGCAGTAGACACAGGTGGCTAAGAGCCCTGTTTGAAATAAGCCAACATGAACTAAACGGAGGAAGCTTGGGAAGTCTGAGGCAAAGGGGGCAACTGCTTATCCCTCCTCTCCCTTCCAGCCCTGGAGTCCTGCTGGACAATATGCAAGAGTACCTTAAAGAGGAAAGAATGTTCTTGATTGGGTTGTGATTGGCAGTAGAGGCTGGCCAGGAAAATATATCCATGTGGTAGATAAAACTGTTACTGGCACTAAGCAAAGGAAAGAGAAGCTGTCCAGTTGACTGTGCCAAGAGGTGCCCAGATTAGATGTTTGTTTCTGGGTGTTGTCTGAGAATGTTTTGGAAAGAGCACTGAACTACTGGGCTGAGGCAAAACAATGTGACCTGAGCAGTACAAATGGGCTTCACTCAACCTGCTGAGGGGCCTGACAGATGGGCAGGAATATGGATCTGGTTCCTGGTTCTCCAGCTTTGCTCTAGGATGGAACGCTGCCATCGATCAGCTCTCCCGGTCTCTGGCGCACACACCGCAGACTGAGAGGACTTCCTTGCCTCCGTACTGCATGACTCAACTTCTTATAATCTCAGAATGCCCTTCTATCTCCTACTGGTTGTCTTGCTCCACAGAATCCTGACATAGGAACATGTATCACAGAATGGACAAGCTCAGAATGAGATAGGCAGGTAAGACACAACATGAAAAAGCTAGGCAAAGGAAGAAACAGACAAGCCAGAGGATTTGGTCATGTAGACAAACCTAGAGGAATCTGAGGAAAAGGAGGCATGGCTTTCTGTTTATGCAGACATGAGTGGTGAAGGGGGCAGGGGTAAAACCTGAGGCGGCAGGTGTAAGGACTACAACAGAAGTGTGTATAGTCTGCTGTCAAAGGCCAGCATAAACAGCATACATGCACACCAGCATGTGCACACCACAATGCATTTGTGGAGGTAAGAGTTGATTCTCTTCTTATTCATTACATGTGTTTAGGGAATTGAACTCGAGTCACCAGGTTTGTGAGGCAAGCACTTTTTCTCTCTGAGCTATCTCACTAGATCCCACAAGATCACTTATTACTGAGATTCCTAATGCAGTGGAGACAACTGCTCCCTCAGGGGTGAGTCTAGTAGAACTCACAAGACGTGCGTTCACCTAACAGCAAGAGGAAGCAGCTGAGAAGATTGGAGTGGCAGAGCAGCTGATAGCTGCTTCTAATGATACTAGGATACAGTGCTGTACCTTCACATGTTTTTACATGCTTAGGAAAACGACAATTTTTTAAGTGCTTTTGTGCAGTTTTGACATATATACACACTTAAAATAAATTGTGTATTTTATGGCAATAAATGATAAAATATTATTGTCTGTAAACTATTTTACACATCATGACATACTTTCTTTACCCCCTCAAATACACACAAATTCTCCTAGGTCAACTTCAGGTGTAAGGGACTCACATGTCAGTCTCATAGTATTAGAGAATCAAAATACGTAACTTTTGACATTGAAGATTTAACACAATTCTCAATCTCTCACACACACAACCAATATGACAAGAAAAGCTTCAATAAACCTATCAAAAGCCTCTAACTACTAAATAATACTCAGACTCAAAAGAGGACTTCTAGACACGTGTAGTTTCTAGGAACAAGCATCTGTCCCCCTCAGGAAGGGGGGGGGGGTCTTAGGACACCAGATCTACTCAGTGATACGTTTCCCTTTGTCTTCAGGCAATCAGTCATAAGCCTTTCAATTTTTACGCCCATGTCCCAGTGAATTCCCCTCTATAGGAACAGGTTTACAACAAAGGCTAAGGCAGGTGCCTCACCTGAGCAAGGAAAAGATTTGGTCATACATACCAGTTCCTAACTTCAACATGGGCCATTATAACTTCCCAAATCCTAAACAAGAGACATTGTTATTTTTTCTCAGGATTGCTTTGTCTATTTTGAATCTCTGCTACTTCCATATGAATTAGGAATTTTTCTAGTTCTGCACAAGAAATATCACTGGGATTTTGATGGAGATTGTACTGAATCTGTAGATGGCTTTCATTTCCACAATAAGAATTCTGTCAGTACATGCCTTAAGTAAATCACGAAGTCATTAAGTCAGTATGTAAAGGTAGGATTTTCCTACCTTACGCTACTTTACTTAAATGTTGATTAATGCAAATCATGGTTGAGTACCATTTTCTTTTCATTCTTATTGATTTTGTGTGCGCCTATGTGGGTGCATCTGCACCACGGTGTGTATGTGGGTCAGAGGACAGCTTGCAGAAATCAGTTCTTTCTGCCATGTGGGTCTTAGAATAGAACATAAATCACCAGGTTTAGCGCTAAATAGCTCTTCTGGCTGTGGCACCTCACCACCTCTTTTAATTTTTGGAGGCAGGGTCTCACTCTATAGCCCAGACTGCCCTTGAACTCCTAATTATCCTCCTGTTTCAGAATCCTGAGTGCTGGAAGCAAGGTGCAGTACAAGGCTGTGGTATGTGAATGAGAATGGCCTCATAAGCTCAGACATTTGAATGTCTGGTTCCCAGTGGATTATTTAGGAAGGCTAGAAGGTATGGCCTGCTTGAAGGAAAGGTGTCATTAGGGAGTGGGCTTTGAGGTTTCAAAAGCCCATACCCACGCCTAGTCTCGCTCTTTCTCTGCCCTACGTGTGTAAGATGTGAAAAAGTCTGCCTGCCACAACACTCTCTACTATGGTGACCATGGACTCAAGCTCTGAAACTTCAAGCAAGGCCTCAGATAAATGTTTTATTTTTAAGTTGTCTTCATCATAGTATCTCTTTACAGCAACAGAGCAATAACTAAGACATATGCCCAGTTCAGGGTATCGTTTTTTATGTTTACAAAACAGAGGGAATCTTTCTCAAGAACCAGTAAGGCACCACATGTCAAAGCCTCCCAGTGCAGAACAGTAATATCCCAAGGAAATGCATGTTTAGAGCTTTACTGAAAGAAAATAATGAATATTCACTGACACAGTTAATGAGGAAACAGAAAGACACCTGACTGGCCAAGTAACTACAGTCTATCACTACACCAAAGTAACAATACAGCTGTTCACGTTAAAGGAAAGGTCGGAGCTCACTGGTGGAGTGCTTACCTACCAGACATGCCATGGGTTTGACCACCAACTCCATGAAAAAAATCTAAAATTGTAAGAAAGAACTTAAAGATGTTTTAAAAACATGAATATAAGCCACGTTTTGCTGCTAACTCCAGGGCCTTTCCTATGAGAGTGGAGGCAGATGCAGGTCCCTTGAAGACCTCACTGAAGGCCACTGCCCTGCCCCAGCAAGTCCATGCATCTCTGTGCTGTCAAATGCAGAACGAATCCCAGGCAAAGCAGAAACAACTCAATGTCCTGTCCCAACAACTGAGCGAGATGTTGCCATCCACGGTGGCTCACTCAAAGGCAAACACGGGAAAGAGGCTCTCAGTTTGCGAGGGGTTAGGAAGTGATGGGGTGGAAGGAAAGGATACAGGATGGGCTGGGGGAAGGAAAGGAAGGGTTTTAATTAAAACCACACTGCCTAGAATCCTCAAAGAATTAATAAAAATATTGCTTCAAAAAGGAAAAAACAAAAGAACTCAAAGTTTGGAGAAGGTGGATCTGGGAGGGGTTCAGGAAGGGTGAATGTGATCAAATTACATTGCATGAAATTCTCAAACAATAAAAACCAATTTTTAGAACAGCAAACACTGAAGACAAGTTACCACTGAGACTTTCAGCTCTACAACTGTTCCAGAGCCTTGTGAAATTGGGAATGAGGGGCTGAGGGATGACTTGGTGGGTAAGGAGCTTCCTGAACAAGCAGGAGGAAGGAAACGTGGTGTGATGTGAGTTTTCATCTCCAGCACCTGCATCAACAGCACTCTGGTGGAGGAGATGAGACCCCCGGGGCACGCTGGCTAGAGGAACTGAACTGGCGAGCTCCGAGTACAAGTGAGAAACTGTATCAATATACAACATAAACAAATTAAAAAACCACGCAATGTCAGCTACTGGCCCCCAAATGCACCTATGTCCTTCCCCACGCCCACCAACGTGAACACACACACAACACTGAAGGAGGAATCCAAGAAATATTTGCTTGTGATTAAAGAAAACTAATTCTCTCAATATTGGAAAAAAAGGAGCAGAGAAACAGAGATCATTATGAAGCTCTTAAATGGAGAAAATATGGAGAAGAGAATATATTCAAGAGTAGAGAAAAATAATGATATAAAGAAAAGGGGAAAACAGAAAAGATTAAGTGGGGCAAGGCAGAGGAAGGAATGTGGGAAGGGTAATTAACATCAGAGGCCTTTAAAGGGGGGGGGGGGGCAGTCAGAAGAGGAGGTCGGATTCCCCAGGGACTGGAGTTTTAAGTGGAGATTCCAAGCTGCCATGTGGGTGCTGGGAGCTAACCCCTGTTGTAATGAATGGCATTAAGAACTCTTAATTACTGAGACCTCTCCCTAACTCCAAAACCAAAACAACAACGACAATGACCGCCTGGGAAAACATAACTTGGTAGCTGGAAGATGAAAGATGTGCAAGAGCAAAGAAAGAAGATACTAGAAGGTGCAAAGATCTTTGTGCTCATGAACTGACAGAAATCACACCGAAAACTAAAGCTGCCTATAGATTCAGTGCATTCCTCATCAAAATCCCAAAGACATTCCTTAGAAAATTAAAAAGAAAAAACAATCACCAAACTGGTGTGGAAGCAGCAAAGATCCCAGACAGATGGACAGAGCAATCTCACCTAAGCAGACCAGCACAGGGTCAAGGACCACGTTTTCTCACACACATGGTCCCTGAATTTTAAAAGGCTCCAGGGAGAGTTAGGTACAAGGGAAAAAACAAGACAAAACAAAAGAGGGTGACAGAACACAGACTGCATGACATATGACATGAAAGCTGAGGGGGTCCATAGGGACGGTAGCAGGGAGGGGCAGACAGGGATCAACAAACTGGGCATGCATGAAAAGCATACTAGGTTTAAAATGAAAATTAAAAAAAAAAAAGGCCTATTCTGGTAGCCAATGTTTAATCCGTATGTGATGGTTTGTATATGCTCAGCCCAGGGAGTGGCACTATTAGAAGGTGTGACTCTGTTGGAGTAGGTGTGTCACTGTGGGTGTGGACTTTAAGACCCTCATCCTAGCTGCCTGGAAGCAGAATTCTGCTAGCGGCCTTCAGATGATGTATAACTCTCAGCTCCTCCTGCGCTGTGCCTGCCTGGATGTGCCATGCTCCTGCCTTGATGATAATGGACTGAACCTCTGAACCTGTAAGCCAGCCCCAATTAAATGTCCTGGTTAAGAGTTGCCTTGGTTATGGTGTCTGTTCACAGTAGTAAAACCCGAACTAAGACAATGTGCAATAACCTTGTCAACTACCACCGTTCGAACATTAGTCAAGCTGCCGCATGCTGAACTTAGCTGTATGTAGTAATTATTGGTGACTCTTTCCACTGTAGTTGGTACTGTTAGGTCAAAGCAACTCTTTTTCTTTGGATTCTATAAAACTTAGAAATAAATAAATATCTTTGTCTTTACTTGTATTTCTCAAATGCAAATAATTAGAAAGAGAAAACCTGCTTCCCTAGCAGTGGGTTACTTTGTAAAATTCCTAGATGATACTGTCATTTCCTGATTTAAAATGACAACATAAAAACAAGATGAGGTAGAATCGAGTCACCATGGTTTCATGAGAACACCGACAATGCCAGAGGAAACTCCACATTACCTGCACTGACCAAGATGACAAAAGTGTTCCATGTTCTGACAGACTTAACACCAACCGTTAACACTGTGGTTCACTTGGATGCTTGCACCAAATGCTATCTAATCTGAGTGTCTGTGACTCAGCCCGTACTCAGACGAGGCAAGAAAGCATGAAGCTCGTGGATGTGATGCGTATTTAACCCACTTCTAGACCTAGCTCAATTACTGATTACTAGTCAAGCCTCAGACAAGTTACTGCATGTTTTTGAGCATCAGTTCTTGAATCGGTAGTGAAGAGTTCACAACTCCAACTGGACAAGGGTACCATGAAAAAATAAGACCACACCACAAACCAACAAAGAGTAGTGAATGACTCTCTCCACTAGTGACTGGTGTTTCCATTTTATTCACAGCTCACTCCTTTAGTGGACATTCCTGTGGTCAGTCTGCCTGTGCATGTGCACGCACATGTGTATGGAAGTTAGAACCTGACACCTGGTGTGTTCCTCACTCTCCTCCACCTCACTTAGAGGCAGAGTCCCTCCTTACCCTCCAGGGAGCTCGAAGGGTCTGCCCATCTCAGCACTCCCACCACTGCCCCAGCCCTGGGACCACAGATGTGCAGTACTGCAGCTAACTTTCAACAGGGGTCTGATGCTTGCCAGACAGACTGTCAATCTCCATCATTACTCTCGAAGCAAATTACTGGGTTAGGTGTGGTGGTGTTCACATTTGATCCTAGTACTTGGGAGGCAGAAGCAGGAGGATCTTTTTGAGTTAGGCCACCCTGATCTACATGAGTTCCTGACTTGCTAGAGGCACATACATAGTGGGAATTTGTATCTTTTAAAAAAAAAAAGCAAATTAGTGAAACATGTGACATATCCGTTTTTCAGGACAGTATCTTGAAATGAAGGCCTATCCCCCATTCAAACAGAGGAGGGGAGAGTTAACATGGCATCTAAAAATAAAAAGAGTACCTACCGTACCTGAGTTCACCTAGATGCTTTCCCAAGTGAATTCTCACTCAAGGTGACAGCATCCCAAATAACTTCAAGGAGAAGAAAATGCAGAAAGGCTTATCTTGATGTTCCTAAACCCAGCAGTTAGATCAGCAAGATGATCTCCAGTGAAAACAAAATTAAAAGCTGGCTCTAGCACTTGTCTAGCCCATTGAGGCTCTGGATTAGACCCCAACAGAGACAGTAGCCAAAACAAATTCACTTCATTTCTGCTGAGGTGGAGCTGAAACTTGAATCCTCTTAGCACCTCCAAGGGGTAGCTGTGGGATCTCTGACTGAAGCTCTGCTGATTTCCCTCAGCATCTAACTCTAAGGTCTCCCTGAGCCCTTCCCACTACTGGAGGAAACAACAAGCCAGCACTGTGGAGGATGGGGTGATGAGAGAGAAGAAACCTATACTGAAAAGCTGAACACTCAGTGATCTGGTCCAACACCCAGAACAGGAAGAACCTGTAAAGCAGTGTCCTTCTCACTCCATTCAAGACATTTATAGCTAGTACCCAACCCAACAGAGGAACGTTTGCCTTTTCTCAGCCTCTGTCCACCTTCAAGTCTCCAGTGACAAGTACTTTCACTTCACTTTCTGGGGCACAGCAATGCCCTCAAGGCTTCTGGCCTTAAACAAGCCTATGAAAGAACAGATGGAGCTCCCCAATATGAGGCACAGGACACGAACTCTGTTCCACCATATGCCTATGAATGAACCTCAAGTGTTTTGTTTTTCATTTATTCTTCGATAATTTTATACATGTATGCCATATATCTCAATCAATTATACTGACAGTGTTGAGAAGTAGTAGTGTTGAGGGTGTTTTCTCCTGTGCCCGAAGGAGTCAAATTCACAAGATAATGAATGCTCAACACTACTTAGGAAAGGGACTGAGAAGTTCCTTGTTCAAAATCCAAGCACAACACTATGGAATCAAACAAATGTCTAACCTCTTAAGTCAATGATATTTTAACCAATAGTAATTATTTGAAAATAGGTTTTTAAAAAGGGATGGGGTGCTAACACACTATATCTTAATATTCTATAACTTCTTTTAGATTGCAAACATCTAATCTGAGTGAACTGCTTTGATCTCACGAAAGTGGTATTTCACTTGTCTCCTGCCCACTGCATAGTATTTGTGGTCTATATTTCTGCCATTTGAGCCAGGAACTGGCTTACCATTTATACCATGCCAATGAGTAGAGCCACCACAAAAAACGATCTGGATACAGCAAAACCAGGAAGACGGTAAGAAAAGGAAAGCTTTATTCTGTCTCAGGAAAAGGGACACTTAACCTAACTATCAATTTTTAGTTTTCTAGGTCATTTCTTTAGGTGAGTATTACATTTACATTATG
The DNA here is from genome assembly GCA_019843965.1 of Rhynchomys soricoides. NCBI lineage: Eukaryota > Metazoa > Chordata > Mammalia > Rodentia > Muridae > Rhynchomys > Rhynchomys soricoides. The sequence continues at coordinate 9,300,012 of JADRCH010000062.1, forward strand.
GACTCATCTGAATGTGAGACAAGTCTGGTTAAATCATCAACCATTACTGAAGGCTCCCCTGTTTTACAAGACCATGACCAAGAAACCTACTCTCTTGAGCGCCACTGAGGCAACTTAGGGACTCTAATATACCTTGTGAGTCGCATGGGAGTAACTACAGACTACTTACAGTGGCAGAGGGAGGAGGGCCTTTAACAGTAACTTACATTCTCAAGTCACTGTTGAGTGGTGGATCCATGATGCAGGAATGCAGTCACTACTGCAGAGCAACTACGGACTAGGACTAACTTGTAATTTTAAATACACAACTGCCAGGCCTGGTGATATGCTTGCACACGTGATCCCAGCAAGTTGGAGGTTGAGTCAGAATTACAAGTTTTAGACCACCTAAGACTACACAGTGAGGCAATGTTTTGGGGAAAAAAGGTGTTTAATTCTATTTTAAATGGAATTTTAAATATATTTTATATATAAATTATATTACAGATAAATAAAAATACAAATTATAAATTACAGGTACAAGGTAGAACGCAGCAGCTGGCTAGGGAGACCCTAGCATCAGAATCTCTGTTCAGCGTCTTGAGATCAAGACCTGGAGGTTTAGGTTTCACATGTGCTTCCCCACACTGTTGTTTCCCACCATGCAGCTGGCTCCCCTTAAGCCAGAGGATGTCCAAGACCAAAGACTTAACAGCTGAAGTGCACATTTAGTGCACCATCCAGACCAAGGAAAGACAACAGACAGGGAGGGTGAGCACAAACGTTACTAGGCTTTAAGTGGAGATACAACAAAAAGCCCTGGTGTAAAAGGTAGTCCTGGGTGCTAGTTATCTAAAAACAGGCTTAAGCATTGCTTACTTGTGAGATGTCCTCTTCTTCATCATGTTTGCAGATACTCCAGCATGGCCTACAAGAGAGTCGAGTTATAGTCAGCAAATAGTGGGTTAAAAACAAAACTTTACTTCATAAAGCTTGAAATTGATCATAACTACCAACATGATTATTGACTTCTGAAAAGGAGATACTGTGAGCAGACAAAATTACCAGTAATTAATTCTTCACTCCCAGATTATCCATAAAAACCAAACCAGTTCCATGCATAAAATTAATGTTCACTCTTGACCATACAACAATAAATGGTACAGAACACAACTCTTCTTCCCCCTCATAATCTAGAAAACACAGGAACCATCTGGTTTGAGACTCCAAGCAGCAAAGGCCTCCAGGAGCTGACAGCAGACCAACATGGAATTTGAAGTGAGCATGACCTTGCCAAGCAGAGTGCCACACTGGAGTCAAGGAAAACTGTTTGCTATCAGCATGTAGCAATATAGTGTCTATAAGGAGAGATGCTCAAAAGAGAACTCCCAAACTTAGTGGACCGGGATCCAGCAGGGGTCCACACGCTGGCTAAACAGGAATTTGAACACGAATAAATTCTAAGAAATCCCAAATCCAAAACACCTTTCAAATTCCACCTAGCCACTTCTTAGACTAGTGGAGTAATTAGAAACAAACAAATTATATATATATATATATATATATATGTGTGTGTGTGTGTGTGTGTGTGTGTGTGTGTGTCTCTCTCTCTCTCTCTCCTCAAGGAGTCCCCAACAGCCTACATAAAAGAGAATACCAAATCTACTCTTAGACCAGCCTACAGAAAATAGAGTACCAGATCCACCCTCAGCACTAGCTTGAAAAACTTCAATGTCCAACTACCTTTCTTAAAATTAGACAAGAAAGGCCTAGGTGTCTAACTTTTTGCTAAATCATTTGCTAGAATACACAAGACCCTTGGTTTGACCTTCAACACACACACATACACCCCACAGGGGTGGGGGACTTAGCTTGGTGCCACATGCCAGTAATGTTAGCATTCAAAAGGGGGTTATAATCCAAGATTATGATCAAAACAAATGTTTTTCATGCAAAGACATTAAAAGATAAACACACCCAAATAATCTCTAAAATCCAGAAATAACAAGAAAACAAGTCAAAACAGTAAAAGGTAAGCCACCTGCACTGAAAATCTCATTGGGTGTGATTAGTAAGTAGACTTTGTAGATTAGTAAGTTCAACTCACAGCACAGCAATACAATCTCCCAAACATACATGCAATGCATGCATACATACATGCACACACACATGAGAATGAAACCAGTCCTAGAAACCCAGAGAGCAACACCCACAGGCCTAACACATGGGAAACCAGGACTGCAACAGAGACAAGAGGAGCAGGGAAAAGCAACGGCCAAAGTAGAGCTTCGCTGAAACTCAGAAGCACAGGCTGACAAACAAGCAGGAAGGTAGCTGTGCACAGGACCCCTAAACTAACTTCTGAACACCACTGATAGTATCTTCACAAGCAAAACAAACATAAAGCACTTCTAAACACATCAGATACAGATGGGGTGGGTGCTGGAGCCAAGCAGCATGGCTTCCTGGAGTGACCTGAGAACAACAGTGCAGTCAAGGGACTGATGACACAGAGGTTATGCAAGGAGTCCACAAACCCTGACCAAGACAATCCCCAGTTTCTGGCCCAACTTGTTCTGCTCCTCGGTCCTTATCACAAGTAAACACTAAAATCTCAGCCCTGCTTCTTAGACTGACTGGAGAATGGAGAGCCACCGGACAAGCGACTGTTTCTAAGTTAGGGAGGAAAGGACAGCGACCTCGACAGTCAGAGCCTGCACAGGGGGAGGCAGTGCTGCTGGAGCTAGCAACCCAGTTGGCCATCGGCATTGAGGGCACACTCTTACGGGGCCATACTTAGTGTTATCTATAAAGGCCGATAGTCTGACCAAGCTGTCCTGTGCCCTAGGGCAGGGTGGCTGAGACTCAACAGGTGCCATTCATGCCCTAAAGTATAGGTTTACCAAGAGGCTGAGGTGATCACAGAACCAGAGAATGAGCTAATGGAAAGTGAGGGACACAAAAAAACAGGCCCGTAGAAGACAAGATGGAATCATTTAAAACAAAGAAAGCAGCCAGACAAGGCTGCACACCTACAATCCCAGAAGGAGGCAGCAGGAGAACCACACCTAAGTTCAAGGCCAGCACATGTGGGCCTTAGGCTCCCCAAGGGGAGACTTTCATCTACAAAAGCTGGACTTCTCTAAACTGGAAATCCTGGGTGCTGGTATCTGCGGGCAAGAGAGCAAGGACAGAGGCCAGCCTGCACAACAGGTTCTGAAACACTAGCAGCCTCACTTAAACCCTACACAGAACTTCTTCAAATGTTCTAATGCCACCAGTAAGTATTCATCAGCACAGCATGTGCAACACACCTGTGATCCCAAGGCAAGAGGACCAACATGTTCAAGATCATGTGGCAAAAAAAAAAAAAAAAAAAAAAGAGGAAGGAAGGTAAGGCAGGTTAGCTGGCTCATCTGCTAATTTTATAAAACATTCCATATGGTCTTTTTTGTTTGTTTGGGGAAAAAGGATTTTAAAGCAGGTGGTGGTGGCACATGCCTTTAACAATCCCAGCACTGGAGAGGCAAGAAGAGTTCAAGCCTAGCCTGGTTTACAGAGTGAGCTCTAGGACAGTCAGGGAGAGAAACACTGTCTCAACAATTCACCCGTCTATTCCTATTACTTTTAGTCATGTGCCACAAAAAACCAGAGTGGATTCCTGTTGCAGGAGAGGTGTACAGGCTTGGTTTTTATTTTGTTTCTGAGACAAGAATTCATGTAGTCCAGGCTGGCCTGGAACTTGCTATTTAATGGAGGATGGCCTAGAATCCCTGGTCTTCCTGACTCCATTGCAGAGCGGCAGAATTACAGGCTCATGAGTCCTCTTTCATTTCAGATCCAAAGCAGTACAGCTGCTTTAAATAAGCATACATACTAAAAACTGAGTAAGCTCCTCCTGCTACCCTAAAGCCACTAAATCTCACTAAATCCAACAAGCTAACATCTCACCTTTTCATAAAAATAAAGCCTTAATTTCACTATATTTTGCTACTTGAAATTCACGTGTTTATTTAGCACTTACTAGGTTGCACAGAAAACAATATTTAGCATAAAGGTTCCCTTTTCCAAGAAATCAAAGCTCTTCTTTCACATGCAGCAAAATATAAAACATGGAGAAGAACACACACACTACACTGCCCAGGTGAAACCGCTGTTTTAAAAGGTACAGCACACTGACACACAGCACTCAAGTGCTTACCTGCATCAGCTCTGGACCGCTGGCCAGGTGTCTTCCCGAATGGGGTCTTCATTCATCTGTATCTATGTGAGCAGCAGAGCTGCTGGACTAGGGTGAAAATCCAATATTCTCAGCTATGAGGCTGCCCACAGGTCAGTGTTCTTGTTAATCCACCATCCAGGTGTCTCCTTTCAAGTTCAGCAAAAACACATGGAATCCCAAGCACTCTGTAAAATGAGCACGAAGACAGCAAAATGCCTAGTGAGCCTCTAAATGTAACAGAAAATGTAAGCATACTTCTCAACTAAAGGCACTGATCCCTGGAGCAATGACATGCTCCCAGCAAAGGCAATGCCTGACAGTGAGAAGGGGAAGTCAGGACAGGTCAGACCCAGTGGAGAGAAGAGGTATGCAGAGACTAGAGAGCCCTATCCTAAATAAAGCACCTTGCTGCTGCTAGACACCAGGGTTGGTGAACACCAACATTTAATGGGGCACACCCTTTTTGTCTGGGAGAGGTGATCATGGTACAGGTCACTCAGGGAGGAGAGATGCACCTGGCAGACCAGGACTTGGAAAAAAAGACAACATAACTTTGTTTTTCCTCTTCTGCTCCCAACCTCTCATAAAGATCCACTAAACCAAAAAAATTCCCAAAGAAACGTTCCCACCCATGCAGATGCTAAATTGTTTCACAAAAGCAGTACTGTTTACATCAAATTTGGTTCCAGAAACTTTAAAGTCCAGGGAGTAAAACATTTCCAGATATATATTTGATATTTTTCCAACTACTCCTATGGTCAGTCTTGTGTGTTATTTGTAACTGCTAAATAAACAACTGCAGAGTTCCGTGTACCACCACCCATCCATGGTTGTACCATCTTTCCCCATTCAGTCTCTAGCTGAGATTACAAGGGCCCATCGCAACCCACATGGTCCTCCCTGCTGTGTTCAATTTCCCCCAACCTTCCTGCTCCAGGCCCAGCTCCCTTTCAGGGGTGCTTACCAATAAAGCACTAAACATGATGGTAAACCATGCAAGCAGCAGTAAACATGAAGGTAAACCATGCAAGCAGCAGTAAACATGAAGGTGAGCCATGCAAGCAGCAGTAAACATGAAGGTGAGCCATGCAAGCAGCAGTAAACATGAAGGTGAGCCATGCAAGCAGCAGTAAACATGAAGGTGAGCCATGCAAGCAGCACTAAACATGAAGGTGAGCCATGCAAGCAGCACTAAACATGAAGGTGAGCCATGCAAGCGCTTACATCTTATGTTCAATTCTCTTGTAACCTGAGCAGCATGCAGCACTGCTAGCCACAACCCAGCGCACAAGCTTGATGCCCGCAGGGCCCCTTGCTACTCTAACCCTCCAGGCTCAGACCTGTCACTGGTTCTGCCAATTCCAACCTTCCTCTACAGGAATTTCATCACTAGAGCATCGGCAGCATAGAATAAATAGGATGCAGGGTATCACAGCTTTAAAAGCCAATTCCTGGGGCTGGAAAGATGGCAAAAAGAGCCAGGCTTAGCTCCCAGCACCAACTCTGAGGCTATAATGCAGAAGCTACACTTGGGACCAGGCAGACACACAGTACATACACAGGAAGGCAAAGCACTCACTACACATAAAACAAAAAGCAAATCTTTTCTTGTCTGATAGGCTCTTACTGTACAACCAGCCCTTGCTGGCCTCAAACTCAGACACACCAGCCTCTGCCACCACAACTGGCTAAAACTAAATCTTAATTTAATTAAAAAAATAATAATAAGTTACCTATAACTCCACTTCTCTTCTTTGCATTTATTTCTAAAACTACTTCAAAAAAATTAAGAAAAACTCCTAACTTGTACAAATATTAATGCCCTGGAAGTGTTAGGTTGCTAATGTTATGAAGTGTGTGTGTCCTCACTAGGTTTCAACTATCCTGGCAACATTTTCTGTTGCTATTTGAAGTTGAATTTAACAAAACTTTAAGAGAGTCTGAGGACCTGCAAACATGGATCTTCTGTAGTTGGCTGTCATGTGTGTATACACATCGTTTATGAGCATGCAGAACAGAGGTGCAGAAATCTGAGGGCAGCCTGGGGTGTCCATCAGAACAGGAGTGCAGAAATCTGAGGGCTGTCTGGGGTGTCCATCAGTCTTTGCCCTGCTCCATCTGTCTGTCCCAACCCCTTGAGTTGCCAGGGATCCTCCTCCCCCATCATTCCACAGGCCTGCTAGCACTAGATGCTCATGCTATGTCTACTTTACATGGCAAGTACTTTTTACGGCTGAGCTCCCTCCCCCATCTACACGGGGCTTTTTGGAGCAAATAGTGTGCAGTAAAGTCCCTAGAAAAAAGCCACACCTATGGCTGACTAATTAGAATTTCATGATTGTGGAGTGAGCCACAAGCTGTCTTGGCCTAGCTCTAGTCCCTTTCCGACCATTCATTGTTCACCTAAGTGTCTTGACTTAGCTTCCCCATGACTATCAGGAAAAAACTTTTAGAATGTACAAAATGTCTTCATACAGTTTCTGAAACTTATAAGATTAGCATCTTTGCTGTAGCTTGCCTACCTGATATTTCCACCAATATACTTGAAAATATCTTGCCTGTGATTTTTTTTGTTCCCAAACCATAAAAATCTGATGAAACTGTTTCCACGCTGAAACACAGCATTCAGGATAGTCTGAATCTCTTTTGTAGGCCAGCCACAAGAATTAACATGTTCCCTTTGAGGTAAGAGTTGTGTTTCCTAGTAGTAACAACATTCCTTCTATCTTCCTGAGTGACAATCAGTAAATACAGACTAGGCTTCACCCAACTCCTGTTTAAAACCATCAAGAAATGCAGTCTCCTCCCCAAGACACTGAGAGGAGCTGCTGAGCCCTGTTCATGTCTCAATAGATGCCCAAGTGCTTTGAAAAGTCAGATAAAGAGCAGCATTCTGAAAATAGCTCTTTTGACTGAACTAATTTAATTCATTCAAGTTTTCTAGAGATACAGATCATCTTTAAGTTATTTTATTATGCGGTTAGTTTAGTAAGAAAAAAAATTAAACAAATGCAGTCGTTTCTAGGAGAGCAGACACTACTGGTCTCCTCTCCTACTCCAGTGCTATAGGAAAGTCACCAAGTGGCTGCAGGAGAGATAACAGGAAGAAGAGGTGTGCTACAGAACACTTCTAGGCATAACATGGCCGTTTCACTCTTGAATTTTAGCAGCTGTCTGCCTAAATCTGCATAAGACTGGGCCAATCAGTTATGCCATGAGGAGGAGGTGCTCAGGAGGCCTTTAGGCTTAAAGAATCTGAGCGTCTCCAAGCAGTTAATGCTGGAGGGGGGCGTTCTTCAGTGATGCAGCCACTGCTGAGCTGCCCGTGCTCCTGGAAATGACCCTTCACCCATACTCCTTTAGGTAACCTAACCCCAAACTCAGTAAGTTATATAAAAAATAAACAAATAACTAAACGACATGAGAAGCCGACAAGGAGCTGGTTGGGAAGGGGGAGGAACAGAGGAGATGAGAAGAGGTAATGGGGATGAAGATGATCTACACCTCAGAATCATGTGTAAGAGTGTCCTAATGAAGCACCACTGTTTACAATCAGTATATGCTCATGAACTTGAAAAGAAGGAAAGTTCAGTCAAGAGGCCAGCAGATGGCTCTGTGAAAGCAGCTGCCTTGCAAGCATGATGAAGAGGAAATGTAGAGGTGGAAGCTGAGTTTAGAACTGGCTTCTGTGGCATAGATGCTGTGTTTTAAAGTATGTAATTTACTGTAAGATTCTTTTGAGACAGGGTCTCATGTAGCCCAGGATGCATTTGAACCTCTGATCCTCCTGCCTCCACCACCCACCGCTGAAAACACAGATATTTACCACCACATCTGGTTTTCTAATGAGAAAGAAGGAAGGAGGCCAGGGCCTCATGCATGCTATGTGTGCAGGCTAGCAAGTGAATTACATCTCAATCCCATTATTCCTAGTACAGTATTAAAAAAAAGAAGAAGCCTGCAAAACCGGTCATGTGCTGCACAAGCCGGACAAGCTGACCTGGATCCCCAGAACCCAACATAAGGATGGAGATAACCAATGCTGATTGTTTTCCCTTTGACCTCCAAATGTACACTGTAACATATGCCCAAACAGAATCTGGAGGGAGCCATATGCAGATATTTAGCTGCTCATTTCTGTTTTCCCAACACTCTTGAAACCTCCCACCATAAAAGGACATTTACTTTGAGACAAAGTCACTTAATCCAGGTGCCAGGTTGGGTGAGAGCCCACTTTGAAGAACAGAAGTCAAGAGCAAATGGGGTCAATGGGTCAATGGCTTTAGATTCTGTAATGCTGAGAATTGCAATTCAGAACCTTCTTGGGAATAAAATAACACTTACTAGAAATCCCAAGTAAAACTGTTCTAACATACACTATCAAAGCCTAAATAAAGGCCTTTGTACATCAAGGTTAACGTGAAGAATCAAAGGATGCAGTACCCCATGACAGATCATTTGCATGTGAAAACACCTGGGCTTCATCCACAGCACCTCCAAAAACTAAAAAGAGGGTAGGGTTCAATTCAAGTTGCTGAAAAACTTGGCTGTCATGAACTTTTAAGTAGTATCTAAGTTCTTCAACGCCAAAAACATCTCTTAACAAGTTAAGCAAAATCCCTTGGTCTAAACCCACAAATACCAAATTTTAACAATGACCACAAATTCAGATGGCAGAAACCGCTACACTCAATTTTTTTTACCTTCCTTCTGAAATACAGCACCCCTTCCCCAGGAAGACTCAACACAATGCAGCTGACTCTCAAAAGAAGCCTCAGATCTTACCAACCCTCTCTACACATGCTGTAGACCTCAAAACACCTAAAACCCATCAACTGTGGCAGTGACTGACCTGCTACTCCAGCAAAGACTGGCCCTGTGCCAAAGGCACTAGGCACTCGAGCACCAATGATCACAGTGCAACTCAGGGTAGAGTCCTCAGCTACCCTGGAGAAGCAGAACTATCGATGGCACACCGAAGCTTGCAGCCTTTGTATAGGTCCTCAAAAGGTTGCTCTATATCCTGAAACTTCCCAGGATGAGACTGTCTCAGAGTCAAAGTGAACTCTCAGCTAATTAACACTAATAATATGATTGGGAAGGGGGGCTGGCCACACAGAAACAACCACCAAGAGATTGGAGGCTGCAGCTTATGAGCTCCAGACAGCAGCCAGACATCTAGGGAAAGGAGATAGCAATTACTCAACCAATCAAGATGACACATGGACCATCAGTAGTCTGTGGACACACACGCTCATGTGAGCTCTGCTGACTGACAGCACTCTGTGTGCTAGTGTATGGTTGTACCAGAGTCATCTGGCCTGACTCCTCAGGAGGACGCCCTCACAACCTCACCCTGAGGACCTCCTCTGGCTGGTCCTTCGTGTCCTTTTCTGACACAAAGCCATAATCATAAAAGACTGTACTTTCTCTGTGGCTACTTAGTGAATTATCAAACCACAATGACTCAAGGAGCAGAGAAGCTGAGGTGTGTTTCAGGGCTTCCTCAACTTTTGCAAGAGAAATTTTACATAACCCTAAGGATAAAAATACATGATAAGTATACAATGCACAGTTATTGAAGAGTTACAAAGAAATTTACTTCAAAACAATTATTTGGTAAACTTTTATTATTAATAATCTAATAGATTTTATTATTAAAAATGAAAACAAACTTTCATACTAATAAAAATGCACTTCATTTTTACAAAGAATTAAATCTTAGCTGAAACGTTTGAGACTACAAAATGAAGAATGTCACCATGTTTTCCCAGTTGGCAGGTATCTCTGACTCTATGATCATCACTGCTAAGAATGCACCGTCACAGAAAAGAACAGTACAAAGAATAGGGCCATTTCAGAGATGTTTGAAGTTCTGTCCTAATTCTAAATCAAAATTTGCTTAATGATTTTTTATAAAACCATTCAAACAGCAACTTTAAAAGTCAAACCCTGATACAGTATAACTCAAAGCTACACTGACTGATACAAGCTAAGAAAAGACAATGGGAAATACTGTCTTTGTTTTCTGAAGAGCAGAAATTTTTGTATATACAGTGAAAATACTGGGACTCCTAACCTGCAACAGCTATAATCTGAGCAAAGGCAGCGTTTGGACACTGCGAGATGGCTCAACCCCAAGAGCAAAAGTGCAGTACAAGGCCACACACAGTGAAGCTCTAACAGACAACACAGCAAGTACTGTCAAACGCCTCAGATTCATTCACTGTTTCTCTGAATATTTTTGGTCACAACACACTCAGAAACATTTTGATGTTATTAACACCCCTCATGTTCAGTTTTATGACTCTCTATAAGGAGTCAAACTTCTAGAACACCTGCCTTTCACAATTAATGGAAGTATCTACTAGCTACTTTTCTCACATATTTGGGGGGGGGGTGTCAGTTTAGATGAAAGATTCCAAAGCCTTTAGTTCACTCTCTCTAATAATAAATACTTAAAGTACCACCTTGTGATGGTTTGTATATGCTCAGCCCTGGGAGTGGCACTATTAAAAGGTGTGACCCTGTTGGAGTAGCTGTGGCCTTGTTAGAATAGGTGTGTCACTGTGGGAATGGGCTTTATGACCCTCATCCTAGCTGCCTGGAAGCCAGTGTTCTCCTAGCAGCCTTCAGATGAAGATGTAGAACTCTCAGCTCCTCCAGCACCATGCCTGCCTGGATGATAATGGACTGAACCTCCGAACCTGTAAGCCAGCCCCAAAAACAAAACAAAAAAAAACCAAACAAAAAACAAAACCAAACAAACAAAGAGTTGCTTTGGTCATGGTGTCTGTTCACAGCATTAAAACCCTAACTAAGACACACCAGTTATTAAAAAACAATAAAGAACCTAAAAACTCAACCTAAGAATTGAGAAAATGACATTCAAAGGGTGGAAGCACTCTGCGAGCAAGATGCAGGAGGGTCAGGGGTTTAAGGTCAGCCTGGTCTACACCAGACCATGTATCAAACTCCAAGAAGGAATAAGATGAAACTGATTCTCACTGAAGTTCACCAGTAGGGATAGAGTGGACAGCTACACACTAAACACACTAGAGTCTGGTGATCTCTATTCATTTGGAGTTTGTAGATTGATTTCTGCATATAGCAACTGGTCAAAATTTCATGTATAACTTATTAATTTCATCACTGATACAGTTAAAAAATTTTCAGAAGCCAGATAAATCCAAAATGAAGTAATAATGAGTCGATATTTATAGAGAAAGAAAAATTAAAGCTCCTACTAAGGTGCCTTTCTAGAAGAACATGAATGGCCACACCGGGGCACTTGGGAGAGCAGTCTGACCTCCTGACTTCCAGTCTGTCTGGTACCTTATTTGCCACACACACCATAAGTGACCTGACCAGACTGAAAGGCATGCAGTCACTTTTTAGCACAGGAACAGACAGTGCTTTTACATTAGTCTCTCCTTTTCTACTCTGTCCCAAAATTGTGCTCAAGTTCCCATCCCCCTCAGATAGATGGGGCTCTCCCTGTACTAGTCCACCATAATCTACATGAAAGGCCACAACAATGCCTTTCCCACTAAGAGCCCTGGGACTTCACCAGCCACCGCTGAGTTTTACTCTTGCAGGCTAAATGCTGTTTTTAGCTCTATTTTTCATGTCTCCTAGCCTCTCTTCCTCATTACTGGTAATTCCCCAAACCCCATTTGAACAGTTTTCCTAACTTAGTCTCAAGGTAACCAGAAATCAGACTAGCCACTTGATACAGTATACAGAACCGAGAATGTAAAATACAACATAGGCCTGTGATTCTAGCATTTTGGAAGCTGAGGTTGGAAGACTGCTAACTTGACGCTAACCTGGACTACAAAGAAATGTCCACATACCAGCCTGAGCTACACAGCAAGAATCTGTCAAAGAAATGAACGCTATCATCAGTGTATTAGCTCTACACCGAGATGTACAAAAACTTGAGCTTGGGCTGTCTGTGAGCCACCTTGTATAATACACCAGTCTGTATGCATCTGTCATGGGTAGATGTTCTGTCCATAATATTCCCACACTTCTCTCAGATTTTTGTTTGCACAGTGCAAGACTGTACAATCTTCTGGTAAGTCACTTCATTACATGTCTACAAGACCAGTGGGGCAGATTGTGAGAAAAACGCCAGAGGAGGGAACAGAGGTAGGTCCCGGTGTGTTGGACCAGAAAAGCCACTCCCACTGGCCCAACAGCTACCAAGGTCTCCAACTCAGTTGATTCTGACTACACACCACTGGATCTGACTTTTAGGTTTCCAGTGCTGTCCAATCAATACCCTCATCCACTGTAGTGTAGCTGTCTCTTCAGGGTTAGACTTCACTACTGCAGTCGTGAAGCAGAGCAGCTGGGGAAGACCCATGTGAAGCTCCCAGGAGATCCAAAATGTGACCAGTAACATTTTCTCCTAGAGGGCTGGTCACAGAACTTGGGAGATACCCTTCCCTTCCAATAACCAGAAAGTGGTCAACAGCTGACCAGTTGGAATTTCTTGGTAGAGGAGCTGCAGAAGAAATTCAAGCTCTGGTTAAGTAACTCAAATGAACTCACTGGTTCACAAAACCCTTTCTTTGGTCTGCTGGTGCCTTTCTTAGCTGGGATGAATACATCTCAGGAATAGCTGTGTGACACCCATCAGTACTCCAGCTGTACTACTACCATCAGCCACTGCAACAACAGCTGGGCTGGGTCCTTCAGACCCTGAGCTCACTATGACTTGTAGTTTTAACTTTACCTGAGCGGAACTGCACTCCCAAATCTCCTTCCCAGTTTTTCTGGATTGGATTGGCCACGAGGCGGCATTACACAGGGACAGGAGTGTGCAGAAGCAGCGCCACGGCTGAGCACACTGCACTGATTATTGATCCAGACACCCTCTAGCTTCTCCACTTCCTGAACTAAGTGTAGGTACAGGTTGGTGATTGACTTGGAGGCCCTCAGAGTCAATCACCAACATTGAAAAAATAAAATAAAAAAAGAATAAAAGCTGTGATTGTTTACATCACCACATGATGACTACCTGTACAACGGACCAAGAACTTTAAACTCACAGCCTTGAGTTTCTCACATTTAACTCCAGCCATTGTATCAGAACCTGGAATAAACTAAGCACCAGGAAAAGAAACTAAGGGCAAAACGAGAACAGTCTCTGCTTGTATAGAGCTCAACCTTTTTGAGAAAACTGGTCAATTTTATCAAGCAAAGTAACACTCACTAATTTTGAGGACTAGGAGTGTGTACTTCAGTGAAGCCAAGAACTGCAGAAACCTGGTCATGAGTGTAGCATGTACTGGGCACATTAGCATCTCCACTCCAATCGTACCCAACAAAGTGAGGCTTGAGCAAAACATCCAAAGGAAGAGAAGGAATTTTAAAGAGAAAAGCAACAAATGCCAAGATCCCTGAACTTCCCCTAAGAAGGCAAAGGAAAGGCACGCGGGCTTCCCTCAGGCGGCTTCGCCCACCAGTACAAACCGAGGCTGAAAACACAGTGTTATCACCACAGTGCTCTGAGTAGCATCATGAAATCCCACCCTTTGCTGCCCAGAACAGTAACTACCCTTCTGTCCACCTACCTGTGCAGTGCACTAACTATCCACATGAGTCACTTGGTAGGCACAGGGCTCTCAGAGCCACACTACTGCAGAACCTGCAGGCTCATGTTCAAATCTTATTTTACTTAGTAATTGTACAAATACAGTAATGTCAGTTTGGATATGCCAAAGAAAAGTCATAGCATACTTCTTTTAGAAAAAAAAAAAGGAAATTCTAGACTTAAAGGGAAAATCAACAACAAAAAAACAGACTGCCAAAGTTGTCAGGCCCTATGGTAAAAGTGAGCCTAGAACTGCAGAGATGGTTCAGTACCTAAGAGCCAGTGCTGCTCTTACAGAAGGCCCAAATTCAGTTCCCAGCACCTCCATAGGGTATCTCACAGCTGCTGGTAACTTCAAGGGGTGTGATGCCCTTTTCTGGCTTCCACCAGGAACCACAGGCACATGACATAAATACGCTATAACACACATCTCTATGGAAATGAAAATAAAAACAAATCTTTTTTTAAAAAAACTTTAGATTTTAAATTTTAATTTTTTTTAAAATTAGACTCATGCTAATTTTGCTGTTGAACCTCAAACTGCAAAAGTGAGTCATAGTGAAGAGGCACTGAACCTGGATGGCAAAAAAAAACAGCACTTCTACCAGATAACAATCCATTGCTCCTCAAAGCACTGAATCAGTATGAAGACTTCGCCATGGGTCCCCAGAATCATTGACATCAAGGCAACCCATGGCATACAGGAAGGAAATTAAAATACATATGTTTCTATTTTCAAAACTCAAACACCAGAGAAGGAACAGAAACATGTTACTGGGGCAGGCAGGACAGATGACAGACCAACAGAGATGGCACTATGACTTCTGAAAACTCTTCTGAATTCTGAATTACATTAATGTTCACAGGGATATGTGACATGGGAGAAAAAGCAAACAAAAACAGTAAGAAAATGAAAGCAGGCATCATGCAGTAGTTGGGTCTGCAATCCCAGAACTTGGGCCGAGCCAAGAGGGTCATAAGACCCTGTCTCAAAAAGCCAAACGTTAAAAACATTATTAATCCTTAAAGGTTAAGAGAGGGTTTAATGCAAATAAGCCAAACTTATGCCACAATTGAAATTTTTTCAAGGGAGCTTTGATGTGTGTGTGTGTGTTCTCATGACATTGGACATGTGAAGGTTAATTTTTCCTTCTACTGTGAGACATATGGATGGAACTCAGGTGGTCAAGTTTGCCTGAACAAGTACTTTTACACTACTGAGCCATCTTACCAGGTCAGCTAGTATTTTTAGAAGGCTTTCTGGTTCAGAATATCAACAAACTGATGTAGTTAAGTCTCAAAAGACAAAGGACTGTTGGTCATGCAGAGCCTACAGCTGCACTACTAATTTTATTTTCAAACAACTATGTATGCAATGTGGGGGAAGGCAATTGCATTGGTGTTGCTAAGATTACACATTTCAACATCAAAGAAAAGAGACGAATTCAACGTGAAACCGTAAAGTACCAACCTTGATTCCACAGAGCATCAAACCGTGTGTATGTCCCAAGTCAGTTCAATGGAAGGAGGACAGCAGCAGCAGCAAGGACATAACAGAGTTGACAGACCCTAAACTCCACTCCCAACCACAGGTGCTAAAACAACATAAGCATTTGGCAGAAAACTAAAACTTGAACCCCAGACATCTCACAGTAGGATGCAGAAACCCCATGTGTCTAACATTTACACAGCATGTCAAGTGTAGTGGCTAGTCCTGGTTGTCAACTTGACTATATCTGGAGTGAGTTACAATCCAGGGTTAGAAGGCCCACCTATGATCTAGATCTTGAGTCTGGAAGACACAAGTTTCAGATGTGGTGGTAAGCACACCTCTAATCTGGGCCACACCTGCTGCTGGAGATCTACATAAGGACATTGGAAGGAGGAAGATTCACTCTTCTTCGCTTTGAGCCTTGTGGGACTGAGTGACTGCTAGATCCTCAGGTTTTCATTCACAGCTACGGCTGACCATTGTTGGGGAATTTGACTACAGACTGTAAGTCATTAACAAATTCCCTTACTGTATAGAGACTACCTGTAAGTTCTGTGACTCTAGAGAACCCTAATACATCAAGTAAAGGCCCACTATGCGTTCAAGTTGGGACAAGCTGAAGAAAAGGACTGACTGTGTGATTAGAACACTGGTTACAAAAAAAAATCTCATGAGTCTACAATAACCCAGATGAAAGCTAAGTAAACACACACACACACACACACACACACACAAAGAAAACAGACTACTGCATAGTACCACAGCTTCTTTTCTGCTGCTGTGATAAAATACCCTGACAAAAGGAACTTAAGGGAGAAAAGTTTACTCTGGCTCAGAGTTCAAGGGAACAAATGCAAATCAAGGTAGCAGGAGGCTGAAGCTGCTGGTCACAGGGCACTGTGACCTACAACCAGGAAACAGATGAATGCATGTGTTCTCTGTTCCCTTTCTTCACTTCTACAGTCCAACATCTCAGTCAGGGACCCATGCCAGCCACAGTAAGTGGGTCTCCCCACAAGAAGTAACTTCATTAAGATAATCTTGCACAAAGCTCAGCGCCTTTCTACCAGGAGCTTGTAGATTCTGTCACGGTGACAATTCCCAGGAACCATCACAAGTAGGAAAAAGAATATTCTTTCCCTATCACCTGTGTCAGGACCCAACTCAAGCTAGTTGTAGCAACGTCAGTATTCAAGACTGACAAACTCAACATAAAACATAAAGCCCAGATTTTACAATGAAGTGACTAGAGGCAACAACAAACAAACAAACAAACAAACCCCACAGACCTGAGAGTGTAAACCTAGAATCCCAACACTCGCAGCACTCGGGAAGTGGAGGCAGGAGGAACACAAGTGTGAGTCCAGCCTGGACTACAAGAGATCCTGACTTTTAAAAAAAAGGGGGGAGGGGTGTAGAGGGAACGCCTGGAGAGATGGCTCAGTGGTTAAAAGCACTGGCTGCTCTTCCAGAGATCCTGAGTTCAATTCCCAGCAACCACATGGTGGCTCACAATTATAATGGGGTCTGATGCCCTCTTTTGGCATGCAGGTGTACCTGCAGATAGAGAACTCATACATAAAATGAATAAATAAATCTTTAAAAAAAAAAAAAAAACTTAAAAAAAAAATAAAAAGTATTTGGCTTAAATAAGTACGAGTCTCAAGGCCTTGTTCAGCACCAAGCCTGATCCTCAGAACTCAGAAAAATAACCACCTCTGTTTTTCACTTACTCTGCCACAATGTGACTAATGCCCACATTGAATAGATCTACCTCAACAAGACATGGACATGCTGGTGAGTCCAGACCAACTTCCCAGCCTCAGCTGACTTCATCACTTCTCTAAGAGGTCCACCCATCTTTCATGCTGCTCTAACAGAAATCTAGTCCTGGTCCTATGTTAATATGATTTCCTGTCCTAAAAAAAAAGCACCTGGCAACATGTGGAGACTTAATTCCTTTAGCCTCAGCACTTAGGAGGCAGATCCCTGAGTTCAAGGCCAACATGGTCTACAGTCCCAGATTAGCAAGGGCTGTACAGTTGTGGGTCCATGTTCTGCCCCTCTGGGGAGGCAAAATGCAGGGAGGGCTTGCCTGCCTGAGTCTTCCTGTACCACCACTGTCTAGTGCTGGGCTTTAGGGTAGCAATGAGACACCACTTGGGGTGGGAGAACGCAGTCTAAGATTGGGAAGGCTAAAGTTGGGGTCTCCTGACCCCTGGCACCCAGTCACCGCTGGGGTGTCACACAGAAGAGTCAGGAATGAAGAACTGGGGATCCACGGGCTGCGACCATTGGGGTGCCGTGGGAGAGAACAAACAACCCGGGACACTCCAGCTTAATCAGTGAAGGTAGGCGGTTGTCTGGAATCACGGAGAGGCCTTCTACAGGAGACTTAGGCTGCTGATCTACAGGCGAAGGCCCTCTCCATCCTCCCCACGGCAGTTTTGGTGGAAGAGATAGTCCTTGTTTATCCATACCATTAATTGACTGTTCACCATGGAAAATGGATGCATACCAACTTCTCAGGGTGGACCAGAAATTTTGTAGGGAGGAATGACCAGGGAGGGAGGCTTACTGGCTAAACCCTCAGGGCCTCTAGGGACCTCATTAGCATGGAGAACTCAGTTTTGGGCTATGTGACCTACGTGGGGAGTATGATCTTGTGTTTTAAGCCAGGAATGTGGCAGGGAACAGGGAGATGCCTACCATCTCAGGTGGGTACCTGAGTGCTGGGGTCTCAGACCCACTCTACATTACCAAGTTTCCCCCACACAGTGAGACATTGTCTCAAATAATACCAACTACATTCACATAAAATACAGTATTCGAGATCTGGCTCCAAATTTGTTCTCATACAAGTTATCAGACACATGAAATCACAGATGTTAATATATCTCAGTGTCCGCGGAGTTACTGTGTGCCGAGAATGAACTATAGTGAACTTTGGCCTGTTCCTGGTAAAAAGTACTTAGGCCTCCTGAGAGGAAAGGTAACTTCCACTAACTTTCAGCTGGAATTCAAGAGTGAGTGGATGGATACCTCTCCCTCTCTGAAGACTGAACTGCTACCAGCACTGTCCCTACTGTCCCTCCCACCATTTCAACGTCCCTTTCCTTCCTACTACACATCCTCCTCTTCCCAGATACCCCTGGGCACATAAGCCCATCACTGTAAGCACAACTATAACTTCCTATAAACTGTCGGACAAAATTCTTATTGTGTACTTTAGTCCTACAGGCCTCACAGAAAGGACAGTACTATTTCTTTTTTTTTAAAGATTTCTAATCTTACATCCATGGATGTTTTGCCTGTATTTATGGTATGAATGTATGTATATGTGCACCATGAGCAAGCAATGCCCACGGTGGCCAGAAGAGGGCAATGGAGCCCCTAGAACTTGAACAAATCTTGTAGGCTGTCATATGTGTGCAAGGACCCAGACAGGAGTCCTCTCCAAGAGCAGCAAGTGCTCCTAACAGCTGAACAATCTCTCCAGCTTTGACTCGGGACTATTTTAAATTAGATACCCAGTAAAAACAACTTAAACTAGATATAAAGACACGTCCAAGCAAGCTGTTTACTTCATGACACAGACAAAACAGACACTAGTAACTGTGGCAGAGCTGGGAAGGAAGGGGAAGGGATCAACACTGACTTGCCCAGCTGTGTATTTGAAACTACACTAAGGAACTGTACAAGTCAATACAGCCTGGAGAAAGATAGGCTTCCTCCCAGGCTGCAGCTCAGGGGTTGAAGGATTTAAAGCCTCCCCTCCAGGTATATGCTCGGTGCTGCACAGAGGTGAGGTCCACCCAGGGGGGAAGGTCCTGAACCATGTTTTTCACACCACCAGGCTTCCAAACTGAACAAAGCAGTAGAAAAAAAGCAGTTTCTCATTTAGGAAGAGAGAAAGAATAGACATTTAGCTGAAAAGACTTGTTTTTAAATATTCTCCAAACTGAGGTTCTACTAATGAACATGCAGACAGCATTTCAACCTCCAAATACTCCACAACAATAGGTCTGTGCTGCCTGGAACTTTCATCCACCTGCCTCTTCCATCCCTTACTACTGGGATTACAGGTGTATGCCAGGCCTGGTTCCCTTCGTATTATTTCTAATACATTAGAAAAAAATGCTGCAAATAATTAACAGTGCAGTCAGTCCAGTGTAACTGTGTTAGCTACCCCAAAGATCAAACTCTACAAAATAGTTTTTCCAGGAGACTAACTTACAAATGGTAAGGGTGACATTTTGGACCACCCACAAAACAAAGAGGCGCACACAAATCACATGGCTCCCACAGCACCATTCTTAATGGGAGGACTACTACCTGAGACAGAGCATGACAACACTGTCAAATAAAGTCCAGAGGCCATGGTCTTCAAGCCCCGTCTTGCACCAGACTCCCAGAGATCAAAACAGAGTCACTCCTACGGAAGCTACTCAAACTGAAACTAAGTTGTTATCTGACCTTCAGAAAAAAATCAAAGACAACAACCCGATTTCCCCAGCAGGCCATTTCAATCCACAAGACAGCTCTGGTGCCTCAGTGAGGTGCTCTCAGTTTTTGATCCTTGGCAAGCCCCATCCTGAAGTGATCGGATGTGGAACTAGCTGTTTTTCTATTGACTTCTCCCGGTTTCCACTCTGCAAAGGAAGTCACTGTCAGTCCACCAATCCCTTTCATCCTTTGTTTTCAGCCCTCTTCTGCCCCATAAAAGGAAGTTCCAAGCTCACTAATAGCAGTATTTTTCAGAGGTCCCAAAATGAAAATGTGAATTGTGATCCTAAGGAGAGAACAGGGCGCCTCCTCCTCAGAATGACAGAGAATGGCAGGGCCTCAGGCACAGGGCTTCCACACCATACTGCTGTCTACTCTGGAGCTGGCAGTTAAAGACACCTTCCAAAACAGCCAGGCCCACCTACATCCACAGATTGGGGGCACATGCTGGGGGTGTACCAACAACACGAAACAAATGCCTTCATCCCCTAAAACAACCTACTCTAGTTAAGGAATGTTTACAGTAGTTACTTTGTTGTACTGGGAGGCAAAATCTGGAGGCCAGCTCTACCACACTATCCTGTATAAGAGACGAGCAGCAGCAGAGCTTAGCTCTCCCAGAAAGTCTTAGAACATGTCCTTTGAACACTAAAAGTAGGCTTGACTAGAAAAATTCCAGAGTGAAAAATCTACTTTTAAAAAATCTTAAGCACGGCTCAGCAGTTAAGAGCACTCACTGACTATTCTTCCAAAGGACCCATGTTTGGTTCCCAGCACTCACATTATGTCTAACCACAGTCCTGAGGGTGCAGAGCCCTCTTCTGGACTCCTTGAGCGCCAGGCACACACGTGGCACACAAATATGCAGACAAAACATCCATACACATACACTGAAAAACCCTAAGTATAAAAAGATGGCCCCTCGCTGGCTCGTACTCCAGAAAGGATGCTGAGTTCAAGGCCAGTCTAGTACAGGAGACCTCATACTAGAATTAATTCATACTGAAAGCCCTCTTGCTTGATCCATTTCTTAGGCATTTCAGTATAATTTTAAGCTAATTCTGTTTTACTTATTGGAAGAAACAGTACATGTTTTTATAAATATGGCAGGCAACATTAATACGCAATTATCAAATCTGATAACGGACATCCTGTAAATCGTGTTCGCCCATTAACTAATGCTCAAGGGATGAAAGGCAAGGCTAAAGATGCGCCTCCTCTCTTCTGTCTTTCCAAAATTTCACCTCAGAAGTGTGCTCAGGATGTGTAGGTAAAAAATGTCTAAGATCCGGTTTCATTTTCACTCCCTAACAAAAGCTATGCAGAAGGCAATTACTCTCCATCAATCCTTTCAGGCTGCAGCTTCTTCCAGAAAATTCCAAGGAAAGTTAGTGAGGCATTCGCATTTCGATACGGATACCATCTTCCTCGCTAACCATACTGAAAGCCTTTACAACACTTAAACGTATCTTGCATGGCTTTTGGATGTCCACGCTAAATAAATATGCCTTTAAACCAGAAATACGACTGCACATACACACAGAAAAATCCTTACAAAACCCGAAACCCAATTCACAGATCATCGAAACCAAATCAATATAAAAACAATTGCGTAAACAAACTTTGGGATGCGCATGCAACGACGTGGATGACTGAAGCCATTTCTCAACCCGACACCCCCTTCTCCCGGAAAGGCCCAGAACGCACCATCCGTGCAGGAAGCCGCCAGGGACCGCGACCCCCGGCGCTGCGCAGTATCCGCACCGCACATCTATCCGGCGCATTCCGGGAGGCAAACCCAAGGTCACGCAGGCCCGGGCTCCTAGCCCCCCAGGCAGGGCGTCACCGGAGTGACCCACCGCGGGGGTCCCGCCACGCCCCTCCCCCGCCAGGTTACGCAATGCCCCCGCCCCCGCCTCCGCCCCCCGCCCGGCACGGAACAAAGCGCGCGGGAAGCGGTCGCGGGGCTGGGGCAGGGACCCCGCCAGCGCCATGTTGGCGGGGGCGGCGGGGACCGGGCGGGGGCGACGAACAAAGGAACTCGCGCACGCCCCGGCCCCAGCCCGCCGCGCCCCGGCCCCACCGAGCCCGGCCGGCAGGGGGCGCTGAGGGGCGCCGCCCGCGGACAATGCGCCCGGGGCCCCGTGGGCTGTGCTCACCTGGGTCCGCGCGCCGCGAGACCCACTCGCTCTCCCCTCACAGTCCTTCACCCGGCCCAACCCGCGTCTCACCTGTCGGCCACCGAGGCTGCCCACGGGGCCGCCGTGGCTCGCTTGTGCTCCCCGCCGGCCCAGCCCGAGCCAGACGGCGCCTCCCCACCCCCGCTCCTTGCCGCGGCCGCCGCCCGCCCCCCGGCCACCACGGCGCACGCGCACTACGCCCGCCGAACTGCGACGGCCGCGCCGCCCCGGCGCCCGGCGCCGCCGGACGCACTACGCAGGCGTGGGTGGGAGGTGGAGCTTGCAGCGAGGGCGGAGCCTGGCGCTGCTCACCTGGAGGGTGGGGCGTGCACCCATAGTTGCCAGGTATGGGCTGGGGAGCCGCGGGTCGGGCGTGGACCCGGGCTCTCTTAGAAGCGGAGCGGAGCCGGGAAGACGAACGGAGAGTAGCGGGCGTTCACATTGACATTTACTCTTGCACGGGAGGACGGCTTCCAAGAACTATCCTGCCTCTTTGTCCTGGGACCTTACGTCTGCTGTCTTGGGGCCTGGCTAGCTACGGAGATGCATGAGGCTAGGTCACATGACCTTGCGCAGCGCAGGTGCGCTCTGGACTCTGCTGAGCAGCAGCTTTGGGCTGCAGGACGAGAGCCCTTTAAAAATACGGATAGGCTCCCCATACTCCTTTGAAGACATACCGCCTTGCTGCACGCCGCATTGCGCAGAGGCCGAGGAACTAGGCTCAGCTTGCAAAGCTCAGGGCCTGTGAACACCTGCTGAGGGTACCTGCTGCAAACACGGCCTTGGCCTAGCTGCAGCCGCTGCTCTAGAGCTCCCCCCGGGCTCCTCGCGAGGCTGCAAGCCAGGACTTCCCACGGTCGCACGTGAATCGGTGCGACTCTGGTTCCCGTTAAGACGTCTTTTGAAGATCTGTTTGGCTGTGGGCAAAGAGAGAGAGAGAGGAAGAGTCCGTGATGGTTTGGTTTGAGGGGAAGTCAAAGGCGGGACCTGAAGGTTCGTCTGGGTCTGCTTCCAGCCTGGCGCGCTCTTGTCTCCTTCCCTCCTCTAGCCCAGTGTCTGGATCCAGGCGGTCACAGACCTGGTTCCTCGAGTACTGTAGCACTGCCGCATTGTAATAAGCCTCCTGCCAGTGTTGCCAGGTCGAATTACGAGACGTTATTGGAAAGCCCTTTGCGCACTCCAAACCTGCAGCACGGTTGTTCGTTCGCTGTGCTCTTGGGGATTTCGCTGGCCCCTTGTTTTTTGTTGTTGTTGTGTTTTTTTTTTTTTTCAAAATAAGATTGATATGTGCCTGCTCAAATTAAAATGCTTGTCTCAGATGACATTCTTGGCAGGAGCAACAAAGTCACAGACCGGAGAGAAGGCTAATTTCAGTAGAGACGCAGCCAGCCTGGAGTGCCTTGAGAGATGATTAGCTTTTGTTGTTGTGTTTAATCTTTGGTTGTGGAGGCTGACAGGAACAAGGAAGGGTGTGATGGGAAGGAGGCTGGAGTGACAGTGTGGAACACTTCTGTTTCCTTGGTGATATGCCTGGGTTTTTCTGTACTCTAGAGGAACAGAATTTACAGAATTAATATGTACATACAGAAATGGTATGTGTTTGAATACCTCACAGGCTGTGGTCCAGTTAGTCCAACAATGGCTGTCTACCAACAGAAGGTCCAGGAATTCAGTAGTTCGGTCCCCAAAGCTGAACGTCTCAGCTGGTCTTCACTGTCCGCTGGAATCTCAAGCAGGCTATAATGCCAGTGAAGGAATGGACTTGCTAGTGAGACAGAATAAGCAGGCAAAGAGCAGAAGCTCCCTTAAGTCATACCTTTCAATAAGCTGCCAGCAAGTGTGCCCCAGATTAAAGGTATGTCTTCCTACCTCAAAAGATCCACATTAAAGGTGTCTCTTCCCACCTCAAAAGGTATATCTTTTTACCTCAAAGATCCACATCAAATGATTTAATTAAGCAGAAATCCATCACTGGTGGGCCCAGCCATTAGGGGGTTTTGATTATTGATGTAGTAAAGTTGACACCCAAAAATAGCCTTCACATCTGCCTAGCACTTACTGACATTTGGGACCTGGTAACTTGGGGAAGAGACTGTTGGTCGTTTTGCTTGAAACAGGGCCTCACTATCTAGACGGCCTAGAATATGATAGGTAAGCCCAGACAGACCTGTAATTTAAGGTCTTCCTGTGTAAGCCTCCCCAGTGCCTGGCCACATGATGGGGTTTTAAGGATGGCTGCCCTGGGCACTGTAGGGCATTTGGTGTCATCCTCGGCTTCTACCCACCTGAGGCCACTTGCAGACCCTGCTGACCGATCAACCCTTCAAGCTTTGTCTTAGCCCACTTCTTTAAACCCCTGGTTTAAATTTGCCTCTATTGATGGTCTCTAGCAACCTGTCAAAAATACATGGGCCACGTTCTAGAGCTATGAATGCCTCAACTGGATTCAGGGACAGAGTTGATTAGTTGGGTTTTGTTTTTAAGACAAGGTCTCATATAGCCCTGGCTCGTCAGAACTTTTATATAGCCAAAGACAATCTTGAACACTGTTCTCATCCACCTGCCTCCCTCCTCCCAAGAGGTGGGATAACAAGCATATACCAGCACATCCAAATCAAATTGGACGTTGCTGGGCAGTGGTGGTGCATGCTATTTATCTCAGAACTCGGAGGTGAAGGCAGGTAGATTTCTGAGTTTGAGGCCAGTCTGGTCTACATAGAGAGATCTTGTCTTAAAAAACAAACCAGAAATAAAGTTCTTCAGACTCGACAGAAGGGCTTTTATCCACTATCTACTGGCTTCAAACACATTTCTGTGGAGCTAAAGCAAATGTAACAACTAGTGAATCCAAGTGATAGGTTTGTTAATTGTCCCTTCAGGCCTCTTAACTTTTCTGAATAACTGAAAATTCTCGTAATATGACATTACACAAATAGGTTCAAAGTTATTTTATGAACATTTAATATCCTTAGCCTGAGGCCTACATACAATTTTCCTCCCACCACAAGCTGATTATGCTGGCTAGGTTTATGTCAGCTTGACAAAGCTAAAGTTATCTGAGAGGGAATCTCAATTAAGAAAATGCCTTCATAAGGATCAAGCTCTAAGCATGAATTTCTGTAGGGCATTTTCTTAATTAGTGATTGATGGGGAAGGGTCCAGCCCTTTGTGGGTTCCTCCCTTGGGCTGGTGGTCCTGGGTTCTATAAGAAAGCAGGCTGAGCAAGCCAGTAAGCAGCAGCCCTCTGCATCAGCTCCTGCTTCCAGGTTCCTACCCTGCTAGAGTTCCTGTCATGACTTCCTTCTTCAATGATGGACTATGATGTGGAAGTGTAGGCCAAATAAACCCTTTCTTTCCCACTTGCTTTTGGTCGTGGTGTTTTATCACAGCAATAGAAACCCTGACTGAGACAATGGTTAAATACAAATGCAAACATGAAAAGTCTCAGCCAGGGCTAGGACAAGATCTGCTTTGTCTCTGTGTTCCTTGGGGTGTTTTCCTGCTCAAGGGGGAATACACTTGGATACAGAAACAAAAGAGATCGCTATCAAAGGCGTGAGGGGAGGTTAGCCCTAAATTAGACTATAGGGTATCCACCCCATTGGTATTAATACAATGTTTGAAACATACCTTATCAAATTAGATCTTGTTATTGTATAATTATTCAGCACAGTCAAAGTGTTCAAAATCCAGTACATGTGCCAAACACGTGAGTAACTTGACTTAAGCTCTGTTGGTCTTGTAGTTAAGTGTGGTCCAAAGGTTTATTTGTTGGAAGCTTGGTCCCTCTTTTGGTGCTGTTAAATGGTGGGAATTTCAAGACTTAATCAGATGTTCCTGGGTTACTGGAGCCAATGAGATTGCTCAAGAAGATTGTTTGGAGCCATGCTTGACAACCTGGTGTGATCTAGAATTCACACAGTGAAAAGAAAACCAACTTCTGAGGGTTGTCATCAGACCATCACACGTATACTGCCACTCACAAATAAAAAATTTAAACGTTACGTTGAAAATCTAATAAACTCTAGCTTTGCTTCCTCCTGGCCCCTCTTCAATTTTTTTTCTACAGTAAAGTCAAGGATCCTCCTTTACATTCCTGAGGGCCTCTCAAGAATAAGTGAACTGTTTGGGCTGCTGGCAGCTGTAGTAGGCTGTGTTGCCTATGGACAAATAATCTCACGGTAAAATGTTGACCTAAAGTAAAACTGCTGGGTCTACCACTGGCACCAGCGACTACAGATTTACCAGTCTGCTTGTCAGCCCCTCTCACTACAGGATCTTCATATGACATCGGTCTCACATGGACAGAGTCAGTTCAGTTGGGCCTGCTTTGGTACTAAAGACAGAATTCTTAGAGCCACAATCAGTATACTCTTGTTAAACCAGGCTTGCCCTACATCCACCTCTATACTAAGGATAGATAAGGTTTAACCTGTAGCAGCCTCAAAATGGTCAAAAATCCTAAATCCTAGCTAAGTACAGACTACTGAGCACACCAGGCTCTATAAGGCAAATATGGACTCTGCGTCACTGTATGATATGACCTTTTCTCTAGCCACAAGCATAATCTGAAGAGCCCAGAGCAATTCCAGGCATTGGTCTGCCACCCCGAGCTTACTGCGTATCTTCAAGCTCTGCATTGTCAGCTGCACTGAAACCACCTGGCCTTCCTGAGCCCCATAAAGGTTAAGATAAGATTGTTGCTGCCAACAACCTGCTATCCACCACACCCAGGGCTCTAGAACTAACCCTCAGTTTACAAATTCCTTCTTTATTACCCCTGAACATCCACTCTTGGGTTTATGCTTCAAAAGGAAACTGCTCAACTCCGCTTCAAGGTTGTCTCCTCTCCCCAGACTGACCATATCCTAACTGGTTAGAAGCATCTTCCCCCACCCCGGTGAATAACTTTAATGACTAGGTCTCCAAACACCAGACAAGCCCAAAACAAGTCAAATTCCAGGAAAAAAAAAAACCACCCCTTGCAGACAGCCAATCAGGAGCTGCCCTGCCACCTGTCCTGAGCCAAGCATTGAGTCAAGCCTGAGCCAAGAGTTGTTAATCAGCAAAAAATATGTGGCTTGTTATCTTACACTCACAGGAAGTGTGAGGGTTTGTGATTCAACAAAGAGCTTTTATTCTGTAAAAATTACCAGCATGCAGGGATCTCCATCCGCCAAAATGGAGTTGCCGAGTGAGCTTACAGGCTCACATTTAAAGCCTGTTAGGGGAATTCCAGGGAGGAGTGGGTGAACTTTACCTTTCTCTACCTCAATTGGTTGGCTCTATTTTCAGGGGTATGGGTGTCTTTGGGATAGGTTACGGTTCTGGGGGAATTCTGGGAATTTTTCTCAACTCCGTAGGTGGTACTTGATCATATGTAGGCAGGAAGTATGTCAGGATGTGTGCTTTCCCCTGATTGGAAGAAAGTGGGAAGTACATAGTCTTGTTTTGCCTTTATAAGCTTCTGACTAATGTAATTTGGTGCCATTCTCTGGGAATCCTGGGTTTGGACCCAGCCAGTATTTAATCAAGTTACTTCAAATTTGGCTTAAAAATTGTGGTAATTGTCACCCAGTGGGATTAACAGCCTCCACTACCTCGGTTTCTCAGGTCTTTTCTTGTAAGCATCCTGTTTCTGTCCTCCGAGGTGTCTCCAGTATCCAGATCCAAGCTTTGCTGAGAAAAGGGATTAACCCTGTGTGGTGGTTTGAATATGCTTGGCCCATGGGAAATGGCACTGTTAGCAAATTGACCATGTTGGAATAGGTGTGGCCTTGTTGGAGTAAGTTCATCACTGTAGGGATGGGCTTTGAGAGCCTGTGCTCAAGTTCTGCCCAGTGCAAAAAAAAAAGAGCCTCTTCCTGGCTACCTGCAGAAGAGCAGTCTCCTGGCTGCATTTGGATCAAGATATAGAACTCTCACTCTTCCAGCATCATGTCTACCTGAATACTACCATGCTCCCCACCATGATGATAAATGGATGACACCTCTGAAACTGTAAGCCAGCACTAACTAAATGTTTTATAAGAGGTACCTTGGTCATGGTGTCTCTTCACAGCAATAAAAATCTAAGACAGCCTGAATTTCCTGCACAAATGTCTTACTGTTCTGTTGCTGTGATAAAATGCCCCAACAAAAGTAACTTAAGAAAGGAAGGATTTATTTTGTTTCACAGTTTGCGATACAGATGGGGAAATCAGAGTAGAAGGAACTCAAAGCTTCTAGTCAGTCAGGAATAAAGAGCAATGAATCTATGTTGCCCTTCAGCATCTTTTGTCCATGTATAAAGTCTAAGGTCCAACCAAGAAATGGCATCATCCACAGAAGACAGATCTTCCCACCTCATTAAGATGACGCCTCCACAGGCATGCTCAGAGACCCATCCCTCAGAAGACTCTAGAGTCTGTTCGTTGATTACCCTAATCAGCCTTGATCTTGTGTATCATTGAGAACAGGGTGCCCTGGAGCCAGAAGTCCCTCCCTCTTCAAGTAGGCTGGCTGAAACTAGTTTTGGTCTAGGATGGCTGGCAGGGTGACCTCAGACAACTTCTAACTTCTTTATATGCAATCAACATATCTTTAAAGCCACAATAGTCAATTTCCATGACAACAAGGAAGGAACTATATGGGGAGAAAAGAGACTCTGAATGCCAGGAAAATCTCCACCCAGTTCCAGAAAGATGCAGACATCCCTTCCTTTACTAGCTTATCATCCTAAAAGTCCAAAAGTTGATTCAGGAGTTTATGTCCAAACAATAGTCTCTTCGCTACTCGGTTGGTCTGGATCCACATTTCCAATCAAAGGAGGAAAAAACACTGCATACTTACAGGGTTCATAGACTCTAGTGAAGAATGTTTAGGACCTGTGGTTGGATTCGTTAGATTTTTAAATCGATCCCCAGTCATATCCCTCGAGGGGGAGGGAAAGGGGACGAGGTGAGATAAAAAATAAGGGACCATAAAAAAACAGACATGGAAAGGAAATGGAGCCCCTTGCCCCTGCTGGCTGAGAATTTAGAGAGGGCCAATATTCCGTAAGTTTCTACCGCCTTGTAAAACTTGTTTTAGGCCTGCTGTATTCCTGAGATTTAATGGCCTTCCTATTTCCTTCAGATTCTTTGTGCTGATTCTTTTAAAGCTAGCCAATCACAAAAGACTGTGAGACCAGCTCCCGTGTAGATAGGAAAAGACACAACCTCCGCCTGCATTAGAATAAAAACCAAGTGGGCCTCCTGCCCCAGTATGTTTTCTAACGTGATTAGGGCTGTGGAGGAAACTGGATTGCAGGCATGTTTCACCACACCTGGTGTATGCACTGCTGGAGTGAACCCAGAGATTCCTGTATGCAGGGCAAGCACTCCACACCCTGAGCTACAGCTACAGCTAAACACAGTCATTTTCTACCATAGCTTAATGTCTGGCAACTGGAGAGTGTCTGAGCCCTCCAGGCTTCCCTCCCACCACCACTGCTGTCCTTCTACATCCTGGCCAAACATATATCAAATGAACCCCCAAGAGATCTGGAGGCATCCTCTCCCAGGAGTATTCATGCTCAAGCATGTTTCTGCTGTGTGCAGGGAACACCATGTGGTGCTGGGGCATGTTTACTGAGTGCAAAACTCTAAAGACAGGCACGGCAGCCCCTCCTGCTCCCTACCTGGCTTTCTTCCCAGGTCCCCTGGTGCACTGCCACCCCCTTGAGTTACTTTCTGCACAGCCCACGAATAACTGCTTTTAAAAGTTACCTTTAAGAGGCTTCCCCTGACAGCACGTGATCAGAGCATCCTCCCGACTCTCTCTTGCCTGTATTGGACAGCACTGATTCCATCTGTCATGCCAGTATTGGTTTGTTTGCGTTTCTATTTCCTGGGCCTTAACCCATTATAAAGGTCAAAGGGCAGATATGACATCCACATTTATCATCAGTCTACTCCCTAGACAGCAGTTGGGAATCAACCCCTATTTCTCATAAATGATGGTAGGAATTGTCCTGAGGATACTGGGTCACGTGGGTGTGTTAGTTCAGAGAGCTGGTAAAAGCCTTTGAATATGAGGATATTGGGGGATGGTTAAATTCTTATTCACTTTTAAGGAGTTGTGTCAAATATCAAAAGTTCAGAGAGCTAGTGAGATGGTTCAGTGGCAGAGTTGGGTCCTTAGAACTAATGGACAAGAAGGTAGCCAAGTTCATTGTAGTGTGCTGTTTGAACTCACTAAGACACTGACGTTCCAGAATTTTTTGTGTGTGTGTTTGTGGGGGGGGGGGGGGGGTTTGAGGCAGGGTTTCTCTGTTTAGTCCTGGCTGTCCTGGAACTCCATCTGTAAACCAGGCTGGCTTCAAACTCACAGAGATCTGCCTCTGCCTCTGCCTCACCAGTGCTGAGATGAAAGACATGAACCACCACCGCCCAGCTCCATTCCAGACTTTTAAGCAAGTTTGACTAAAAGTGTCCTCCAAGGCCACTTGTCTGAGAATGGGCTGGCCAACCCCAGAAAGAGCAAAACAGCCCAAAATGAGAAACATTGTGTCCTTGAGGACAGATAATAAGTAAATTATTTCCAATAGAGGTTACTATTGTTTATCCCATGATACAAAAGTGCCTGCAAGGGGGTGAGGCAGGAGTTCTTCCCCTGGGAGACTCAGCAGAGGAGGGGAGGGCTCAATTAGAAACTCCAGCTGACTGCTTCAACTTCCTGGTCAGCTTCGTCTGTGTGTTTTGGGAACATCCTTTGACATTATCTCTGTCTAGTGCTGTTTGCTCTTTTACTTGGAAGCTTCCCTGAGGAGACACACTGCTCATTGGGGATTCTCTTATTGTGAAATCCAGCTGGCTGTCTCAGTGACTTCTCTTCCATTGGTTTCTGGTTTATGTTTTTAAGCGTGGAGTTCTTCCTACCTGCCTATCTCCTAAACTCTTGTTATTTACTCTCTTACTTAGCCTTATTATATACCTGGTAAACTCATTCAAAACTGGCAGTGTGACTATTGAAGATAATTGTACACACAACAATACCCTTTGTGTTCCTATTCAAAGTACCTATTGTTTTATGTGTGTGTGAGCGTGTGTGTGTGTGTGTGTGTGTGTGTGTGTGTGTGATGTCTAAAGGAAACTCCACTTCCCCAAATCCGAAAAGCAGAAGGGACACATGGGTATCCGTAGTGCCTATTAGCATACCAAAGTGCATGCTGACCCCCAGGCTCCCTCAGCAACACAAATTACCTGCTACACACTTCAACATCCCCCCACCTCTGCCCTAAAGTCTGCATTTTTCGCTCTACTCTATAGTGAGAATTTTGGTTTTTTGAAAAAACACAGAAATATTATAAAAGTATGTTTTCCTTTTAGTCCCAGGTGTGGGATATGGGGCTGTTTCAGACTATCTACAGCAGCTGACTGTGATTTGCCTCATGCTCCAGTAGAGGCATGGCTTCACCAGCTGCAGAGAGTTTCTGTGATTATGTGACATTTGGAATTCTGGGGATTTTTCAGAAGCTATATAAATGCTAGAGGCCTGATTGGTGGGGATGGGGTGGGGTTTGTTGTTTGCAGTTTGTTAAGTAGTTGTGTGCACAAAAGAACCAACAACAAGAAGTAATTGGATATCCTGATGGTGAGGATCAAATGTGTCCCAAGGAACTCAATGCCCCTAGTCAGCAGAAAGTCATCTAATGAGTCATCTAATGATAATGTCGGCCCCTACCCCAAAAAATGGTGAAGAAGAGGAAGAAAGAAAAACCCACAAAATAGCAAACACAGGCTACAATACTCTCTAGGTCTCCCTCCTCTTTCTGTCTCTCACACTCCCCCAACCCCTCCTCAGCTCCTGCTTCTTTCACTGTGCTCTCTCTATTCCCTCTGCTGTTCTCTCCTCTCTCACTGATAGCCCTAGCCAGATCCAGTCTGCTGGCTGTGTTCAGTCTTCTTTCTCTCTGCTCTGGACTCTTCCAGATGCCTTCGGCTGGTGTCTCTCTCTCTCTCTCTCTCTCTCTCTCTCTCTCTCTCTCTCTCTCTCATGTCCACTATAAAAACTTTCCCTTTACCTTACCATGGAGTGGTCATGTCCTCAGTTTATACAATATGTGTATGTATTTGTGTGTATGTGGAGGTCAGAGGTCAATGATAGGTGTTGTTCTTCAGGAAGTATCTACTTTGTATTTTGAGATCTGGTCCCTTATCGGAGTTTGGAGCTCATAAGTTTGACTAGACTTGCTGGCCAGCAAGTCCAGGATTCCCCCTCTTTTTGAATTACAAGCATGTAACACCACCTCTGGCTTTTAGTGAGAGTTCTGGGAACTGAAATCAGATTCTCATGTTTGCACAGTAAACATGGACTGACTAAGCTATCTAGTCTGGTAAATATTTTTACTCCAACATCTTGGGCTCATTGTCCCTGACATGATAGCTTATGTATCTCTAAAGATACTGTACCTGCTGTTAGGAATGTAAGTGAAACCAGTTTATGTGACTTGGGATAAAATAATGCCTGTGAAAAAGGAGCTTCAGACTAGAAGCTCTGATAAGAACTAGACCTCAGAAGCAGGCTCTGATATGTTCATAGACATGGCAGCTCAGATAGTAACCAAACCCAAGACAGGCCCCAATATGCTGCAAGAAGGTGCCATTGATGGGTAAATTAACTGACCCAAAGCTGTGAACCTTTATAGCACAAAGCTACCACCCAATGAAATGATACAAAACTTGGAACTTTGGAAATGGTCTCTAGGATCGCACTGCCATGCTTCTAAGACAGGGTTTCTCTACCCTCTGTGTTCATACCCATAGGCAAGAGGACTTGAGATTGGCCTCTGAATGGCCATGGCCTCAGTGACCATTGAACTTCACATACCTTCACTGGGTTCACACTGCCAGCCTGTCAGCACTACCCACTGGCCAATGCTCTTAAGGAAAGTTTGGAACTCCATCAGTGCCACCTTCCTATCTTACCACAGCTCAAGACCAAGCCTGCAAGCTTCTGAACTCCTCACTGGAGATTTGTTAATCCCACTGGGTAAGAATAAGACCACTACCGCAATTTTTGAGCCAAATGTGAAGCAAGATTTATTTAATACTGGCCAGAACGATAGACACTGGCCAGGTCCATACCCAGGATTCCCAGAGTATGTCACTGAATTACATTAGACAGGAGCTCATAAAAGCAAAACCCACAAGACTATGTACTCCCCCCCCCTTCTCCCATGAGGGATAAGCATACATCCTGACATACTTCCAGCTACATATGATCAAGTACATCCTTTGCATTTGGAGCAACCAAGCTTCATTACAAAAACCCAGGGCTTTCTATCTTATATGAACGACAGTTCCCAGCATTATAGGAAGATATCTGTCCTTGAGCAAGTTTACAGGTTAGAGGCATTTTTGTTTTATAGATCTATTAAGCACAGTGATTTAAACTTAGAACATGATGCCATCTCTCACATTCCTCCTGTAAGTTGTATCCTAGGTCAAATCCTTGACTCTGTGGTGGGAATCAGTTTATAGTGGGAGCTAATCATCATTAGCTTAATGGTACCCAGATGGAAATTTAAGGCATTCATGATGCAAGGGACAAGAGTAACTAGCAAAAACAGAAGGGTCAATGGCCCTGTAATGACTGGTGTCAGTCACTATCCAGGAGAAGCCTGAAACGAGAATGGGACCAGTCCTTTATTTCATCTGAGTCCTCCCCCCCCTTTTTGCAATGTTTTTGAGTACAGCCATATTATCCTTAATGACTCCCAAGTGATTTGCATAGAAACAACATTTTTTTCCCTTAAAACCATTGTCTTAATTGGGGTTTTGTTGCTGTGAAGAGACACCATGACCACAACAATTCTTATAAAGGAAAACATGAAACCGGCACTGGCCTACAGTTTCGTTATCATATTGGAGGGAAACATGGTGACTCACAGGCAGACATGGTGCTGAAGAAGGAGCTGAGAGTCCTACATCTTGATCTGCAGGCAGCAGAAGTGAAGGCTGAGACACACTGGCCAGACTTGGGCTTATAAGACCTCAAAACTTCCCCCACGGTAACCCACTTCCTCCAAGGCCACACCTACTCCAGATAGACCATGGCTCCTAATAGTGCCATGGACCATAGCACTCCCTATGGACCAAGCATTTACACACATAAGTCTATGGGAGCCATTCCCATTAAAACCACCACAGCCAAACAATAACCTCCTTGTTCTGCATAGAGCTGGTCGAAGATCATATTATAGAACTACTTGAACTAATGAATCTACCTGTTGATAGATCTAGGTCTATTTGATTTTAATAGATACTTTTTTTTTTTTTTGGTTTTTTTTTTTTCTTCGAGACAAGGTTTCTCTGTGTAGTCCTGGCTGTCCTGAAGCTCACGCTGTAGACCAGGCTGGCCTCGAACTCAGAAATCTGCCTGCCTCTGCCTCCCAAGTGCTGGGATTAAAGGTATGCACCACCACTGCCCGGCAATAGATACCTTTCTGATAATGAGCCTGGAGACCCGCATGATTCCTCCTATGTACAAATAGGCATTATAGGTAGCTATTTTGTCCCCTTTTCCAGGGAGTTTTCTTTGAACTTAGCATTCTAGCTTTTTGCTGAGGATACTATCAACATATTCTCTTCTGTAACTACTTCCTGCTGAAGTTAGGACACTGATGTCAGGGCCCAGAAGGCTGGAATGCTAGTCAAAGGCCAGGAGGAGATTCAGGCAATGGGTCATTCATTAGAATCATCTGTTTCATTGACCTAGCTGAAGAGACAGGAAGCAATGACATCATCTGAATGGATTCCCATCAGCCTTCAGAAAATCCAGGGTTCCCAGCCATGTGGAGTAGTTTTTAGTCTGCAGCGGATTCCTGTTTGATTCCTGTCATGTCTCCAAATGAAATTCTTTTGGGATAGATACAGACTAGAGACAGAAGTTAAAGTTTAGGAACTTAAAGGGAAATCTTACTTTTAGAGCTTGGAAGCAGAGTCCCAAGCCCAGGGGAGAGAAAGAGATCTTCAACCGCAGGGATAGACAGGTTGGGAATTTTATGACTCCCTGAAGCTTACATACATTTTTCAGTTTACGAAAAAACTTACCAATGTTTGTAAGCTATATTGAAGTCTACATGGTAGAAAAAGCAGCTAACAGAGGTCTGTAAAAGGCTGGCGTAGACTCACACCTTTGAGTCACAGCAAAAGTTATGGCTTTGGGTTAAAAAGCATGAACTTTCTTTTTTCTGTCCAGAAGGCTAGATATATAGATTGGACAGGCATCTTTTTAGCCCAGTGAGAAGCACCATTAAATTTTTACTTAGAGGACTACCAAGAAATTTGAAATTTTGTGCTTGTGACTATGGAGTAGTCAGTGCTTCACCGGGGCGAGTTTAACAACTCCATTAATGTTAGAACTCTAAGCCTTTGAAATCTTAGGATAACAAGAACATTGAAGGGAGAAAGAAAACTGAAACATTTTTTATTACCTTAAACTACTTTCTTACTCCTTTACAACTAGGTTCTCAGAACTGCCATAAACTTGGAACCTTTGCATCCACTTTTTTATTGTGAGACTCAGTGGTTGATTACTGAGAGCAGTCATTGCAAAGTAAGTTTCTTTAAATAAAGGATTCCTGAGACCTCTTTACCCTTCAATTCGAAGCCTATTAGCAGGGCAAACCTGCCAGTCTTTCTCAGCAGGAGAATGCTCTAGAAAAAGCAAGGCCTGATTTTTACATATGAAGTGAACTAATAAAATACCTACAGCCTGGGGAAGCAGCTGGTTTGCCTTCTGCTGCCAACCCTACAAAGCTACCTAGCTCTCAACGCCACCAGAGATCTAAAAAGAATAAATTATAGCAGGAAAAAATAAACCAAATGGCCTCTGTATCAATTAAAATGACAGAGACTTACCAGCTACCTAATAGACTCCCATGGTCTCGATGCCTTTGTTGTGGGGCAGAGGTCTTCACTTGTTACACAGAGCAGCATAGACCTGGCTGCCAGACCCAGAAGGTATGAGAAAATTTCCTGTGTATGAAGAACTTGAGAAAACTGGCCTACTTTGACTTAGGCAGAGTCAGGTAGTCAATCCAACAGTAGCCACAGTTTGCAGGCAAGGAATGGGGCAGTTTTTCTCAGTGGTTAGCGTCATCACAATCCAGGTCTGTGGCTCATCTGTCTTCTTTGTAGACTTTAAGGTAATGGTCAGGAGCTGAAATTTTGTCTACCACAGGACACATCTTCCATTAAACATTTTAAATGCCTTGTCAGCAGATCTCTGGTAGGTTTAGAGGGCCATACATGAAGGATAACTGATTTTAAACAAAACTTACTTCCTTTAAGTTTCAGTTTTTTGTTTTTGTTTGATTTGCTTTGGCTTGACCTTGGAAACGTACAGGAGGCTAAATAAAACTTATTCTTGTGCCGGGCAGTGGTGGCGCATGCCTTTAATCCCAGCACTCAGGAGTCAGAGGCAGGTGGATTTCTAAGTTCGAGGCCAGCCTGGTCTACAGAGTGCGTTCCAGGACAGCCAGGGCTACACAGAGAAACCCTGTCTCGAAAAACCATAAAAAAAACAACAACAACAACAACAAAAAACTTATTCTTGTAATTAATTGCATTAATACTTAGCGTGACTACAGGTATGATTCTGAGAACATTAAGGAATCTGATTCTTTAAGAGGTGACTAACCATAATCTTGTATTTTAATCATCTTTTCAGTTGACAATAAGTTAGAAGCTTTTTAAAAAACTTTAAATCATAAATGCAGTCTACAGGGAGACTGGCAACTTTACTTTTCTGATCCTTACATAACACAGCATTACAGAATATTCCTGTTTCTGGTGTTTAGTGTTTGGTGCTCATGGCTGTGGCCCTAACTCTTTAGGTTTTTATTTACTTTTAGGATTAAATATCAATAAAGATATCATAATATAAAATATTTTATCAACTTAAAATGTCTCATAGCCTTCTAAATTTAAATATTTAAAGAAAATCCAGTTTTATTTTGTTTTTTAATGTTTGTAAAACTCTAAAATTTCCTTTTGAAAAAAGTTTAAAGTCTCTCAGTTGTAGGCTCCTACAATATCGAAAAATAAATTATCCTTTTTTACTTTTAAGAGGAGAGAATCAGGGAACAAATACAATCTGGACAAGACAAAACCAGACTCCAACGAGGCAAACAATTCAATGCTCGTTTCTGGGATTCACTCATAACCCTCTGGGCTTCCCCAGGGGGCTTGGGTCACCTCTCTGGCTCCACTTTTAGCAGTGCATACCACCTGCCCTCTAGGCCCCGGCCTGCTCCATTTCATTGTGGCTGTTATTCCTCATGGCCGTCACAGGGCACTGGCTGTTGCATGTAGTTTTATAAACATGCTTGCTCCAGCAAGGCTCTGGAATCAGCAGCCACTCACCTGCCCTTTATCCGGCCCCCATGGCTAGCTAACGCTTTCCGCAGTTCCGGCTATGCTGAGAACTGCAGCCACCGAACCTGCTCTGAGAACCTGCCCCATCCTCCTTGGCCTCTGCTCCCAGCAGAGGCCACAAACTATTGGTCCCCGAGACCTACAAGTCTGTGCTTCCTCTCCGATCCACAGCCTGGGCTGAATCCCAATCCTCTCTGCTTCCCCTTCTCTTCCGGTCCTGCCCAGAAATCCCGCCTTATGCTTCAACCAATGATTGGCTTCTGTCTTTATTGTCTTTGTTGACCCAATCAAGGGACAATTAGGGAATTTCCGCCTACAACTGGCATTTCTAAACATGCTGGGTCCCTCTTCTGGGCTATCCCTAAAAACTCCAGCCCTGCCACACGGTGCCAAGCCTAGGCCATTCTTCATGATCCCTTCATGTCTTTGAAATCAATACCACATGTGTGACTGTTCAGCCGCCAGCACGAGGTACATTCTGGTGTGTGAATGGCTGGAGGTGCAGCTTTAGACCATCATTGTTTTTAAATTCTTTCTTTCATAACTCCTGTCTTTATGACTGTTTTCAGGACAAGAATTATCATACAAAAATTCATCCCAATTCAAAGTATCTTGGAGGCCTGTTGTGGCCTCCTTGCTTGGTTTATACCCATGTGGTCACCTTGAATCAAGATGGTTGTAAAGTCACATGGCACTAACCTTAGTAAAGATGGTTGCCAGCCACGTGTTTGCTTCCATCTGGATGGGGGTCATCACCTAAGATGGCAGCAAGCCACATGTCCCTTATATCTCACGATGCCATCACACTACATGGTTCCTTTAAGATTACCTACAAAAAGCCGGGCAGTGGTGGTGCACGCCTATAATCCCAGCACTTGGGAGGCAGAGGCAGGCAGATTTCTGAGTTCGAGGCCAGCCTGGTCTACAGAGGGAGTTCCAGGACAGCTGGGGCTACACAGAGAAACCCTGTCTTGAAAAACCAAAAAAAAAAAAAAAATTACCTTCAAATCAATATATAACTATCAAGCTCCTGTGTTATGAGTTTAAAGTTAAGTTTTGTTACAGATTTTTAACCATACCCAATAAAACCTTGAGGTATAGAAAGTTCACATAGTCTTACACATCTTGAGATAAGGTTTATATCTTAAAGTTTTAGGCAGTCCGATGAAGCTGATAGTCTTTTTTTAAATAAATAAATAAATAAATAAATACCTGTTTTGCTCTCTTTTCCATGTCTCAGAGTCAGGTGGCTGCTCTGATACAGGATAGACAGAGACTTTTAAATAAGGATGGATCTAGAGAGGGGAGAGCCATGAACCAACTCCAGAGCCAGCTTTTCAGTAAAGTAGACCAGCATGTAAGAACTTTGATATTATCCACACCCAAAAAGACTTTGAATCCCCGCTAAACTGAATCCAAAGACTAGAAAGCTCAGAGATAAATTTTGAGTCTTGACTACCTAGGCAGCCGTGACAAGCAGGGTTATTGGCAGTTGTTGGTGGGTGAGACTGCAGAAACAAAACCAATAAACACAGAACACAGAAAGCTCCAGCATTCAAAGGAGACCAGTCAGAAACAAAACATTCAGTGGTGCTATCATTCATACATTCAATTGAGCCTGACCTATTTCCGTCTCTGCTCCCATGTTTGAAACAAAATATCTACAAAGACAAAACAGATAAGATACAAAAGCAAACCAAGAACCTCAGGTGGGCCATGGAACATCTCACTTTTAGCCCTGGATAGGAGACCATTGGGTCCTGTTGAACCCCACCTCATCCTAGATTGGGATCCCAACAGAACAAGATGCCACAGAATATTTACTACGACAACGTAACAGATATTTGCTACATTTCTTGCCGTAGCAGTTCACTCTGATAGTCTATAAAACTATAAGGACACCTCAGAGCTTTGGAATGTCTCAAGGTGTTTACCTCCTGAGGTGGTCCCGTAGCCCTAGAGTCTCCGAGTAAAGGTCCAGCTTTAGAATTTGGGTGGGGTAGTCTGATCTTGTTGGGGCCTACAGAAAATGTTAATTCCACCGGGTGAGAATAATCCCACTACCACAATTTCTGAGCCAAATTTGAAACAAGCTTTATTATATACTAGCCAGGTGCATACACAGGATTCCCACAGAATGGCACCAAATTACACTAGACAGGGGCTTAGTGTATAGGTAAGACCCATAAGGCTACGTACTCCCGGTCTTTGTCCAATCAGAGTCAAGCAGCATATACCCTGCCGTACCTCCTGCCTACATGTGATCAAGCACACTCTGCAGTTGAGGCAACCAAGCTTCTTTACAGAAGAGAAAACACTTGGCTTGCTATCCTACATGAGCAACAGTCCCCAG
Source organism: Rhynchomys soricoides (assembly GCA_019843965.1). Classification (NCBI taxonomy): domain Eukaryota; kingdom Metazoa; phylum Chordata; class Mammalia; order Rodentia; family Muridae; genus Rhynchomys; species Rhynchomys soricoides. The sequence goes on from JADRCH010000062.1 coordinate 9,339,752, forward strand.
CATCCAGGAGGTTCTATGTCCCTGGGCAAGTGAGGCTGACAGGTTAGAGACATTTTTGTTTTATAAATCTCTCAAGCTCAGTAATTTAAACCTAAAACATAAGGTTAGTCCTCAAACATTCCCCCAATGGAAACTTGTAGCAGCATATCCTGCCCAATCAACTGTCATCTATTTGGTGAGATGTCTGCTTAACTTGTGTATTAGTATGGCATAGTAAGGAATGTTTGTGTGAATGAACTGAGCATATTCAAAAGACAAATCTTGGGTAGACATCCTAAAAGCTCACAGCCTGTGCTCTCTACTGACATTGGAAGGTAACTGCTTTAGAAAATGTTTGGAGAAGTGGAGATTCTCTGGTAATATTTGTTTTAATAGATACTTGTATAATGCTATCAAAATGTCAGTTCTTTGTCAATGGCTAGGTGAGCTTTTCATATCCCATGATAATTTGGATTTGCATTTCTCTTATTAAAAGGAAACTGGAGAGTGGAGTATGATGGTGCTGTAATTCTAGGACTTAAGAGATGGAGACAGGGAGATCAAAAGGTCAGGGCCATCCTGGGCAACATAGTTTATTAGAGGTCAGTAGAAAGTCTACCAGATCCTGCCCCATCTGTCCCCAAAAAGGGGAGAGAGAAGAAGTGGGAATTTTGGTTGGTGCTAAGGTACTTATCTAGTATATGTAAAGCCCTGAATACAGTCCTCATCACACACCATCAACAATAACAAAATCTGTTGAACTTGGTGGCATATGACTAATCACAGCCATTGGGAGGTAGAAGTGAAGGATCCGGAATTTGTGGTTAGTCTCAGCTACACATAGAATTTGAGGTCGGCCTGAACTACTATCTTTAAAAAAAAAAAAAAATACTATTACAATAAAAACACACTTTCTTTTCATGTTCAAACTCAGAATGGTCTCTAAGGTTCACTGGTCAGCTAATCTAAATGGTGAGCTCTGGATTCAGCAAGAGACATAAGGAGAGCAGTGGAGGAAGACACCCAATGTCAGACTCTGGCCTTCACATGCATATAGCAAGCAAACATGCATGTTCACACACACACACACACACACACACACACACACACAAATCATAAAGTACTTCCCTTTTTTAATAATTGGGAACTGGACACAAGGGAAGCTGGGGTGTTCTTCAGGTTTTCCCTGAGTTCTGCTTGGTTTTTCTTCTTCTATCTCGTTTTCATTTCATTTCAGGTTTTGACTTTTCTCTTTCCTCTCTCTCTCCCCCCTCCCCTCTTCTTTCCTTCCCCTCCTCCCCTCCCCCCTTCTCTGTCTTTTCAGATAGAGTTTTACTGTGTTGTCCATGCTGATCTAGAACCATCAATCCTCCTGCCTCAGCTTCCTCAGTGCTGGGTTTTAAGTGTGCACCACCACACCTGGCTGGATTTTCTTTGGTTTGTCTCATAATCAACCAACTACAGCTTAATTGCAAGTGTGTGTGTGTGTGTGTGTGTGTGTGTGTGTATGCGTGTGTGTGTGCTCACACGTGTGCATATAGAGGCCAGCGACTGACACTAGAAATCTTCCTCAGTCTCTCTCCACCTTATTGGGACAGGCCTCTCAGTTGAACACAGAGCTTACTGATGAAGGATAATCTAGCCTGCTCAGGGTTCGCTGTCTCAAGCTTTCTGAGTGCTGGAATTACCTGCAAGCTACAGTAGTGTTCTCCTGTAACACTGACTGATCCTGATTGTCAAGTTGAGAGGATTTAGAGTACCTGAGGTGATGTGCCTTTAGGTATGTCTGTGAAAGTGCTTGAAAGATCAGCTCAGGAACTTTGCGATATTCCACAAGGGTCCCCTCCCCCCCCACCAAGCACATGGAAGAAACAGGTTAGAAAGCACATAGGCTTAGAGGGAGGGGCTGATTAAGCCCCTGCTACCTCATTCCCTAAAGACCAATCAGTTTAAAGGTCACATTGTTCTGCCAATCACATTGTACCTAATGGCAGCTGCTCTAAAATCCTATATAAGGTCCCTGAATGGGCTCCACATGGTCGCCTCTGCCTCATGTGCAGGACGACCCCAATACATTGGAAATAATAAACCTCTTGCTGATTGCATTGCTCTTGATCTCTGTGTCTTTGTGAGGGGGACCTACCGGTAGTTTCTGTTCCCATGAAAGATTGACTAAGGTAGGAAAACCTACCCTGTGTACTCATGGCTCCATTCCATGGGCAGAGCCCCAAGCTGACCCAAAAGGACACCAGCATTCATTCACCTTCCTGCTGCCTCAACTCCTGTGGCCACACTTTCCCCAGCACAGTGAACACTCTTAAACTAAGAGCCAAAGAAACCCTTGAATTGCCTCTTCAGGGGCTTTGTCACAGCAGTGAGATAAAGTAACTAGCAAACTACCTCTAGCTTTTGTAAGACTAAAAACAACCAGAATTTCAAACAACAGACTATTCTTCACAAAAAAGAAGCAAGCAAGGAAGTGGAGAGCTATTGAGGCTTCCCTGCCCAACTGTGGTGATTTGAATAAAAATGGCCCCATAGGCCCACACATTTGAGTGTTTAGTCATTGGGGAGTAGCAATACTTGACAAGGATTAGGAGGTGTGGCCTTGTTGGAGTGGGTGTGGCCTTCTTACAGGAAGTGTGTCACTGGGGGGGGGGTGTTTCAAAACCCTAAGCCAGACTCAGTGTCTTACTCTTCCTGTGGCCTTTTCATCCAGATGCAGAAGTCTCAGCTCCTTCTCAACCACCATGTCTTCCTGTGTTCTCCCATGCTTCCTGCCATGATGATAATGGACTAAACCTCTAAACCTGTAAGCCAGCCCCAATCAAACATTTTCCTTTATAAGATTTGCTGTGGTCAACTCAGAACCGTGCTGCATACTATCCTCCTAGCCAACTCGCTCAACTAAGACCAAGTCCTCGATGGACTGCTCAGGGTGCCAGACCTCATCCATTCCAGAATACACCCGGTGCTATCCACCCAGCTGCTCCTAGCCCACCATTTAGTACAATGAGACCAGCTTCTTCACAGGTAACATGAGTCATGTCAACACAGTGTGTTGCTAACACATCAACAGAGATAATGGGTCCATGTCCTGCAGCAGCTGCTGCTGCAGCCACTTCTGCTGTCTGCATCATTCCCCAGTATAAATACGCTTCCGGAGTCTGCAATCCCCAGCAACCCTTTAATGCACAGCCACAAGTTACCATGCAACAGCCTGCAGTGCATGTGCAAGGTCAAGAACCTTTAACTGCTTCCATGTTGGCATCTGCATCCCCGAAAGAGGAAAAGCAAATGTTGGGTGAGCGGCTGTTTCCTCTTACTCAAGCCATGCACCTTCTCTTGCTGGCAAAATCACTGGCATGCTGCTGGAGACTGATAACTCAAAATTACATCACATGCTTGAGTCTCCAGAGTCTCTCTGCTCAAAGGTTGATGAGGCTGTAGCTGTACTACAAGCCCATGAAGGGAAAGAGGCTGCCCAGAAAGCAGTGAACAGTGCCACTGGTGTTCCAACTGTCTAAATTGATCAGGGACCATGAACAGAAACTCAGGCTTCACTGAAGAAAAAGATCTTAAACATCGAAAAATTTTAATGTTATGAAAAAAAACATTGCAAAATATAAAATAAATGAAAAAAAAAAAAAAAAGGAAAGGAAACTTTGAACCTGATGTACCAAGCAATGGCAGGTCTAGCAAACAGTACTAGTCCTAGATTGCTTGATTTAAAACAACAACAACAACAAAAAATACAAAAAAAATAGTAAAATACAAAAACAAATTAATGTTTTATAGACCTTGGGAAAAGAATTTTCAGCCAAGTACAAAAATTTAAAGCATTTCCTTTCTTTAATTTTGTAATTGTTTACTGTGAATAGCTTGGGACATCAATTTTGTTTTAAGGAGCATAACTGATGAATGAGCAAGGAAACATAATTTGGATTATAAAATTCTTGCTTTAAGAAAAATCCCTTAAACAGTTAAAAAAAAAAAAGAGTTGCTGTGGTCAAAATGTCTCTTCACAGCAATAGAAACTCTAAGGTCTATTCTCAAATGCGTTGAACACATAGCAGGCTCACTACTTGCTAAAATAGAGATCTGCTCAAGTTTCTAATGAAACTGTTTCTCTAAAATTAAATAGGCTGGAGAGATGCTAAGATAGCTGAGAGTGTGAGACCCCAACCCTCAGACAGTGGTACTTACTTCAAGATGCTCCCGAGTGAGACATTGAGATACAAATCGATGCAAAAGCAAGAGGTTTATTTTCCTTCGAGTTGGGTCGACCTTCAATTAGTCCCTCAAGGCGAGTGACTAGAAGGCAACCCCAAATGGCTATCACAAGCAGTTTTTATACTTTTTAGGGGCACAGGTTACATCAGCAAGGTTACAGTTCAAACTTATTGGCTAAGCATATTGACCTTAAATCTATTATCTAGCAAGCATGGGCAGATCATGATATGCATTTGAACTCTACCTGGGACTTTCCAGAAGGTCAGGTGACTATCAGTCAGTACATTCTAAGAATTTTTTACTCAAGAATGTTCCTGTGGGTGAAGAACAGAACTTGGCCTAGCCTTGACCCCAGGAGGGAGGGGGGGAAGCTGTAAGGAGTGTGTGGGACTGGAAAAAGCCCTGAGGGTCCCTCAAGAGCACCAGCTGCTCTTCCAGAAGACCCAGGCTCAATTCCCAGCACCCACACTGAGGTTCACCACCATCTAACTCTAGTAACAGGTGACCTGACTCCCTCTTCTGGCCTCCTTGGGCATTGCATGCATGTGGTGCAGAGACATGCATGGGGGCAAAACACCCATTCTCATAAAAAAAAAAAATCCTCAAAATACTAAAATGAATAAATAAATTAAAATAAAATTAAATATCTAACCAGGCTAGGCATGGAAGTGCATTCCTGTCTTTCCAGCACTTACATGCCTGTGCAGTGTAAGCATTTGTGCCATGTGGGTACTGGAAATTGAGACGATACTGAGATAAGTGTACAGTGACAGCAAGTACCATCTTTCTACACAATGGTTAAAAAAAAAAAATAGAAAAATGGAAACTGACTCTCCCTCCCTGGTCAGCTTCTCAACTAGGGGGTGGGATTTCCTATGCCCCCCCCCATACTGGAAGTTTTTCTGGCTTGATCTTGAGCAGGTTTTGTACATACAGTCACAGCCGCTGTGAGCTCATATGTGCAACAGACCTATTAGGTCCAGAAAACACCATTTTGCAGAAGTCCTCCATAATCTCTGGCCTTTAACAATCATTTTAAAAAGACATTTTAAGAATTATTTGAGAAAGTCATCAATGTAAATTTTTTTAATGTTTGTTTAGTTTTTGTTTCTTGTCCTTGAGACAAGGTCTCTGTGTGGCCCTGGCTATCCTGGAACTCACCATGTAGATCAGGCTATCCTTGAACTCATAGAAATTTACCCGCCTCTGCCTCCTGAGTGCTGGGATTGAAGGTGTGCACCACCACACCGGGCTCATGCAGTGTATTTTGATCATACTCACCCCATCAAGTTCATGTGCTCCTCCTAGGTTCACCCCATCTCCTAACCTTCCTCAACTTCATGCTATTACTATTATTACTTAGTAACTCATCACCCCAGTTTACACTGTCCATATACTTCTGGGTGTGGGGCTATCCTCTGGAGCATGATTTACCAACTGGGGACCTTAAAGAAAACCAACTCTGCCTCCACCCTCCAGAAACCATAAATTGTCGATAGCTCCTCCATTACAGGTGGGACCCACGAATCTTTTTCTACTTCATGCTAGAATGTTGACTAGCTCGATCTTGTCTGTGGGGCTCCTGTGCAGCATCCACGACGGCAATGAATCCCTGGGTGCAACAGTCCTTTCATGTCCAGAAGATGCTGTTTTGCCAGTCTCCAAGTCCTCCCTAACCTCTGCTCCCTACTGTCTTCCCAGCCTCTCTTCTACCACGGTTCCTGAGGGTTCAGGAGTGTCGTGATGTCCCGTTTGTGCCTAAGCACACGACCGTCACTCATTTTTGCACCTTGACCAGGCAACCATCATTCACTACGAAGGACAACCTCTCTGATGTGGTCTGAGAGCTGCACTAATCTATAGGTACAGAGATACGATATCAGAGAGCAGTTTGATCCTGTGTCCATTTAGCAAAACGCTAGTGGTAGGCTCACCCCAGGGTACTATGGACTCCCCAGACATATGGTTTTGCCCGATATGCAGAACCAGATATGTATTTTCTTCTTAAATGGGCCTTAAGTACAATCTGAAAGTGGTGGGTTGCTGCCACGATATCTGTGCCATTATTGCAACCACTGGCATCAGCCTGGTCATTATCGTGATTCACATCTGGCTAAGTCTGTTGATGGATTACCCAGCCCCACACCTTCCAGTACTATGAAGGTAGCCAGTAAGGAGGAAGTTTCCTGGTCAGTACCAACCTGATTTTCCCCCCATACTCTGTGATCAGTGTGTGTAGTCAGCAATAGGGTCTTACCACTGAGCCTCCTATTGTCTTCATGCTTCCTCTCCTGTGAGGATCTCTGAGCCTTGTTGAGGGAGGGGCTGTGTGATAGGTTACTCACGCCTCAGTGGATGATGGCCGTATATCTTTATTCATAGTGGCTAAGCTGTGCAAATTTTCCACCTGCTGCAGGAGACATCTACAAGCACTTCGGGTAGATGAGGGTTGCTCATCTTTCCTTTCCATCCTGAGGTTACCAACACTTGGGGAGAACAAAAGGTTTCTTTTGTGTCGGTTCTTGACAGCTCTAGTCCATGGTAAGGAGCAGGGTCCACACAACCACCCAGCATTAGTACTTTCTTGGACATTTTACTGTAAGGCCCACTGGAAGGAGTGTGTGGAGTAATCTTAGATGTAGGAATTTTAGGGGCAAAACTCCTCACCTCCTTGCTGCTAGAGAGGCAAGGGAGACCCCCAACCATGTAATTTCTTTTCTCAAGGTCCCACCTTCAAATGTCCCTCCCGGTTCCCAGTACCAGCATGCTCAGCCTTTACCATACAGCTAAACTACAGTATATGCTAATTCACTTTAAAAACATGTTACTTATATTGTATGCGTTTATACACAATTGGAGGTGTGGTCCAGCCATTTATTCGGAAGTCAGAACAACTTTGTGGGGTCCATTCTCCCTTTTACATTTATATGGGTTCTAAGTACTGAACACAGGTCACCAAGTCCACATCACTGTGTGGCAGGAGCTTTTACCCATGGAGACATCCCACTGGCCCTCGGTTTTTTTTTTTTCTAGTAGCTTTAGAGGTACGTGCACTTGCTGTGGCCACCTAAGCATGGGTCAGTAGAGACCTGGGAGGATTCTAGGACTTGCCCAAGTCTCTGTGCCTAAATGCAGCAGATCCGGGCTCTCAGGTCCTGAAGCGCTGTGGTTGGCCTTAAATCTGGACAACTGATTTTTAGCTGCTATCAAAACCTGGAATTAATAAGTGCTTATGCTATTGCTATGTTCTGAATATTTCTTTCTCAAAATCTATATGATGAAACTTTTACCTTGAAGGTGATATTAGGAGAGCCTTTGGGTGGGGTTGAGGCCACAGGTGCTTGTACTGACTAATTTTTTTGTCTTCTGTTTTTTATTTTGCTTTTGTTTTGTTTTGTTGGGTTTTTTGTTTTTTTTGTTTTGTTTTGTTTTTTGGTTTTTGGTTTTTGGTTTTTGGTTTTTGGTTTTTGGTTTTTGGTTTTCTGAGACAGGGTTTCTCTGTGTAGCCTTGGCTGTCCTGGAACTCACTCTGTAGACCAGGCTGACCTCGAACTCAGAAATCTGCCTGCCTCTGCCTCCCAAGTGCTGGGATTAAAGGCATGTGCCACCACTGCCTGGCTGTTGTTTTTGTTTTTTGTTTTTTGTTTTTGTTTTGTTTTTGTTTTTTTTTTTTGTTTTTTTTTTTTGAGACAATTGTCTCTTGTAGCCCAGGCTGGCCTTAAACTTACTATATATGTAAGGATAACCCTGAGATTCTGATCCTCCTGCCTCTGCTTTCTAAATGCTGGGAGTATGTTGCCAGGCCTGGCTAGTTCATTTTCTGTAAATATGATGAATAGCTGAAGCTGGGTAACTTATAAAGAATAGACCATAGTTCTGGAGGTTCCCGGGTGTAACACAGGCACTGGCTCAGCTAT
>JADRCH010000062.1:9347890-9359094 GCA_019843965.1 Rhynchomys soricoides
ATAGTTCTGGAGGTTCCCGGGTGTAACACAGGCACTGGCTCAGCTATGATGGGATAGTTCTGTGTTCCCGGGTGTAACACAGGCACTGGCTCAGCTATGATGGGATCTCATGATGGGATCTTTCTGGATGCCCATAGGAGTGTGTGAGTGATGGGGGAAGAACACAGGATGAGGCTAGAGGCCAGGGAGAACAGGAGGAGCCAGTCTTGTTCTCCTATTAAAGCTCTCTCCAGGACTGAGCAGGATCTTAGGAGACCTCCATCAGTTCCTTCCATTGTCTAGCTACTTTTCAGTAGGACTCACAGGCTCATGCCACCTGTCATGCTTCTCCTGAGTCTGTGTTCAGCACAGCTGTCCAAAACATACGAGTGTCCCTATGAAATGGACCCATGGCATTGGGATTGGAGGTACACATTTGCAGTCCCAGCTACTCTGGAAGCTGACCAATCACTGGAACCTGAGGGTTCTAGGCCAGCCTGGCCAATAGAGAGAGACCCTGTATGGAAAAAACGAGAATGAGAGCCCAGAAAATCAATTTAGTAAGAATCCTTCCACTCCAACATCTGATCAGGTCCCCCAAGTCCCACTCTTGCTGAGTGGTGTTTCTAGGTCTAAGTTCTTGGCCTGACTTTGGCAAGACTAGTTTCAGGCCAGTCTTGAACAAACACCCGAGATAGCTAGACATGATGGTATGTATATGCCTGTGATTCTAATACCTGGGAGTCAGAGGCAGGAGGATTGTAACTTCAAGGCCAGCCTGAGGTATATAATAAGACCCTGTATCAAAAACCACAGTGGGCCCCATGAGATGCCTCATTTGGTAAAGGTTCTTGTTCCACGAGCCTGGTGAGCTGAGTTCAGTCCCCGAATCCATCTAAAGGTAGAAGAGGAGAACCCAATCCACAAGGATGTATACACATACACACACACACACACACACACACACGCTAATAACAAGCTACATTTAACAAATTGTTTAAAGTATAAATGGGTAGGAGAGATGGCTCAGTGGTAAGAGCACTGGCTGTTCTTCCAGTGGACTCAGGTTTGACTCCCAACATCCATATGGAGACTCACAGCTATGTGTGACTCTAGTTCTGGGATTCTGATGCCCACTTTTGACCTCTACAAATATGAGTCACATGTGTGATATACATGCAAACATGCATGCTATAAATGAAGGCGCAGTGAAATCACTGAACCAGACTGCTCCACGGTAGAAAGAAAGGTTTGTTGGGGATCAAACTGCAGCAAAATTTTGGGAGTCCACCTTGGACCTAACACAGACAAAACACAAACACACATAAAATAAAAATAAATATAATAAATGCATAAGTTAAAAAAAAACATAAAAACTTGTTTGGGGCTGGCAAGATGGCTCAGTGGGTAGAGATAGGTACTTCCTACACAATCTTGAGGGCCTGCGTTGCATCCCTGGGACCCTCATGGTAGAAGGAGAGAAGCAACCTCCGGAAGTTGTCTTTTGATCTCCATGTTTTCCCTGTGGGACGTGTGCCTCACACACATTATTATCTCTAATAATAAAATGTGATAAAAGCATCTTAAATGAAGCCCTCATAAAATAATGAAAACAATGTGCATAAATATAAAAATTTAAAAAATATATATAAATAAGAGCTGATGGTGTTGAATGCTTGCCTAACACTCACAAAGCCCTGGGGTTAGCCCCCCAGAAGTACAAACAAACCTCTCCAATAAAAGAGATAGCATCAACTTACAGAGGCAAAAGGGTGATTTTGACTCTTGGGGTCAGAGGCGCAGCTCTTGCTATCATGGCTCCTTATCTTTAGACCCTGTGACATTACAGCACATGGAGAAGGGTGGAGGAAGCTTCTCTCCTCAAAGCAGCTGGGAAGCAAAAGAAGGCAGAGTCCTGGGTCCCCAAGTCCCCTCAGGGCTCAGCTCCAATGACCGAGTTTTCTCCAACCTGGCCTCATATCCCAAGGGGTTCACTAGCTCCCAGCAGCATCCCAGGCTGAGGAACAAACCTGCTAACTCTCCAGCCAAATCATAGCAGTACAGCTGAGCAGGAGCCTCCCACACTCCATGACTCTTCTGAGTAATTTTCCATCTTCCTTCCCCTCCCCCGAGCTTTGGCTATAAATCCCCGAGGTCTCTGTTTCACTGGGAGTTGAGCCCACTCTCTAGTCCCTGTTACAATAATCTTCAATAAGGATTCCTTATTTGGAACTGGGGAGATGGCTCAACAGTTAAAGCACTTGCAGTCATGTGAGGACTGGAGTTCTGATCCCCCCAAGTGCATGTAAATGCCTGGTGGGCCTGGCTGTCTGCCAGTAATTCTGATTTTGGAAGGCAGAGACAGGGGCTCCTCAGAGCAAGCTGGCAAGCTAAAACTCTACGCTTGTTGGGAGAGCCTACCTCAGTGAATAATGTGAAGGGTTATGGAGGATGATTCCAGGTGTCATCTATGCCCCCACACATGCAACAGCATGCTTACATATGTGCACCCCACACATAAACACATGAAAAAAAAAAAGATATTTTCCTTTATTCACCTGAAATCCAAATACCCAAGAGGAGGCTGAGGCAGGACTCTGAGTGTGAAATCAGCCTGGGTTGCAGAGAGATCCTGGCATGAGCACTCTCTCTCTTTCTTCCTCTTCTTCTCTGTCATATGTATGTATGTACCACATATATGTATATGTGCATGTATGTATACAGACATATACACACACACACATATACACATATATCTCACATGTTAGGATACTGTTCCTTACACATGGCTGAGGAAGAGGAAGTGGCTGCTTGTACCTCTGGTTCTGTTCATTCCAGTGACTGGCCACCAGCAATGTGACTTTTGGGGAGAAAGCTGCCTGTTTCTTTATTAAGTGAGTTCAGGTTCTTACATCTTTCTACTCCCTTACCAACGGAGAACAGGGCGTGGGAAAGAGTGTGTTTAGGAGAGCGGAGGTGTGGTTTTGCCCAGGGGACTTAATAGGAAGTAGGAAGCTCAAATTTAAGTGTTTACTTTTCACTCTGAGTCTGAGGTAAAACACGGGTGGCTGCCTAGGGTGCTGGAGGGAAGCACCGGGGGCTGGGAAAAGCTCTCTCTCTCTCTCTCTCTCTCTCTCTCTCTCTGTCTGGGGTGTGTGTGTGTGTGTGTGTGCATGCGCGTGCATATAAGCTGCACATTTTGTCCTGGAGCTTAGGCTGCCAGCATGTGGACTTGGAAATATTATTTCATCTGACTCAGCTAATTTCCATGTTTGAGACTTATTACACAGGAAAGTTTTCCAGCTGTTCCCCTGTGGGAGGAAAATCAACACATCTTTTGCAAAGAGAAAGACGAGAAAGAAAGAAAAAAAATTGGACTGATTCCTGCACCAGCACAAGTCAGATATAGGTATGTCAATGTTACTAATCCACCATCCAAATGCTGCCTATCAATGCAGATTAGTCAATTAAGCAAAACAGCGCACATTATAGCTACGGGTGCAAATATTGACACTGATTTCAGTCTCGGCAGAGTCCGGGCACTCAGTGCTCAGTGCTAAGGAAGATCAATCGCTGTGTTGTGAGACTGTGGAAATTTGAAAAAAAACTGCCTTCCTTGAGAACCTAAACCCCTGACTTTGGGGGACTGCCAGATGTTCTGAATATGCAGACATTTCTGAGAAGTCCCCTCCCTAACGATTCCAAAGATGACCACCTGCCTGCTATTGGCCTTAGCCAATTAAACTCCACCACTAATGGAAAGTTCCTAACCCCTAGACCCCCACCCCGCTTGCGGTTTTTGAGCTTAAAAGCTGAGCATTTCTGCTGTTGGGGCTCCACACGACTCTCCTGTGTGAGGACAGTGTTGAGCCCCAGCACGCGTTGGTATCCGGAATAAAGACTTATGCTCATTGCATCGAGCCGCGTCTTGGACGGTCACTGGGGTTGTGCATCTCCCGGGGAGCCTATCAGTGTAAGCAAATTATGCTGTCTACTGCTCATGAATGTTCTTCTCTGGGAGGCCTCTCAGCCTGTGTGTGACTAACAGAATCTCCACTACCAGTGAAGAGGGATTCCATTTGCCCTCTCTGAAGTGGGCTCTCAGGTAGTCCAGGCTGGCCTTGAACTTGCCATGTAGCTGACGAAAGCCTTGGACTCTTGATCCTTCAGCCTCTTCCATGTACCGCCATGCTTGGTTTTATGCAGTGCTAAGATTGAAATCCAGGCCCTCCAGCATGAGAGATACGCATTGTACCGACTGAGCTGCAGCCCCAGTCTCCAAAGAGCTTTGATAGTCACTGTTGTCGCTGTTTCGAAGGGAAGCTAGGGCAGAAGACTTCTGAGCTATCCCCATTAACGAGACCATAAACTGCATGGGTCGTGCAACACGTGGTCTCCACAGCTAAACAAATGGAACAGAGTTCTGTGAGAAATAGCTTCCAAATCGGAAAGGCTATGTATAAGCAAAAATGAATTACAGTGTTCACACATCACGAGGGTTGTGTTTGTGCTTGAAAGCACTGGATACAGAGTTCAGAATAAGACTGCAGGAGAATGCTTAGGTTCATTTGCCCTGCATGACAAAATAAATGAATAAAATAAATATGAAGCAAAATCATATATATATATATTATATATATATATATGAATGTATATATGGATGACATATGTATGGATAATGGATGGATGGACATATGTACACATATATATGTACATATATATATACACATACATACATAGGCATATATACATATGTACATTACATATGTATGGATAGATGGATGGATGGATTTAGCATGATGCTAAGGTGAAACCCACAAGCTTGTACATGCTAGGCAAGGGCTCTCTCTGGTGAGGCTAACTCACACATTCACATTTTGGCGAGTATCATTTCCTCTTGACCGCAGAGATGGGGACAGAGAGTCCAACTGCCAAGGAAAAAGAAAAAAAGGGGAAGAAGAGGCAGCTGCGGAAGAGGTACAGCTTTCATTTTAAAACCATAGTCTCCGGTGTGTGTCGGGTGGGGGACAGAGCCACATATGCCAGATTGGTTGAAACAGAACAAAGTGCGGTCAAGCATCCAGATGTTTCTTTTTGGATAAAAACCATCTTGCAGTTACTCACTCAGAAACGATTTCTAGGTGACTGGGCTTCCTTCCAAGCATTTACCAAGCATGGATGTGAGCACCCAAAACCTTGATAAACATTTAACTTTTCTGGCTCCAGGTTGTTTGGGGGGTGTTGGGACTCTAAACCAGGCTTTCACGCATGCTCGGCACATATCCTGTAGCTGAGCTGTTCCCCCAGCTTCTCTCCATTTCCCAGATCCTAATGTTAGAAATGTGGAAACACCACTAGACTGTAAGGCTTCTACTTTCACAGCTGGTACAGCTTATGGCTTAACGGTTTTCTTTTTATTAAATTTCTCTCTCTGTCTCTGTCTCTGTCTCTGTCTCTCTCCCTCTCTCTGGAGTGTGTGTGTGTGTGTGTGTGTCCAGAGTGTGGCCATGCATGTGGTAAAGCATGTGTCCAGAAGTCAGAGGAGCATGAAGCAGCTGGTCATGCTGTGTCAGCTTTCAGAAAGCAGAGGACAGACAGGAACCAGGCCTAGGCTAGCGAATCTCAAAGCCAAAATCACTAAGCTATTTCCTCCAGTGACGCTCCACCTTCTAAAGGTTCCACACCTTTTCAAATTTGGACTAAGTATCCAAATTTATGAGCCTATGGGGGACATTTTACATTCAAACCACAACTGAAACCTGAAGGGCTAGCTGCTTAGGTGTTTGGAACCCTCCTTGGAAGAAGGCCTGTTTTCCTTTGCTGTCTTTCAAAAGCAACCATGTCTTTACAGTTGCTGTTCTCAGTTGGGCGTAAGTTCTAACCATCCTGACTGGGGAGACAGTTCTGGAAGAACCCAGTTCAGTTCCTAGCATCTCACAGGAGCCTTTAATTGCAATTTCAGGTATCCTATACCTTCTGGTCTCTGAGGGCACCTGCATTCACATGTGTGCACGCGTGCATGCGCACACACACACACACACACACACACACACACACACAGAAATACTTAAAGGTAACTAGGTAACTAATCTATTATACATGCACATATCTATCACGTATCTATCTATATACATACGTATATACGTATATAAGTATCTATCTATGTACATACATACGGTACGTATATACACACATACCATACATACATACATACATATGTTGTAAGCATCCTGAGTCTAGTGTGATTGAGAGCAGTGCTCATCTGGGTTGGTTTTGGAGTGCTACTGGGAAAACCCAAGGTATAGATGTGGGGTAACGGGGATGCGTCTAGATGCAGACATCAGCACATTCAACCATGGTAGAGACACCCAGAAGAAGTTAGGAAAAGCTGGGCGTGGTGCTACATAACTTTAATCCCGGAACTTGAGAGGCAAGGGCAGACAGATCTCTGTGAGTTTGAGGCTGGCCTGATTTGTATAGTGAGTTCCAGGACAGCCAAGGCTACACAGTAAGACTCTGTCTAAAACACAAAAGCTCGTCACTAGGGTTATAGTCTCTGCTTTATTTGCTCTTGTTTCCGTGGGTCCTTCATGCTGTGGAAGATACAGCTGTCCAGCCACCTGCAGAAGAACGAAGGGGAGGGGCTGTTTGGGGTTGGTTAGTTGGCCTTTGCTTTTAGACAGGGTCTTATACCACCCAGGCTAGCTTCAAACTTGCAAGGTAGCCCAGGAGGACCTTGAACTTCTCATGCTTCTGTCTCCAGTCTTGGAATGCTGGGATGGCAGGAGGGCACCACGTCATGTTTATGCCACAAGCTCCCCACCGACTGTACATCCCCATTACTCGGTTTTAAAGTAGACATTTGTCTTTCTGCAGTTTTGGAGACAGGGCCAGGGTCTTGTGCACACTCAGCAAGTACTCTATCACTGAGCTACAGTCAGCAGGGCCACAACCTGCTTGGTTTTAAATTAAGTTATTATAAAACACATGTAATATAAGTGGAGCCACTTATAAGTAAAACACACACACACACACACACACACACACACACACACACACATATGTATGTGTATATCCCAGTGGCTGTCACCACGGCAGGCCACAGGACTGCCACTACCTTGCAGTATAAAGGAAGGAGGAAAAAGACTATTCCTTCAGTCTTTGTAGGCATTTCACTTGGGGACCTTGCTAATTAACCTGACAAAAGACAGATTAACAGTAGAAAAACAAGTATATTAACACGTGCTGTGTGCATACCATTGGGAACTCAGAGGGTGATTTGAAATCAGGTCTACATGTTATCTTATCAAAGATAAATTTGTAGAGAAGTGAGGTGTTATGGAGGGGCTGGGGGGGTGTTCTGCTGTCACAGGTGTTACAGGAGGGCAAATATGAAGCAGAACTAGCAGCACACAAAGATTGTTTTCATGAGATCTGATGCCCACATTGCATGCAGTGCTGCCTCTGTGCTGAGGTCTCAGGAGAGGTTTCAGGCAAATAAAGAACTGTTTGGTATGTGCTGTCACCAATGCTTTCAGCTCAAAATAAGAATTATGCCAGAGATGTATTCTGGGGTGTCACAGTCTAATCCCTCCAGAATAAAATGCTATCCTTATTAAAAGGTAATTGTTCTTTTATCCTGGCTTTATCTTACGATAAAAAACCTGACAAGCATGGGAGAGATTTTTGCCTGTGTGTATGTCTGTGTGAGGGTGTCAGATCTTGGAGTTACAGACCATTGTGAGTTACCATGAGGATGCTGGGAACTGAATGGAACCCTGGTTCTCTGGAAGAACAATCAGAGGTCTTAACTACTGAGCCATCTCTTCAGCTCCCATTGTCAGAGTTTTGTTGTTGTTGTTTATTTTATGTATATGAGTACACTGTCACTGTCTCCAGACACACCAGAAGAGGGCATCGGATGCCATTATAGATGGTTGTGAGCCACCATGTGGTTGCTGAGAATTGAACTCAGGACCTCTGGAAGAACAGTCAGTGCTCTTTACCGCTGAGCCATTTCCCCAGCCAATCATATCAGAGATCTTTAAACTCAGCTGTTCCCTAAGTTCTTAAGTGTTCCTCCTTGCCCCCACTTCCTGGTACTGTTTCACCATGTGTCTTGATCTTTAGTGCATAGTGATCCTTGGGTGTTTGTTAAAAGTGGGCTCACAACTTTATGTAATTGTTTTGTAAGAAATTCATGCCCCCCACCTCCCAAGGACCTAAGCTGAGTAGGTTTTGATTAGGGGCTCAGAGAAACTACACACTAACTGGCAAACCCCATCATAGGGTATGTTCCCAGGGATTCCCCCAAAATCTTTGGTGTCTGTGTGTATGTGTGCGTGCGTGTGTGTGTCTATACACACACATGTATGAAGGTCAGCGGACAATGTGTGGGAGTTGGTTCTCTCCTTTTTCTCTGGATTCCAGGCATTAACTCTAGTCATTAGGCTTGAAGGCGAATTACCCACCGAGCATCTTGCCAGCCCGTACTCATGGCCTCAGAGGAGAACAGTCTGGCCAAGAGTGATGGCAAATACCTGTTATCTAGCACTCAGGAGGCTGAGGCAGGAGGGTAGTGAGTTCAAAGCCAGTCTGGGTTAAAGAGAAACTGCCAGGCAACCCAGGCGGCACGCCTGTCTTAGTCAGGGTTTCTATTCCTGCACAAACATCATGACCAAGAAGCAAGTTGGGAAGGAAAGGGTTTATTCAGCTTACACTTCCATGCTGCTGTTCATCACCAAAGGAAATCAGGACTGGAACTCAAGCAGGTCAGGAAGCAGGAGCTGATGCAGAGGCCATGGAGGGATGTTTCTTACTGGCTTGCTTCCCCTGGCTTGCTCAGCCTGCTTTCTTATAGAACCCAAGACTACCAGCCCACAGATGGTACCACCCACAAGGGGCCTTCCCCCCTTGATCACTAATTGAGAAAATGCCTTACAGCTGGATCTCATGGAGGCATTTCCTCAGCTGAAGCTCCTTTCTCTGTGATAACTCCAGCTTGTGTCGAGTTGGCACAAAACCAGCCAGGACAATGCCGAAGCCCCAGTGCCAACTTCTCCTTTCCTGTTCCTGCAGAAAGAGATAGCATCCATCCATCATGCACCGTTACTGGTTCTTTTGGTTCTTGTTGTTTTGTTTTTTTCGAGACAGGGTTTCTCTGTATAGCCCTGGCTGTCGTGGAACTCACTCTGTAGACCAGGCTGGCCACGAACTCAGAAATCTGCCTGCCTCTGCCTCCCGAGTGCTGGGATTAAAGGCGTGTGCCACCACTGCCTGGCCTGTTACTGGTTCTTATTGTGGGAAAATGCCAGAATATTCAGGAAGTAAGACAAGCAATTAAGAGACTCAGCCAGAGCAGGTGTCCCTCCTACTTAGCCCCAGTTCGTGTTCTCCTGTACCCTGCCTCCCACTCTGAGATCACCTCACTACAATGCCAGTCGTGAACCCCTTACTGGTTTAGTCCACAGACCTACCTATGAAGGTAGTCCCATGAGACTACATTAGAGCTGCCCAAAGATACGGAGCCACCTGAATCTCTGTAAACAGGCTGCAGGATCATAGAACAATGTATCAACCAATGATGCTCCCCAGCCGGTATCTCCAACACCAGTGGATGCCCCGCTGTCAGGCAGCCATACCATTTTGTCTGCAATGGGCACTCCTTCCACTGATTCTCAGCCTCCCTTCTTCTGTGTGCCAACACCACATTTTTGCTTCCATATTGTAGAGACAAAGAATAAAGGGGCCTCAAAGCAAAATTCCTTGGTGCCTAGTGCTGAGCCCTCACTGCTCTGAGCCTGACCCTGTGACTTGTAAAGCCTGACTCCTAATGGCCCACAATGCCTCATCCTTAATGGCCACAGACAAAGGGGACAAATGGCCATTATAAAGATTTACTTCCTCAAGATATTGAGTGGCCCTCTTGAACTCTTCTCATATACAGCCTGACTCAAATGGTCCTGAAGGCTAAACTGGGTCACCTCCCTATCTCTTTGTCTCTCTGTCTGTGCCTCTCGCTAGTCATTCTATCACAATGTATACTTTGTATTAATTAATTTTTATATTTAATATAAATAAATATAAATATTTTTATATTTTATATCAATTCTGTTAGTAAGCACTTTTTGAAAAATTGTTTGTTTTCTTCTCACTCCAGCCCAAGATTTACTTATTTATGTGCATACACTGCAGCTGTCCTCAGACACACCAGAAGAGGGTGTCAGATCTCATTACAGATGGTTGTGAGCCACCATGTGGTTGCTGAGATTTGAACTCAGGACCTGCAGAAGAGCAGTCAGTGCTCTTAATCGCTGAGCCATCTCTCCAGCCCTCTTTAGTAAGCACCTTTACACTCCCTGCCATTCCCCATGCCTTCGGCTTGTTCCTGTTGCCTCCATTTTGTGATTGAAGCCTCAGAAAGACAGAAGGTGAGGACATGCTGTTTTGTGTCCTCAGAATTCCTTTAAAAAATGAGTCTGTGTGTGCGTGCGCACGTGTGTGTGTGTGTGTGTGTGTGTGTGAGAGAGAGAGAGAGAGAGAGAGAGAGAGAGATCAGAGGAAAATCTTGGGTGTCAGTCCTTACCTTCTACGTTGTTTGAGACAGCAATTCTTTATTACTTCCTGCTGTGAATGAAGTGCTACCTGGTCTGCCAAAGTCTAGGGAATCTCCTGTCTTTCCTGTCCTCTCACCCAGGAGTCTGGGTTACAGACACGAGTCACAGCGTCTGGCTTTCTGTAGGTTCTGGGCTTTGAGCTTGACTGGCAAGTGCTTTACCCATTGAGCCGTTGTCCCAGCTATGTAACAGAATTCTTCAGATTTATTTTAAACCACCCCACAGTTTGCCATACTGTGAAGGTGCTATGGTTTATTTAAAGGTTCACTGTGTGTTCTTGCATGTATATATGTGTGTGTGTGTGTGTGTGTGTGTGTGTGTGTGTCAGGAGCCAGGCCCCCACACCCTCCCTGGGAATCTGACCTTACCAAGAACCAGTTGTGTTTGCACAAGATAAGCTGGAGATGCCTGGAGCCAGGATCTTCACACCGTTCCAGGGAATCTGACCCTAGTGACCTTCCGAGAACTAGTTGTGTTTCCTCAAGACTAAACTGTCCTTCCCACCTCCTGGAAATAGACCGATCATAAAACAGTTTGACACCGGATGGTCTGGCTTGTTAAAATAGTTAAACCATGACAGCCGGGGGGGGGGGGGGGGGGGGGGGGGGG
>JADRCH010000062.1:9367309-9389994 GCA_019843965.1 Rhynchomys soricoides
TTTTTTTTTTTGTGGAGCCATAAGGAATTTGAGTTAATAAGACCAAAGTTGACTCTTGCTATTATACTCAATAAGCCACTCAATAGGAACAGCTACAAGTACTAAAAATAGTTTAAAATTTCAAGTTACAAAGCAAAGACACCCAACACCACACAGCAGGGCTAATAAGGGTACACATAGCCAAAAGAACTGGTGGGCGTGGCTTATGCTTGCAATCAAATGTTTGAACTAGAACCGTTGGGAGTTTAGTTGTTTTAGGACAGTGGAATATTTGCATATGCAAAATAGGGTCTCCTGGGGAAGGAACCCTTAGAGGACACAGCTTACAGATAGCACAGGAGAAATCAGAATTGTTAGATATGCAGGCTTTTCTCTTCAGTGGAAGCAATGCAATGTGCATGCCTGTTTTCAATCCAGAAGACATGAATGGAAGTGTTAGTACCTGGTAATCTTTGCTATTCTGGAAAGTCAGCCCTCCCGAATCCCCCAGAATCCTGAGCATTGTCTCTCAGTTAATAGAACCTATTTTTATGCTTATTGCAAACCCTTTCCCACAGGCACGGACTCCAGAGTTGTTTTTCTCTCAGTAGAGCCCATTCTATGCTAATGAAGAGGTCAGTTCAGGACCTTTGGAAAATTGCGCTAGACCCCTCCCCTCTTGGAAGAGAAAGGTCAAGGACCACTTAGGCACCCCTCTCCTCCGGAAGGGAGAGGCTAATTACATTCATCGGACCACAGGTGGGGCACTGACCATCCGGCCACCGGTGGGCAGGGGAGGTGCCCAGAGCCATGTAGACCCATTAGGAAGGGCAGCCCAGCTGTTGGCCACCTACAGACAAGGGGAGTCCTTGCCACCTTCTTCCCTAAGGAGCGATCAGTTTAAAAACCTCTGCTTTGGGTGCAGGACGACTGCAACCCCTTGGGACAATACATTCCTCCTGCTGATTGCATCAATCCCAGACTCTGCGGGGTTCACTGGGAGGGCTGGAGGGAGTCTCAGGTAAGCTAAGGCTCTGTAAGACAGTCTCACAGTGGTAGATATAAGAACCCAAAAGTAGTCTCCAAAATACGACTATAGTAGCTTGTGCTCAGTTGACACACAAAACCAACCAAACACAATTAAAAAAAAAAACTCAGCAAGAATTTAGCCAATGTTGGCTCAAAAATGTCTGGAGTCTGACAAAGTGGTTTATTTTTCTTACACATTTAAACACAGGATAATTTTGGAAAAAAGTATCCTTGTGACATTATCATATCAAAGCTTTAGGCATGGCTACATCAAACTCCCTTGCAAAGTAGTCTCTTTAGCAAAGTCCTTGTGATCTTTACTGTAAGACTCTGGGGAGCCTTAGTTTACCAGAGACAGCCTCCCCCCCCCCCCCAGTGAACAACAAGGAGTTGGGGATCAATGCAGAAAGCAAGAGGAATTTATTGTTTCAGCATGCTGGGGTCGCCCTGCAAAGGAGGGAGAGAAGACCGTGTGCAGCCTGTTTGGTAAGTTTTTATACAGTTTTCAGAGCAGCAGCCACTAGGCACAATGTGACTGGCAGAACAGTATGACTTTTAAACTGATTGGTCCTTAGGGAATGAGATGGCAAGGACTCCCCTTGTCTGGAGGTGGCCAGTGGTCGGTCTGCACTGCAGAATATGTGCTCTGGGCACCTCCCCTACCTGCAGGTGGCCAGATGGTCAGTCCCTCACCTGTGGTCTGAAGAAAGTAATTAGCCTCTCCCTTCCGGAAGGGAGAGGTGTCTACAAGCTCTAAGACCTTTCTCTTCTAGGAGGGGAGGGGACTGGTGGAATTTTCCAAAGGCCCTGAACTGACCTCTTCACTGTCCTTCCAACCCCCTCCCAACATTAGGTAAGAGAGGAAGGTTAGAGGGGGAAAAGGGTGTAGACCTCTTTAGACTACTTCCGGCTGGCTAGGAGCCTCCAGTTCCTTGGGGCAATGTAGATCTTTGTCATCAGGATATCCAGTTTCTTCTTCTTATCTCTTTGCTCTTGATCACTTGGCAAACCACAGCAGCAGAGGGAGCAGCGGCTGCCACAGGCCTTCTTGGGGCTCTCCCATTTATACCTTCTCCAGAGTCCCAGAATGTAAACTATCTGCAGCTGCAAAAGCTCATGCTCCTCCTAGAGCACGAGACAATCATAGCTGTTAGCAGCTGTGGACACTCTGAAGCAACCCTATATTCCATACCTGGGATTAAAACAAAAACATGTTCACATAACTTTACTATTCCTTAAAATCAATGAATTTATTCACTTTACTTACTGATCATAGCCTCCCTCCTTTGTCTTCTCCCAGTCCTGCCCATACAAACCTCTCCCTCCATTAACCGTTTGGGTACCATGCTGGGACATCCGTTGCATCTGGACTAAGTGCATCCTCTCCCACTGAGGCCAGACAAAGCAGCCCAGCTAGGGAAAGAGACTCAAAGGCAGGCAACAGAGTCTGAGTCAGAGACAACCCCCACTCTGATTGTTAGGAGACCCACAAGAAGACCAAGCTGTGCAAATGCTACAAATGTGTAGGGGTGTTATGTACAGCCCCTGCATGCTCTTTGGTTGGTGGTTTAGTCTCTGCGAACCCCATGAGCCCAGGCTAGTTGGCTATGTAGGTCTTCTTGTGGTGTCCTTGACCACTATGGCTCCTTCAATCCTTACTTCCAACTCTTCTACAAGACTCCCCAAGCTCCATCTGGTCTTTAGCTGTGAGTCTCTGCATCTGTGTCCATCAGCTGCTGGATGAAGCCTCTCGAGAGACAGTTATGCTAGGCTCCTGTCTGCAAGCATAGCAGATTATCATTAATAGTGTCAGGGGTTGAGTCTCTCCCATGGGATGGGTCTCAAGTTGGGCCAGTCCTTGGTTACAGTCAATCAATGGCATTATTGGGGTTTTAAAGAAACCAAAATTCTCACTACAAGCTAGAGCCATCAGGGGGAAAGGAGCCTCAGTTGAGGAAATGCCTCCATGAGATCCAGTTGTCAGGCATTTTCTCAATTAGTGATCAATGGGGGAAGGTACAGCCACTGTGGATGGTGCCATCCCTGGGCTGGTGGTCCTGGGTTCTATAAGAAAGCAGGTTGAGCAAGCCATGAGGAGCAAGCAAGTAAGCAGCACCCCCCCGTGACTTCTGCATCAGCTCCTGCCCTGTTTGAGTTCCTGTCCTGACTTCCTTCAGTGGTGAACATTAATGTGCAAGTGTAAGCCAAATAGACACCCCCCCCCCCCAACTTGCTTTTGGTCATGGGGTTTCATCACAGCAATAGAAACCCTGACTAGGACTATGGATGAGTCTCTGGGATGCTGGAAAGGGCAGGGATGTAGTTCATCAAGTACAGTGCTTGCCTAGCTCTCACTCCCCAGCTCCAGGTTTAATCCAGAGCATCCCAGCATTTGGGAGGTAGAGGCAGGAGAGTCATAAGTTCACAATCAGCTATATATGGAATTCAAGGCTAGCCTAGGCTATGGTGAGACCCTATCTCCAAATAAATAAATAAGATAGAATGCTGGGAAGGAAGAGGTGTGTCTGTACCTGGCTGTCCCTGTGGAGGTTTCTCCAGGACATCCGCTCTGGGTCCTGTACTGCCAGTCTTTTCTGTCCCACCAGCTTCACTTCTACTATGAGAGGGAGGTGACAACAAAAGCCTCTTTCACCTCTGAGATCATCAGTGTGGAACAGCTCATCAGCAGCTGTTCAGGATGACCCTGAGCTTTAGTAAGAACCAGAGTGTCTGATGGAAACAGTCACCATTTTTAAGTCTTTCTGTGCCCAATACCAGACCTGCCCAAAATCTTAGAGTTTCTACTTAGAATGTAGACATTCAATAAGAAGTTATAGTTAATGTCTTTGATGATTATATGCTGCGATTTGAACATATCCCCCAAATTTCATGTGTGGGATACCATACATTGATGGTGTTGGTTGGGGCCCTTTGTGAATGCATTAATGGCCTTATAAGAGGAAGGGACTTGAGGTTGTGTGCTTTCTCTTTCTGCCCTTGGGACCCATCCCATGTTAGGGCTCCCTCATCCCATCTCAGACATCTCAGCCTTGGGAAACATGAGCATGTAAACCTTTCATCTCTATAAAATAATAGGTCCCAAATATTTTGTTACAGCAACTGAAAACAAACTAAGATAGTGCTTAATGCTGCTTCATGCGTCTGAATAATTTAATAGTTTTGAGTCCTTAAGCTTTGCCTGTGTTGATGGGAATGTCAGCTTTATTACAGTGTGTGATGTCTTACTTCAATAAAGTCTCATCACTGTGTATCCCAGTGATATTTTTTCCGTGTGCATGACTCTATTGTTGTTAGCCTTCCTCTGGTTTGGGAAAGATAACATACAATGAAATAACATACAATGAGGTTAATTAAATTAGATTCTGAAGGTTATGATTTTAACTGTGAATATCCTAGCAGAATTTTTTTTTTTTTTTTTTTTTTTTTTTTAGCTTAATGCTAAATTCACTCAGACATGGTAATGAAGCTGGTTCCCAAAATGAGAAAATGTGGAAGCCATGGAAATGAAAGGTGCAATGGGGAACGCAGGTATATTGCTTGGAGACCGCCTGGCACACTTCAGTTGGCAACCTGAAAGACCAAATTTAGAACGCAGGAGCAAAGCCTCAATATTCCTGGAAGCTGTGTATCCTCTGGATCCCTGGGATCAAACAGGCCATTTGGGTGTGAAACGGGTAGAGTGGCTGATGGGAGTTTGCAGACAGCAGAACAAACCTGCTTATTACTTGACATTGGGCTAGCCCTAACTAAGCCTGGGACCTCCCCATGATCAGTCTCAGCATACATAACAAATCCTCAGCAAGCTCAAGGGTTTGTTAAATCTAAAACTGCACAGAAGCCAGAGAATCTCATCTTTGGTGGGAATGTTTGACAAGCAATTGAAACAGAATAGACATTCCATTGATGTATTTTGAGGGTGGTAGATCAGGCATCCCCTTCCCCACCTAGTTCCTCTCCTCTGTGGTCCTAGGCACAGGAACAGATCCCCTGCGCCCCATACCACACCATCCAAATAACCCTTGGTGGAGGAAGGAAAGCAGGATATTCCAGATCCTCTGAGCTGTGTGTTCCAAAATCTCTTGCTCATGCTTACACCCCCAGACATGGCTGACATGCAGAACTCAGAGGCAGTTCTCCCTTATATGACTCTTCTTTGAAGCTTACTGTCCATCTTCCATGAGCTCTGAGGGTTGATGTGTCCTCAACCCACAGGGTCTGGTAAGCAACCATGATGGTTTACTTGTATAAGTCTGCTGCATGGAAGGAGTTGGCTTGTACCTGGAGGTGTTCTGTGCAAATCAGGACACCCAAGAAAACAGACTCACCCTCCTCCCACCCCACCCTCCTTTCATTGAAACAGAGATCTTATGTAGCCCAGTCTGGCCTCAAGTTTTCTATGTAGCCAAGGATGACCTTGGGCTTTGGATTCTCCTGCCTCTACCTCCCAAGTGCTGTTGCTGCAGGGGAGTACCACCATGCCCAATGTATGTAATGCTGGAGCACATTCTAGGCAAGGGTGCTAACAATGGACCTGCATATCCAGGACAATACGGGACTGGCCAGGTCAGAGTGAAGGAACCCAGTATGAGAGATTTCTGTAGCTATCCTTAGAAAGCATAGCCCACCACATACCTCATGAATGCAGAGCCAACACAGGAAGGTTCGAAGGCCTGGATTCTTGCCAGGTTCCCCAAAAGGGCACTGGTTACTGAGAGATGAGAAGATGCCAAGGGTCCAGATGGAAGTGGCTGCTTGCTCCAGACAGCTATATAAAAAAAATATTCTGGCTGGGTGTGGTGATTCATACCTGTTATCTCAGAATCTGGGAGGCCAAGGCAGAAGGATCCCTGAAAATTCAAGGCTAGCCTGGGCTACATAGTGAGTTCTAGGCCATTCAGGGTTAAGAGTAGAACTCACCCTCAAAACACAAACTACCCACACAACCAACCAAAGAGCTATCATGTTAAGCTAGGTATGGGAGAACATGCCTATAATCTCAATAGTTGTAGGCAGAAGTGGGAGCCAGCAAATTTGATGCTAGCCTGGGCTAAAAAAAAAGGGGGGGGGGATTTTGACTCAAGCCAATCATCTAGGGAATTTGTAAATTTCTTGTCTATGATATCATCACAACTAAATATCTTATGACAACTGTACAGTGCCAGAGAGGTTTCAGGCACATAAACCAATTGTACGGACTACCTCAGTGATACAGCTGCCATTACCTTTAGTCACCGCCAGGTGCACTAGGTGTGCTGCAGACAAAAGGGACCGCCAGCTACCTCAGCTTCTCTCTGTTCTCTACACTCGACCCCTCTCTGATCCCTCTCTCTGCCCTTATGGCTCTGCAATTGCTAGGTCCCTGAGAGCAGGCCAGTGGAATTGCCTGTACACCAACACAAATACCACACACTCTTATTTAGAAACTAAAAGGTAGCCTACCCATGTGTGGGAGAGCAGTTAGTAGAGGCTGGGGGGCAGGGTGGATGAAGGGAAGGCAGATACCATCATAGCATATTATGAGGGTGTACTGGCTGGTTTTGTGTGTCAATTTGACACAAGCTGAAGTTATCACAGAGAAAGGCGCTTCAGTTGAGAAAATGCCTCCATGAGATCCAGCTGGAAGGCATTTTCTCAATTAGTGATCAAGGAGGGAGGGGCTTGTGGGTGGTACCAATTCTGGGCTGGTAGTCTTGGGTTCTAAAAGAAAGCAGGCTGAGCAAGCCAGGAGAAGCAAGCCAGTAAGAAACATCCCTCCATGGCCTCATCCTGCTTCCTGACCTGCTTGAGTTCCAGTCCTGACTTCCTTTAGTGATAAACAGCAATGTGGAAGTGTAAGCCAGATAAACCCTTTCCTCCCCAACTTGCTTCTTGTTCATGATGTTTGTGCAGGAATAGAAAATCCTGACAAAGACACAGGACTTTGGAAGGCTCTGGCTACTGAACTCCCATAGACGAGGCTCAGCCACCTGCCCCAACACACCAGTTAAAGCAATCAGAAGTGGGAAGAGGCAGAGAAAGGAAATTTAGTCAATGTGGCTAGTGTTTGGTGGCCCTGGACCTGTTTTCAAAGTACTGCCATGAACTTCAATTTGGCCAAGTTTTACTTTCTCATGGAGCTGGGGCTCTCAGCCAGGGCCTTGTGCATTCCAGGCAAGTGCTCTGCCTCTGAGCTATGTCCCCAGCCCATACAGGCCAAGGCGAGAGCTTTTTGGAAACTGGCAGGTCTGGGCACGATGTGGTCTGCTTCCTGGTTGCCTTGGTTCTGGTTCGGGGGAATTAAAAAAGTCCTTATAAACTGAGTCCCATGTGACAGCTGTTCCTGCTTGAGAGTTGTCTCATCATAGGTATCACATCTGTAGGACTCTGGAATCCAAGGTGACTACAGGCTTAGGACAAAGACTACAGATGCTCAAGAGCCTTTAGTGATGTGAAAAGGGGTGTTGTAAGAGCCAGTGTAACTGGCCTCCTGACTTTAGTAGGCCTACAAATATTAGCAGAACTGACTCCATGATGGAAGTAAACCATTCAGGCCCTAAACCCAGCATGTAGACAGTACCACCTGCCAAAGTGAAAACCAAGACCTAATCCACCAAAGTCCATAGCTCTGGGAAAGTCCCTAAAGTACAACCGTGCCTTTTAGCTTCTGAAGTTCTGCTTTTGGCTAGCTGTTTTTGTTAACTGAAGTATATCGACCCAGGATGTGGGTTTGTGCTTAAAAACTCACTCTGAGAAAGACTTGGGGGTTACACTGGGATCCCTAACAGCCAGTGTAGTTGCCAGCTGGCCAATAAAGACTTTCTGTGGGCTCAAACCTATGTCTGAGTGGTCTTATGTGTTGGATTCCCCACAGCACCAACAGTGAGGTATCTCAGCTGTCCTGTGCCTTGAAAGACAACGAACCAGGTATCATGTGTAAGCACGTGCGCACACACACACACACACACACACACACACACATCATTATGCACACAACTCATGCATGTCCACTTACACTATATACATACACCTGACACACAAACATACATATAACACATATGCACACATGCATTCACACACTACATACATATGCACACATGCACATACACTCAAAACCAGGAGGAGAATTCTACCCAGCTTCCCAGGTCCCATTGGCAGGATGATGAAGACCCTGTGTTCTAACCTCACAGAAAGCTCTCCAGTATTCCCCAGCTGGCTATTTTTCTATTGTTCTCTCTGCCTCTGTGGTACAAGGAAAGTGATTTTGGAATTTTGAAGAGACCAGCCTCCCCTAACCCCACCCCCACTTCTATCTACACAGCCATTAGAACCCTGATTGTATTTTCCAAGGCAGAATTTTGCGGGAAAATTTGTTTAGAAGCAAAAGTCAATGGTGATGTTTGAACTTGTAATTTTGCTCTTTGTCATCAGTAAATGTAGCTAAAACCATTTTTTTTCTTGGCTCTGTGATCCATGGCAGAAAGTTATTGAAACCAAGGAGACGGTTGTGAGAAGTACAGAGTCTTGTCAGAAGTGTGCATGCTCCATGGGGCCTGCAACTGGTGTCTGTAGTGGTCTCATGAGATGGGGCACTTAGCCTGGGGACCTTTGTATAGGAACATTAGCTGCAACTGGAAAATGCCCTTCCTTGTGGTGAAAGGCAGAAACAGTGGCTCCCAAAAGGAGATTGAATGTGTGCGGTAGGTAGGATCTCTACCACAGAGGCACCTGCCAGGGTGGGTGCACCCACAGAGCAAGTGAATAGTTTGGGTGTTCACAATCCCTTCTCTGACCTGTGGCCCAGATATTTCACTAATGTGTAACTTTCAGGTTTCAGGAATACAGTAAGCAGTGGATCTCATTAAATGAAACATACAGGGTCTGGACAACACTTCTGAGCCAAATGGAATATATATATATATTCCATATATATATATATACACACTACTGAGAAACATAATTTATGTATAGATTGAGATAAAGTAAATGGGCTGAGGAGCTAGCTCAGATAGTAAAATGTATGTCTCACAAGTGTGAAGACCCAAGTCCATTTCCCAGCATTCACATTTAAAAAAATCTGGGCATGGTGGCACAAGCTTGAATTCTAGGGCTTGAGAGATGGAGAGAGAAGGATCCCTAGAGCTCCCTGGCCAGCTAGTCTAGCCTAATTGGCAAACCCCAGGTTCCAGTGAGAAACTGTGTGTCAAACACTAAGTTGATGTCCTGAGGAGTGACATCCAGGATTGACCTTTGGCACATGCTCGCGCGCGTGCACTCGTGCACACACACACACACACACACACACAAGTACAAGAAATTGTAGATCAGACTTAGTTGTGAACAAGTTTCCTTCAAGCTCAGGAACATCTGAGGGTAGCCTGGATTTAAGAACTGCTAAGAAGTCTGCAAGGGAACCCTCCTGAAGGGAGGCTTGTGTCCCATTGGTGATCAGGAGAACAGCCAAGGAGAGATGGAGTAAAGAGAAGCACGTGCCAGCAGAGCACACGTCACTGCGTGTCCAGGCTGGAAGCCCAGGGTAGCAGCAGCCTCCACACTTCCGTGGATGGAAGACATCCAGAAATTTTGCCTTGCATTCCTGTGGTGGTTTCTGCTTCATCTTGTTCTAATCTTACCCCTCCGCAGAGTAGACTTGCTCTGAGCACGAGGAGAACTTAGGCTTTTCACCAAGCATTTCAGGTAAGAGTGTTCTCTCTCTCTCTCTCTCTCTCTCTCTCTCTCTCTCTCCCTCCCTCCCTCCCTCCCTCCCTCTCCCCCTGCTCTCTCTGTAAACGTGTGTATGTGTATATTTAAAGACAGAGTTTCTCTGTGTAGCCCTGGCTGTCCTGGAACTCACTCTGTAGACCAGGCTGGCCTCAAACTCAGAAATCTGCCTGTCTCTGCCTCCCAAGTGCTGGAATTAAAGGCGTGTGCCACCACTGCCTGGACCAAGAGATTTCCCTTTGCTGTAAGATTTCAGAGCCAATGGGCCAGTGAGGCTCTTCCTTGACTCTTGATCAACGCTGCTTTCCCAGGTTCATTGTCTACCATTCCATATACTTTGGCAATAGCCCAGAAATGTAGCTTCATGTAATCACATTGTTTTGTACTGGAATGATGTGTGCCCATGCTTGAAAGGAAAAATTAAAGTTTCTATATTCCTGGCTAGAGCTTATAAAGAGTTTCACTTTGCCAGTGTGAAGTCTGAGAGTAAAGTGTCATTTTGGAAAGGACATGATTGAATGAGTCGTCATGGCTCCTGTACTCTGAAGTTCAGATTGGGGGCATTTCCTTTACAAAGCAAAATGTTTGTTAATCCTACAAGTCCGTGGGGAAATGGGCTATGCAATGTCAGGGAGTAGGGGCCAGCCAGTCCTGAATTTTCTCATCACATTCGGTTTTTCTTAGCTTGTGAAGTATCGCCAAGGCAAGAATTCCTGCCACTGAAACGGAGTGACATTCACCACAGCAGTGAGAAGACTCAAACGAGCTGCAAAGCTCTTTTCAAACTAATGATGAACACATGTTGTAAGCAGGAGGCTGGAAGGGCTGCATGGCACGAGTTCTTCAGAACTTCAAGGGAGGAGGCCAAGGTTCTTCCAGGGCAGCCTTCATTGCCAGCTGCCATGCGGTGTGTAAAGCTCAAGCAATCCCGAGGAGCCTAGGCAGGCGGCTTTCCACGCATGCGTTCCTGAACAGCCTGAGGGGTAGGAGGCACTCTTTTGCTAAGGTTGAAATTAACAAGGCCAGATTCTAGGTGTGTAGCTGTCTCTGAAAGTCCCATAAATGCTTAAAGGGTTCTCTTTCAAAATCAAACCTTTTCAAGGCTAGAGTGATGGTTTAGCAGTTAAGAGAAAGAACTCTGTTTCTTGCAGAGTTCCAGAGCTCTCGTCTCACCCACACTAGACAGTTCACAGCCTCCTGTAACTCTAGCTACAGGGGAATCTGACGCCCCCTTCTGGCTACTGCGGTACCTGCACTCATGTGCACGTACCGCTGCCTTTCCCATACACAGAATTTAGGAACAAAATAAACATCTTTAAAAATGCATGCCAAGCAAGCACCCTATCAGTGAGCTACAGACACCATCCCTCTTACTTTTACTTTGAGAGAACACCTTGCTGAATGCACCAGCTTGGCCTGAACCCTAGAATCCTTCTGTTTCAGCCACTTTTTTTTACATGTTTACTGCAATGTATATCAACTTTCTACATTATTGTTTCTTCTATTTATCGTAATCTTAAATGTTTCTTTTCTTTCATCCAGAAAATGGCTTTGACCTTATTTTCCTTTCTTTTTTTTTTTTTTTTTTTGTACTTACATATTTGACTATTTCACTTTATCTTGCTCTCTGGACTAGAGATTTATTGAACTTCGTTTTAAGATATGTGATTCATTCACCCACTTAGCCTTCTAACATAAGTGTGTGTGTGGCTTTTCTTCTACGCTTTTGAGGGTCAGTTTCTATGACCTGTGCATTAAACAGATAAAAGACAAATAAACAGGAGAGGAGATATGTGTGTCTAGATATCCCCAGCAGAGACAGCTAACCTCACATGGTCACAGCTAGAGGCTGATCGACCTAACAGGAGAAAGGGAGAAGGGAGAGGTGTCTGAGGACAACAAACAGATTTGTTTAGGAAAGACAGATAAACGGGGAGAGAAAATTTATGATGTTGTCTGTTGATTCCAGTGTAGTGATCTTCCCTTCTTCCCCAGGGCCATGAAACTCCCCAGAAAGGGAATTTATAGTGGTTTCCTCTCCATCTCCTTCCCAGAGTGCCAACTGCCTCAGAGGGGAATTGACTGCAGTCCAGAACGGCTACTTTGTAAGATGACAGAAGCTGAGTGGGCTTATTTTTGCATCTGTTGATTATCAGAATCTTCAGCTTGAAATAATTTTTATATCTACTCTGGTAATGAGGAGGCCCTCCATCAGCTTCTTCAAATTGGGGTGGAAGGCAGGAGGCTTAAAAGCTTAAGTTTCTCTCATCAGTCGAACATTGGAAGTAGAAGCAAGGGCTGGGGAGATGGGTTGGTTAGTCAAGGGCTTGCCTTGAAAGCAGAGTGACCTGTTTGATCCCCAGGACCAATGTAAAAATGCTGAGCATAGAGGTATATGCAGTGACTTCGGTGTTGGGTGGGGGGAGGGGCTGGAGGATCTTTGGGACTTTCTAGTCAGCCATTGTAGTCTGATTGGTGAGCTCCAGGCAAGTGAGAGTCCCTGTGTCAAAGGAGGTGAGCACCGTTCTTGAGGATAGCAGCTGAGGTTATCTTCCGGGTTCCACACACGTATGCACACGTGTGTACCCACACATAAATACACACACTAAAAAACAGTCACACTTCGTCTTCTCTGTGCTTTGGTATAAGCATGCCAGCATAAGCGAGCACAGAGGAGAAGAAGTAGAGGGAGCCACATGGCTGGGGTGGCGGCACGAGCTGAGCAAAGGTGAGGCTCTAGATCTGGATGAGTTCAAGACTGAACTGTGCCGGCTGACAAGGGAGGCTCGCTCAGATCCCAGGAAACGTGGCGGTTTCAGTGGAGTGTCAGAGCTGTGACTCTACCCGGGTAGCTAGAGAAAGTTGCAAGAATAATGAAGGGCACTAGAAGGCATGCTTGTAGGCCAATTTGATATAAGGATTTTTGTTTGTTTGGTTGGTTGGTTGGTTTTTCTGAGAACAGGGTTTCTCTGTGCAGCCCTGGCTGTCCTGGAGCTCTCTCTGTAGACCAGGCTGGCCTCAAACTCAGAAGTCCTCCTGCCTCTGCCTCCCAAGTGCTGGGATTAAAGGCGTGGGCCACCACTGCTTCTACGGCCATTAGAATGCAGATGTGCGCCTAAACTCAGATGTCTGTGGGTAGAGGTGGCTCTCTTTCTTTACCAGCTGTCAATCATTGAGCCACCACAGGTTTTTACCATCCTTGGGAGGCACGAGAGGGACCCACCTACCCCACTAACTCACCTGGGTTTTTGTTACCCCTTCTGTCTACTTATAATTTGCTGTCTCAGACTCTCAAAGTGCCTTCTCTTTGTCTCATCATTTTTTTTTTTTTTGACAACTTTATGTTCCTGTTGTAATGTTAAATAAGCACAAATTCTAATCGCAGCTTCAGGTTACTCCCCTCCGAAGTTCTCGAGTATGTGCAGCATATCCATTCACAAACTTGTGCTTGCCTTTCTCTAGTTAATCTGTCTCCTGCTAGTCTAATTTGCAGTCCCAGTCAGGGTGAGTAGGAGGGCGAGAGGAAAAAGGAATGCGCTCCTCTCCTACAGTAAACGAACACTCGAATGTAGACAGAGGCTAAGAATAACACAGTGTAGAGTCGAGGGTGGTTGCTAAAAGATAAGAGAGTAGATCAGGCTAGTCAATCAAAAGGCTCTGACCCCAGGATGGGACATAACAGGTCAGGGGAGGGAGGTGGCTTTGACAGGAGGGGTAGATTCTGCTTTCTCTGTAGAACCACAAAGGAAGCAAAATGAAGGTGGGGCGTGTGTGTGTGTGTGTGTGTGTGTGTGTGTGTGTGTGCATGTACATACTTTCTGGCTAGTCAGCAAGCTGCAGGGACCTGCCTGTCTTTGCCTCTCAAGGGCTGGGGTTATAAGTGCACCACTATGTCTCACCTCTTTTTATATTTTTAAAGATCTATTTATTTTTATTTATATGAGTAGTTGTCTTCAGACACACATCAGAGGAGTGCATCGGATCCCATTACAGATGGTTGTAAGACACCATGTGGTTGCTGGGAATTGAACTCAGGACCTCTGGAAGAGCAGTCAATGCTCTTAACCACTGAGCCATCTCTCTAGCCCTATGCCTGACTTCTAAAATGTGGGTTCTGGGGTTGAGCTCAGGTTCTTCCACTTACAAGGCAAACATCTGAGTGACTTACTGGCAGAACAATTTCTTTACTCCGAAGTGGACATTTCTGATGCCCCCACTCTATTCCTGCTCCCCTTAGCTACAATGACCATAATGCCCAACTGTAGTGGTTTGAATAAGGATGGCTCCCATGGGCTCATATATTTGAATGCTTGGTCATTAGGGAATGGCACTACTTGAGAGGGATTAGGAGGTGTGGCCTCATTGGAGGAAGTGTGTCACTGGAGGCAGGCTTTGAGATTTCAGATGCTCAAGCCAAACCCAGTAGTACTTTCTGTTCCTGGTAGAACTCCCAGTTCCTTCTCCAGCAGCAAGTCTGCTTGCATGCTACCATGCTTCCTGTCACGATGATAAATGGGCTAAACCTCTGAACTGTAAGCCAGCCCCAATTAAATGTTTTCCTTTATAAGGATTGCTGTGGTCATGGTGTCTCTTCACGGCAATAGAAGCAGTGCTCTAAGACACCAACTATCTTTCTAAGTTTTGAGTACCCTTTGAATGTGTTCCAGGGTGACTACAGGAAGAAAAGCCCCAGCCTACTAAGGACAGGCCTGCTTTATTGAAGTATTCTGCCTCATTGGTCTTGGGTCCTTACAGTACAAGCTATAGGTTTACCCCTAAGAATTTGCATGGCATATGGGGATTCACAATCCCAGAGCTGCAGGTCTTCTAATTATGATCCTTAAGCAGGAGGACAAAGGAAGGGCCCAGGAGGCATGTGGCTCAGTGGCTAGAGCTTTTTTTAGAAGGGAGAGGATGCCACTTTGTCTGTACAAAGCTCAACTGGCTCCTGAAGTCTTGGTTTCCCTGAATCCTTCCCCATTCCATTCTCCACAGCAATGACTTTAGAAGCCACAACCTCCTAATGTACCTGATGGCTCCAGTACCCAACGGTGGTTATACCCTGGTGACATTTAGTCTCTTAGGACAACCACATCCTCTTTTTAGTGATTTTTTTTTTTTGAGCCAGAATTTATTTGTGTTTTCCCCAAAGATTAAATCTTTCACTGAATTTACTTGGGGATGGTTTGGGTGCTAAGATCTCTCAGGAACTGGCCAAGGAGCTGAGGAGCCTGAGAAGTCACATACAAATAGGTACTGAGGGGACTGGTTTGTAGCTCAGTTGGTATACTGCTTGCCTGGCATGCAGACAGGCCTTGGATTGACCCTCAACACCATATAAACTGGATGGTGTGGTGTACACTTAGGACTTGGGAGGTAGGCATAGGAGGATCAGAAGTTCATGGTCATCCTTGTCTACAAAGCAAGTTTGGGATACGTGAAATTCTGTCTCAGAAAAAGATGGCAAGGTACCACTATCATGGTGGGTAGAAGAGAGATCAGGAAATAGCAAATTTGACTCCCAGGTCAACTCTTTGCCAGGGTAATAAGATATTTCATATAATCACTTTATAAAGAAAAAAGGTTCTGGTCTTTTTTTTTCAGCTCATAGTTTTGGAGGTTTCCATGCATGATCAATCAGTTGCTCTGAGCAGGGCAGCACAGTACAGTAGACATGCCTGGGAAAATGTACCCCATGGATGCGAAGTGAAGGACAGGAAAGACTGGAATCCCCGCATCCCTTTTTGTGAGCATGTCCCTAGAGCTTCCAATTATGTCCCCCTTGCTCCTGTTTAAAGCTACCATCACTTCCTCTCTTTACCACTGTAGGGACCAAGCCCTGCACACATGGGTCTTCATGACACCTTCAAAACCATGGCAGTCACCTTATCTATAACAGGGTGCCATGTGCAAACACTGGGCAATCCAACTTCACATGCACAAAGAGTGCTTCTACTCCTCTCTCTCCACATGCTAGCAAATTCATAAATCTCGAAGGTGGAGGAAATGCACATCATTGCCAAGAACCTCAACGGTGAGAAAAAACCTGTGCAAGCAGCCTCAGTTGTGTCATTATGAACAGCAGTGTGAAGGCTGATCTCAGCAGGCAAAGTCTGCTCATAGACTTAAGGAAGGTAATTAGTGATTTCAAGAGACGATGCTTGTACTAAACTAATACGTGGTGTGGCTGGAGAGATGGCTCAGCAGTTAAGAGCACTTGTGATTCCTGCAGAGACCAGAGTTCTGTTCCTAGTACCCACATCAAGTGGCTTACTGCCGCTCCAGCTCCAAGGGACCTGATACTCTCTTCTGGCTTCCACAGGCACCCACACATATATGTACATACACTCACATAGACACATGCATGTAAATAAATGAACAGCCTTTAAAAACTGACACATGAAGCTGTGTGGTGGAGGCACACGACACTAATCCCAATGCTTGGGAGGCAGAGGCAGGTGGATCTCTATGAGTTCCAGGCCAGCCTGGTCTACATAATGAGTTCTAGGACAGCTAGGGCTACACAGAGAAGCCCTGTCTCACCCTGCTCCCACCCCAAATGATGCATAAATCAAAAAGCAGGAAGTTAGGTATCCCCCAGCCACACACAGTAACATCTGTAACCTATAAAAAGAAAAACACGATGCTGGACAAGCTGAAGGAGGAATTGAGAAACATTCAGAGACCAGATGAAGCAGCGAGCACTCGGCGGACGCCCACACTGGGAACCTCACAAAATCCCGTAAGGTGCATGGCTTCCTGGAAAAAATAACCCAAATCCATTCAAGACAAAGAAATATTTGTATACTGTAATAAACAGGGAGAGATGGGGAGTTAGTTCCTAAAGCCTGCTTTCAGCAATGAGTGGTTTCATCCCTAGATTCTTTACCCACAGGGGCTTGAAAGTTTCTGAAAGACTAAAAATGTTTTAGTATGTAAAAACAATTTTCAAAACTCCCTAATTCAGAAAGGGACAAGGGAGAAGGGAAGAGAGGAGAGAGAGAGAGAGAGAAAAAGAGAGAGAGAGAGAAAGGAGGACTATGCTCAAGGTTAATATAAGTATGAAACAAAACAAAAAAAACCAAAACAACTTCCTATGGG
This sequence comes from Rhynchomys soricoides, assembly GCA_019843965.1. Taxonomy (NCBI): domain Eukaryota; kingdom Metazoa; phylum Chordata; class Mammalia; order Rodentia; family Muridae; genus Rhynchomys; species Rhynchomys soricoides. The sequence continues at coordinate 9,384,137 of JADRCH010000062.1, forward strand.
CCAGTGAGGTGTGCTACCTAGCCACTGACTGCATGGGATCTATATCTATTTGACAATGTTTTGGTAAAATTAAGGAAGGGATCAGCCCAGACTCTGACTATGCCCACTTTCCCTTTTGAAAAAAAATTTTTTAAAAATATTTTGTGTGTGTGTGTGTGTGTATGCATGCACGTGCGTGCGTGTGTACCAGGGTGGCAGATCACCCGAAGCTGCGGTTACAGCAGTGGGAGACACTGCCTGGCGCCAGCCCCAGCAGTCAGACAGGTCCCAGAAGAGGAGATAAGGGTCAGGCGGAAGGGAGCACGGAATCGTACATCTCTGACTGACTAGCAACCAGGATGTTTATTTATTTATACAGATCCCACAAAAGAGACAAACTTACAATTAAAAAAAAAAAACAACAGATCATATCATTTTGTCCCCGGACAAGTGTTACAAGTACAGAGAGAATAGGTATCATCAATCTCAAATTATTTTAGACTACATAAGCATTTATGACATATGACATTCTGTTCTTCAGGAAACTGAAACTTTAAACAGATAGAAAAATATCTGAGTCATTCTAGACAGCACCCAAGCCTTGAACACTGCAGAGTGGTTGAAGGACAGCTTGTGTGTTAGCTTAGCTAAAAATTCGAAAGCTCTCCCAGGCTGCAGGCTGGCCTGTTCTATTCAAAAGACCGCACTGTAACTTAATGTGAGCCAGTCTCCTTATGATTGGCAAATTCTTACATTTCTTTTATATTGATTGTATATCATCTCTCTATATATTATTAAAGGTTGTTTTAGGCAAAATAACTTTGTTATTAGGTTTTTATTTTCTGGTGTCAGTGTCCTGTAGACTACATACAGGAGGAAGTCTGTAAGATCTGTTGCCAAATCTCTTGTTTCTTAGTTTGCTTAGGGGCAGGTGTGTCAAGAGAACATGGCAATGTCCATGACAAGGAAGACTTCCATGTAGGGCCAGATAAGGTTATTTCCTTGAGAGCAGAAATAATTTTCTGGGGTAGAGAGATAAATGAATCATAATGTATAAAGACCCCCACAAATGCAACACATAGAGATATAAAACCAAAGGTTAAAGGCAGACAGTAGTGAAGACAGCATCTGGCTCCATTCTGCTGGGCTGTCTCAAACAGCTGTGCCGGCTTCCTGGCTCTCGCCATCTTTCACAAGTCATGGCTACTTGAAGACACCCCGCCTGGAGGCTAGGAATAAAACTCTGGTCGGTCCTCTGTAACAGCAATAACTGTCCTTAATCCCCGAGGCATTGCTCCAGCCCTGTCCTTTCTGGCTTTTAAATTGTTTTTCTTTAAGGAAGTATGAATGCTGAAATGGTTGGAAATGCTGATGAAACCTAACAAACTCTTTAGCTTCCGTGTTCCAGATCTACGGAATGTGAAGAACACAAAGAGCCCACTCAGGAATAGGGTATCTGTTGGAAAATCTTCTTCAGCCGGGCAAGTATCATTGCTGACTCCTCAGGCTCATGGGGCTAGCAGCCCCATTCTTGGTTTATTTTTCTACTGTGGTTGACCTGAATTCTCAGTGGTTTTGAGCAAGGAGCCTCTGTTTTCATCTCCCACTGCCTCATATAAAGTATTAAGGAGACAGACGTATGGTCTCAAAGAAGCAATGCACCTATAAGAAGCTGTTGAATGACAGATGCCCTCTGTAACATCTACAAGCTGGTTCCCACTCTGTGAGTCTCTGGGAAACAGACAGCAAGGAGATAAGTGGTTGTCAAGGTGCGGGAGTACATGGTGTTGTGTGATTTTCCTGAGGAGAAGTAAACAAACATCTATTCACCTCAGCCATGGCACCAACAAAGAGATAAGGGTACTGAGGTCTAGTTTGTGAACCAGTGACTTTCTCAGGCTTACTCAAAGGCTGCAAAAGAAGCTTGCCCTAGCAAAGCTGCATCCCCTGGACAACTTGTAGACAGTGTCACCTCTCCATCCAGCAGTTGTTTACTGTTTTTACAACCATTGCCATTGACAAGGGCCTTGTGTATCTTGGAACTTTTCCCTCAGTGTTCTGAGTCTCAGGATCCTCCTTCCTCCCTCTCAGAGGGATGGAGAGGGGGAACCTGGGGACTGAGGGTGGTGAATAAGTGGGCATGGAGGATTTAACAGAGCTATGCCCCTCGAAGTCCACCTGTTGTCCGTCAGTGCCCTCCTAACAGAAACATTGCATCCAGGAAAGAGGGAGGCTCCAGAGACTCCAGAGATGAATAAAATGTTACAAGTCTGGGAAGATAGAATCTGGGAAGAATCTCAAGGTTTCTCCAAGCTTTACAGAAGAAGTAAACATCCGAGGGAGAAAGAGACTCTTGACTAAGCAAGCTGCAGAGAGATTTTCGATTTCTTGAGGAGAGCTCAAAACAGCTCTGGGAGCTTCCGTCGGCGCCTACCTTTGAGTTATTGCTGTCCCTGTAAGCAATCCTTCACCCATACAGCCTGTTCTGACCCCAATAAACGCTCTAGTGGTTCACCAGATTAGTCTTTGGTGCAATTGTTACTTTTGCCTGTTGTGGAGTCCCTTTCTGGGTAAGTAAGGGATGTATGTTGTCTCTCCAGAAAAGTCTCTCACATGACACTGAAAACAAGTTCTGACGTAAACTATGACTTGGGTGCTAAGGTGTGGCCATGCAGGTCCGTCCATTGTAACACGTGCACTGGTGGAGATATGGGAATGGATTAAGGAGGATCTCTGTACTTTGTTTCACTTTGTGATCAACCTAGAGCTGCCAAAAAAATACAAAATACAAACTTTTTAAAAAGAGAAAATAATAAAAATTGTACTGTGTGATCCCTGGAATTCACATAAAAGCCAGATGCAGTGGAGTGCACCACTCCTTTGGCCAGATGGGAAGTCAAGACAGGAAAATAAACAAGAAGCTTGCAGGCCAGCTAGCTGAAGGTAGACGGTCTGACAAACAAGAGCAATCGCAGCATAAGCCAGAGAGCCCTGGTTTAGTCTCAACAGAGTTAAAGGAGAGAATCAACTGCAAACAAGTTGTCCTGTGACCCCCACATACCAGGTGGTATGTATGTGCCTGAATTCACACATATCTCTCTTATTTCTCTGTCTCTGCCTCTCTGTCTCTGTCTATCTCTGTCTCTTTCTCACACATACAAACAGACACATACATTAATAATAATATATCAAAATACAACCATAATGCACCCATGGGGACCAGGGATAGCACCATAAAGTCTGGCAGACCAACACATAAAATGCTCAAGCTTGATAATTGCCAGGCAAGACCTAGGGGTCAGAGGGCAGAGGGTAGAGGGCTGTCACAGTGGGCAGCCACCCTCTCTCTGCTGTCAGGGATAATTTAGCTGTCCTCTGGGAGGGGCTGTTCTGCATCATGCTGACAAGGAAACACTTAGTCTGTGCCTGCTCCCCAGTGTCCCTGCTCAGTCACTTCCTGAGTGCCGGCCAGGCCTCACTGAGCCATGGATGATCCCATCTGAGATACTGAGGATTCAGCCTTCGGGGAGGCTCATTCTAGCTCAGGCTAGCCTGGAACTGTCCTCGTAGCCACAGATGGCCTTGAATATCTGTCAATAGAAGTTTTGGGTTTTTTTTGTTGTTGTTCTTGTTATTTCACAAAATCACCAAAGAGAAGCATGATTTAAATGTTTCTTTTCTCGAGCATTTTCTTTTCCTGGCTCTTATTACAAAGATTGGGTGTGCTTGGCATTCTCATTGACTAGCCAAATTTACGCTTTAAAACTGAGATTAGATCCGGAAACCACTCCATGGGAACTCAGCATCGTCTAAACATGAATGACTGATTTAAGGGCCCTGATTAAAACCTGGCTCTCCCAGTGCTTTCTCATAGCTGAGTGGTTGGTCTCCGTTTCTCGAAGTCTGCCTTTCACTCAGTCACAGCAATGACCTCACCCTTTCCTGTGCCAGAGAAGGCAAACCAAAATCCAGAGGAGCAGAGAGCCTGGCTCCCATTTCATGACTTTCAGGGAATCTGTCCGCTCAGCCTGGATTCTGGACATCCCTCAAAGCTGATGGAGCTCAATTGCAGCAGGAAATTTAGAATCAGGAGAGTTCCCCAATTCCCAACTGGAAGGCTCTGGGCCAAGGGATGTGGAGCTAGCTGTTTGGTAGCCAGCCCTAAGAAAGCAAGGCAGAGCGACAGATCTTTTCAATCTGGGTGCTACATTACACTAAAGGTTAAGTGACAAGAAGATCGTTCTGGTAACTTAGGAAACATCCCAAAGTCATTTAAGCTGTCTGACTGTGCTTGCTTGAGGACCTGAGTCTTTACATGGCTAAACTGTGTTCTGTGCACCCTGAAGTAGAAAACTCTGGCCTTGATTTCTTTGGGTAATTGTGATTCTGAACACACTGGAGAGGCCATTACACCATGGGTTCCTCTGGGGTCTATTGCATGGTGCTTGTAAGCATTCAGCTGCTTGATGTGTAGGAAGGCTGAATTGCCTTCTCCGCTGTTCTATTCTGACCTTTCAGGAAGAACTCCTGAACTGCAGGCTGATGGGAGCCCTCTTGATCTCCAGCCACACTTCTCTTCCTGGGTCCCCGGAACCCTCCAGTCCCTCCCAGCCTTTCCTTGAGGGGTGCTGTTTCCCAGACAGTGTTATTACAAGGAGCATGAGCTTTGTGCATGAGGGGTCACCCCTCTCCTACATCAGAAGACACTGAAATGCCCAGGCCACCAGGTTGGAGCAAGGGTGGTGCCCGGGAACTATGGCTCCATATGGGATGTACCGGGTGAGGTTTTTCCAGTTGGAACTGACCATCTATGGTAGCTGCAAGCTTACCCTGAGGAGAGTCCTCTCTTTTTTGGTGTTTGTTTTCTCAGCTTTGCAGCCCATACCACTCTGAGCAGACTTAAATCTATTATTTGCCTAGTGCTTTAAATCACAAACATTTCCATATTGAGCGGTGCACCCAAGGGAAGGTCGTTTTCAATTGGCCAGGCAGGCAGATAGATTCTCATGTGAGACTTAAGCAGGCAGGCGCTGATTTAAGAAACACAGATGAGTTTGGGGGTGCAAGTTGGGGGGCTCAGAGCGGGAGTCAGGCAGTCCAGTTTTGTTGCCAATGACCTTCACCACTGTCTTTCAGTAATCTTTTCTTTGCGTCTCATTTTTCTGTCCTGCAGAAAAAGGAACCTTTTTATAGGGTGGTCAGAAGCTGGCTGGAGAGGACTCCTTTGGATGGAGAAGTTGATGGACCCTAACAGTTTCCCCTCCCTCCCTTCCTCCCTCCTTCTCTCCCTCCTTCTCTCCCTCCTTCATTTCCTCCAAATTTCTAGAATAAACGCTCAAGCATTCTGTGGCTGAGTCATAAGGAACAAGAGGCTTGGCTTGTAGATATCCGGAGATTACTCTGCAGAGCACGTGTTTCATTTTCTATTAAATGAGATATATGAGAGGTCAAGGTTCCTTGGAACGTTGACAGCATTTGGTAGCACGCTTATTTTTCATTTTAGCCATTTGAATGTAAATTTGCAGTGAAATTTGGCTGTGGCCTGAATGGCTAATGATTTGAATGCCTTTCCATGTGCTTGCTTGTCGCCGTCACGTCCCCTTTGGTTAAACGCCTGCATATGCCTTCATTTCCTAAATGATTTTTTTTTTTTAATTGTTGAATTTTAGTGCTCTGTACATTATGGCTACAAGGTCTTTGTTGGGTATAGGACTGCAGATATTTCACATCAGTAAACAATTTATTTATCTTTTCTTTCTTTCTCTTTTGAGACAAGATCTCATGTATCTCAGGATGACTTTAAACTCAATATATAGCCTCCCCCAGACTGCCTCTCTCTCTCTCTCTCTCTCTCTCTCTCTCTCTCTCTCTCTCTCTCT
>JADRCH010000062.1:9390004-9464910 GCA_019843965.1 Rhynchomys soricoides
GAGTTGATTGCTAAAGCTGGAGCTTCCCACTAGCCCTAAGATAAGGTAGACTATAATGAACAGTCCACAGTGTGCTGTGTGGCAGCATTTTGAGGTACAAACATACAATAAATTCCCCGAGTTATTCTGGCCTTGTGTTGCATGCTTTTGTCCAAGGGTTGCTTACCTGTTCAGAACCAATTGGCTAGGTATACTAAATGGATTTTCAACTTGGAATATTTTCATCTTACAATGGGCTTATGGGGAACCCAACCCATTGAATGTCAAGGAATATCTGTATTGAGGAACTCTACAGGGCTGGAGTGTGGCTCAGTCAGTAAATAGCTTGCCTTGTAACCGTGGGGACTGAAGTTCAATCCTTATGCTGGGTGTGAGGGCTTGGAGAGATGGCTTAGCATCTCAGTCCAGGTAAGACCAATGGACTATTCTTGCAGAGGACCTGAGTTCAATTCCCAGCACACACCTGGTGGCTTACAACTACCAGTAACTCTAGTTCTGTGGGATCTGATGCCCTCTTCTGACCTTTGAAGGCACCAGGCACACATGTAGTACACATACATATATGCAGGCAACATACATATTAAAAAAAGATCTAAGCCAGGCAGTGGTGGCACCTGCCTTTAATCCCAGCACTCGGGGGGCAGAGGAAGGCGGATTTCTGAGTTTGAGGCCAGCCTGGTCTAAGAGTGAGTTCCAGGACAGCCAGGGCTACACAGAGAAACCCTGTCTCGAAAAACCAATAAATAAATAAATAAATAAATAAATAATCTTTTAAAAAAATCTGGGCTTGGTGCTGTGCACTCGTAATCCCAGCAGTAGAGAGGGGAGGGGACACAGGAGAGTCCTGGAGCTCACTGGGCACTCATCCTAGCCTAGCTGGTGAGTGTAGGCTAGCAAGAGATCTTGTCTCAAAAGAGGTGGACAGAGTCCCTGAGGATGACACCTGAGGTTGTTCTTTTGCCTCTGCATGCATGTGAACACACATGCACCACACACATGCACCACACACACACACACACACACACACACACACACGTAAAACACATGCACGCATGCACGCACACACACATGAGCATGAGTGCCTCTGACCACCCAAAGGAACATCCATCTTATTGAAAATTACTATTATGGCATAATAGTATCATGTGGTCACATGTGCATTTCCTTTGTGCCTGGATATGTTTGTGGTGTATGTGCATATGTGTGTGCACACATATTTTTGCACTTGTGGGTGCACACAGATGTGGGTATGCATGCAGACGTGTACACACGTGTGGAGGTCCAATACCCAAACTTGTTCTGGGGAAACACCATTCCCTTCATCTTCAGAGGCTGTAATGAGAGATGGGCCACCACGCCCATTCAGCATTTATGTGGGTTTCTGGGGATCCAAACTCTGGCCCTTATGCTTGCATGGCCAGCACTTAACTGATGAGCTATCTCCCTGGACCATATGCATGTTTCCTTATTAACTCAGTGAATAACCTCTTGGGGTAGTCTGCTGCTGACTAATTATGACGTCATTGAGACTGTGGACACCACTTCAAGGAATGATAAACAACTAAGACCTCTTTTACTGCCAACGCCACTGATAAGACCATGCTTATCATCGGAACTCACAGTGGGAAGAGATGCTCAGCCGTGGTTAGAAATTGGTGAAAATAAAAACCCAATATTTTTTTAGAGCAAGTTTTTGGGGACACGGAGTATTCAGATGTAACATTCAAGTAAAGGTTACATTCTCAGGCAGCTGCATGCACTCCTCTCCCATGTATGGTTTCCCTGGGACTCTCAGTCTCTTTCTGAGGCCACATTGAGGCTCACCCGACCTGCCAATGGTCTAGGCATGGACACCCTGGGTTTTCTCAAGGGTCTCTCATTACTTTAAAAAAATGATTTATTTTTACTTTTAAGTATTGTGTGTGTGTTCATGAGTGTAGAGGCCAGAGGGGTCAGAAGCTGGGTTTGCAGGTTACTGAGAGTCTCTAGACATAGGTGCTGGGAACCAAACCCAGGTCTTTTGCAAGAGCAGTAAGTGCTCTTAATATTTGGGCTGCATCTCCATCCCCTCTAGATTTGATCAAGGAAGCAAGCAAGCAAGCAGACACCTGGGTGCTGATAGTACATGCTGCATAGCACGTCCCAAGGAGAAGAAAGAGCCCCAAGCCTCACCCGGCCACCACTCTGACCGATTGGAAACAGCTGGGTGGAACAGTACGAAAAGTACCAGGCCCCTTGGTCGGCTTCCCACGCAGATGCATACATAATCAAGAATTCCAGAACTGTGGGAAACCCTCCCTGTTTGGGAACAGCAAAGACACATGTGGCAGCTGAGTATCGGACTGGCTAAAAAGACTCAGGGGACTAGAGGGATGTAAGTGCCCCAGCTGAGGGAGTCAATCTTTACTGCCTCTCAGCTTCGTTCACAGGGTATGCTGGTGACACAGAAAACTTTAGAATGTGGCAGGACACATTCTAAAGCCCCATGTTCCTCTAATAGGCTGGAGCTGTACAGCCTGGCCAAAAGGAGGAGCCTCCGCTGAACCCCCAAATGAGCATCTCTTCATAAGAACAGGGAATTTTCAGGGCAGTACTTTGATGGCTGGCTGACATCCCCCCCCCCCCTCACCCTCCTCCCCTCCTGTATATCTAGCATCGCACACACATGGAAACGGAGTGAGATAATAGAGAACAGATTGAAAGTGGGCCAGGGAGGAGGGGGAGCTGCGGAGGTCAGAGTTCAAGTAGCTTTTTTTTGAAGAGAATATGGCACTTAAACTTCTCAGCTCTGATTTTCACAGGCCTGAACTATGCAAGCAGAGAAGTATTTATGGCTGCCCTCCAGCAGGGCAGATCCAGTCATGGGAGCCCACGGAGGAATGTTTCTGCATACCAGTTAGCTGCCACCTCCAATTACCCTCAAATTCACCTTAGCTGGGGAGAGGCTGGGGGAGGGGAAGACAAAGGGGGATCGTAGGAAGTGGAAGGGTTTCTCTTCTGACAGGATCTGTGGCTTCAAAGCCTAAGGGTTGCTTTCCTGTTTTGACTGGTCACGTCCCACGCCCACTCTGCCTCAGTTTTTGTTCCAAGCTGGGAGGGTGGGGTGGGGAACCACTGGGTTCCTGGTATACAGCATGTTGAGTCTGGCTCTGACTCTGCAGATGGAAGACACTGCACATACCTGTCTTCCAAGGATCCACACAAATGGTTATGGAGGACTGGGATGTAGCTCAGTGGGAGGGCCTAACATGCACAAAGTTTTGGGTTTGATCTCCAGCACCACAAAGCCCGGGTGTGATGGTGCATGCCTGTAGTTCCAGCACATGTGATCAGAACCTGTGGATTGGAAAGTTCAAGGTCCATCCTTGACTGCATAGTGAACTATGGGCTAGCCCAGGCAACTTGAACTTACTTCAGAGGAGAAAAAAAAAAAAGTGTTGACTAAGGAGCCTGCAAGGTGCTTCGGAAATGAGCATCAGCATTCTCATTAGGGCTTGAACTCCAGCAGTGACCCCCTTTACCAAACCAGAAAGATAGTACTCACCCTCCCATCCCAGACGGCTCTGAGTGTCTCCAGGGCTCTGAATTATGGGTAAAAGCAATCATCTCTGTGTTTCACTGCAAGGGATGTGGCCATCACTGATGTTCTCAAGGCTTTAACCTGTCACCTAGCCAAGGCCCATGGTCCAGAGGAAAGAACCCCATGACCTTTCTTACGTGTACAAGCCCAGTCAGTAGACACGTGCCAGGCCGGTACTGCTTCCCTTGTTTTCCACAGAGCCTGTGAGGGCGTGAGGATTGTCACACCCTCTGTTTCTCTTATGCACTCAGCAATCCACACAATTTTCGGATGTTACTTTTTATTTTTCTTGCTCTGATAAAATACCATATAAAAGTAATTTAAAGAGGGGGTGAGAGGGTGGGTTGGAGATTTCTTTTGGTTTATAGTTCCAGGTTTACAGCTTGTAGTCCGTTACTGTGGGGAAGACACGACCACAGACGTGAGGTGGCCGATCACACTGTCTACAGTCCGGAAGCAGAGAGAACTCCCAGACTCAGTTTGCTTTCTCCTTTTTTTCCTTTCTTCAGTCCAGGACCCCAGTCTTGGTACCACTCACAGTTAGGATGGGTCTTCCCACTCAGTCAACCCAATCTAGAAAATTCCTCACAGACCTGATCTGAGGTTTGTAGGAGAATAAATAGCCTTTTGTTGGATAATAGCCTCAGGTCGCAAGGAACTGAGTTAGGCTGTACTGGGCAATGGGCTCTAGCCACAAATCATTGCTTGGCCCTGGCCTGACTGATCTCCTTGACCTGCAGAAACAACATGCCTGGGTATCAAACACAACCTACGCTGTTGCCAGTCAAAGGAGCTATAAATTTCTGCTCTCTCTTCTGTCTCTCCCCCCCTCCCCCGTGTGTGTGTGTGTGTGTGTGTGTGTGTGTGTGTGTGTGTGTGAATTCAACCCTTGTCATGGTTTGAATATGCTTGGCCCAGGGAGTGGCACTATTTGAAGGTGTGGCCTTGATGGAGTAAGTGTGTCACTGTGGGCATGGACTTTAGGCATCCTCATCCCTGGAAGCCAGTCTTCTAGCAGCCTTCAGAAGAAGGTGTAGAACTCTCAGCTCTGCCTGCACCATGAGCTCTGTCTGCACCATGAGCTCTGCTTGAACCATGCCTGCCTGGATGCTGCCATGCTCCTGCCTTGAGGATAATGGACTGAGCCTCTGAACCTGTAAGCCAGCCCCAGTTAAATGTTGTACTTACAAGACTGGCATTCGTCATGGTGTCTGTTCACAGCAGTAAAACCCTAACTAAGACAACCCTCATCCCGTATCATGTCCCCTGGGGCCCCTTGATATTTTAGACGTTGAGTCGGCCTGCTCCTCTCCCCCATTTGTCTCACATCTCTACTTTCAGATGCAAGCCCAGAGCCCATCAAGTTGACAACATTAACTGTCACAGCTTCTATGACCAAATATGTGGGATTTCCCTCACATGGAGCAAACAGCTCTTGAGAAGATGGCAGTTGAGGGTCTTCTAATCCAACCTGACCCTTACACTATTGTTTACTAGAAAGTGGTGTGAGACCCCATATGGGCTGAGGACACAGTTCCAAGACCTCATCTCCCTTAGAGACCTCAATCACAAGTCTCAGGTTTTTACCTGGGATTCTGACTGACTTGTTATAAATTGGGCCCTCCCCCACTGGGGTCAGTTAATTTTTGAGAATAGCTCACAGAATGAATCTGTCAGATAGAAGGCATGCCTGGGTAAGATAGGGCAGAGACTCCAAGCTTTCAGGCCTGGGGTGTGATGAGGCAAACGGTTCCAAGACCCTCTGTGTGTTCAGCTCTAAGACCCTCCATGTGTTCGACTTTCTGGAAGTCACTAGAGCTCTGTGTAGAGTTTTTATGGAAGCTAGTTCCACAGATATGACTAAGTCCATCATTGGCCACGGGTGAGCAACTGAACCTTCAGCTGCTCTTTCCTGGAGGATGGGGTTGGGTCTGAAAGTCTTAACCCTAACCCTTACCTTGCTCTTTCTGGTGATCTCCCCCTTCAAGCTGCCTGGGGATGGGCTCAGCCATCAGTCAATAGGATACAAGGGACATGTTTCATTTTGAAGAGTCCAGGAAACTCAGGAGTGTAAGCGAAGAAACAGGGACAAAGATCAGTTCCTGCAGCCAGCAACTGCAGAGCACTGGTAAATCTTATATTATGCTGCAGTGCTTGGTGGTTTTATATAGCACATGTTGTACCTTGTAGGTGTAAGGGTCCATGATTCATTGAAGAATGATATCCCAGATTCAAACAGTATGTAAACACAAAGAGTGTTTTATTCTGCAGAAGTCCAGCATGCTGAGTCTCCCATTACCAAGATAGAGAGATCCTGAAGTGAGCTCGAAGGCCCAATTTAAAGCACACTAGGGGAGTTCTGGGTAGGTGGGCTTTGTCTTACTCTGTCTCTAATCATTCCGGAACTATTGGGGTGTTGAGGCTGGAAACTTGCTGAGGAATCCCCAGGGTAGGTGGGCTTTGTCTTACTGTCTCTAGTCAAGTGCAGTAATGAGAAGGGGGGAAAGCATAGAACAGAAATTCAGTCTATAACTGCCTGTGTGAGTTATCAATGGAGATAATGCATTACCTCTGGACCAGTTTGTCTCATCCCTCTCACAGGGTATTCTCTGCATGCAGTCTCCCGCTTCTAACTGGCTTTTTACAGTCCCTCCAGCCATGACTTCCTGTTGGGAGCTCTGGTTACTCCACTAGAAGGAACTGGCTTCTTGTGGCTACAATTTCCTTTTTCTCCTCCCCACCCCCCGCGCATGTGTGTACATATGATTTTCCATGAGTCTAAACATGTGTATAGGCATGACACACATGCATATATGTATGTGCAGGTGCACATGAAAGCTCAAGATTGATGTAAAACATCATCCTCCGTGGCCCTCCCCTTTATTCATTGAGGCAGAGTCTCTCTCTCTTTTTTTTAATTTAACATTTCTTTTCTCTCTCTCTCTCTCTCTTTTGGTTTTTCAAGACAGGGTTTCTCTATATAGCCCTGGCTGTCCTAGAACTCACTCTGTAGACTAGGCTGGCCTCGAACTCAGAAATCCTCCTGTCTCTGCCTCCCAAGTGCTGGCATTAAAGGTGTGCGCCACCACTGCCCGGTGAGGCAGAGTCTCACAATCAAACCCAGAGCTTGCTGATATGGCTAGTCTCTGTGGCTGGCTTGTCCTGTCTTTTGTTGGATAATAGCCTCAGGTCATGAGAAGTTGAGTCAGGCTCTACTAGGCAATAGCTTCTGGGTATAAATAATTGCTTGGCTCCAGCCAGACTAATCTGCTTCACCTGCAGAAGCAACATGCTTGGGTATCAAAAATAACCCACTCCACTCTCAGTTAAAAGATCTATTAGAACTTCCTGATAGCTCTTCTCTCTGTCTGTCTGTCTGTCTGTCTGTCTCTCTGTCTCTGTCTCTGTCTCTGTCTCTCTCTCTCTCTCTCTCTCTCTCTGTGTGTGTGTGTGTGTGTGTGTGTGTGTATCTTGTCTCAAACCCTGGGACCAATGGCTGAGGTACCTGTTTAACACATCAAAGTGGATCCGGACATCTCTATCTATTACAGGATATGGCTGGCAGGCCCCCTCAGCCCCCAACTCTCCACCCCAGGGGCTGGGCTGCTCTTACCCAAGAGACTCATCTCTGTATAATCCAGCCATTTTGGTTACCTGCCCCTTTTACCGTTTGCCCTCTTTGGCTGCTTCACCTGGTTCCTCCTCTCCCCCTCCCTTCTTCTCCCCTGTCCTCACGTGGCTCAGGGTCACGTCTACTCTCAGGGTCGCGTGTACTCTCAGGGACACGTCTACTCTGGACTCTTCCAGATGTCCCTCTCTCTGACTGTGCTTTTCCTTCTATTCACAATAAACTTTCTCCTCCACCACACCTAAGAGCAGCCGTGTTCTTCCTTTTCCACTTCTCTTTTTATTTCCATCCAGTGGGGGGGGGTGCGTCCTAGCCCCTCTAATGCATCCCACCCCCATCCCACGGAAAGGTGGAGGACTCTTGTTGCTTCAATAAAGCAGTCTCAGGCTGTTGAGATCCTCTGTCTGCTTTCAGGTTTTGCTGTCTATGAGCTGATTGGATGAAGCCCATCCATGTCTCGGAAGCTCATCAGCTTTACTTGAAATCTACTGTTGTAAATGTTAGTCACATCTTCAAAATGCTGCCATAGGCAGTTGGGGTAAAGACTTGCCTGACATGCACAAGCCTAGTTCAATCACTAGTACCATAAAGTAAACAAATACATACGGCCAGAGCAGTGTCTAGACCAGAATTTGTCCAAACCATGATCTAATGAAATTGACATACGCAGTTGATCATCACAGATGATAAGGTCTCCAAGCCCCAATCTCCTAAACATTGAATGGCATTGGTCATAAATCAATCACAGATATGTAAAGTGATGACATTAATGTTCCAAGGTATGGTAAAGGGGAATGATTTTATTATAGATGAGAGAGAGAGAGAGAGAGAGAGAGAGAGAGAGAGAGAACATCCAGAGGCATTTGAAAGAGTCCAGAGCTGAGAGAGATAGTAGACTGAACATGGCCAACAGAGTGAACCTGACCATGAGAGAAGCAGAAGCAGAGCAGAGATGGGGGACAGGGAACAGTGAGAGATGAAGACAGAGAGCAAACATAGACAAAATAGCAGGATTATAAGGAACATGAGTAGCTGGGAGGGGTGACATGGGTGGCATGGGTGGCAGGAGTAGCCGGGGTTGGGGGAGCCCATGAGCTGGAGGAGTTTGGGGTAGGGAAGGACATGAGAAGAGCTGAGAAGAGCAGGGATGGATCTGAAATATACATGGTACTTGTGATACAGAGGGACTGCGGAGGCCCGCATGTGCCTTGGTATACTAATAGGCACCGCCATTTTCTCCTTCTGCCAGGCATGAGGGAAATGGCTCCTTTTGGTTGAGGGAAACCAGTTTCACAAGTTGGCTAGAATTTGGGAAAATGGAGTTTCCTTTGGGTCTGGTGGCAATACATTAAAAAACAAAAAACAAACAAACAAAAAATAATAACCCAACAACAAACTCAACATCCTTTGCATTCCAGAAGATGTTGGGATGCAATGGGGGAATACCCATTGTGTGACCACACTGGAAAATGTAATCATATTGGGATTTCCCCTATAGATGCTGCCCATTCAGGTTGTTCAGCCTCAGGTGTGTGTCTTGCTGTGAATATCAGGGATCAGGCAGTCACTCTCCCCTCCTATCTTTGGTTCTGTCAAGTCTTTTTAGAAGGATGGGGAAAATGAGTGTTATATTGAAAGACTTTCCCTGAGTAGATGCAACACACAGGTACTCACCCCAGAAAAGGGACCAGTGCCAAATTAAAGCGATGGCTACACCACAGTCCAACTGGATGCACCAATGAGGTGGGGTTTTGTTTTTGTTTTGGGGGTTTAAGGTCACTGAACGTATGGCAGAGGAGTTACTCAAAGAAGCAGAGATGACTCACTGAACACTCCTGCATCAGCGCAAAGCCCGCCAGAACTTGGTGACGACACACAGCAGCCTCATTCTTGAAGCTCTCTGAATGACTTGCAGGCAGTGAGACAGGTCTGAGAATCTCCTCTTTGAAGCTCAGCAACCCTGCTTCATGAGCCTCTTACACCCTGCTGGAGGGAAAGTGTCCATTTGGTGTAGTTCTTACCTCAAAGGGAATAAGAGATAGTTCATTTTCTATCCAAATGTGAGTGACTGAGCCCCAGAAACGCCCATTCAGATTTCTCCAACTTGAGTGTTCCACTGTCAAAGTGGGTACATAAGATTTTTTTAAATTACAGAACAAGGAAAATTATAAATCAATACGCAGTTAGGGTCTGCAATAGGTAGTTAAAGCAAATAGGAGGAATCTCTGCCACAGGTTTCAGATGCTGTCTAATGACATGCTTAGCTTTTGGACTGGTGAAATCTGGTCTGTTAAGGATACACTGCAAGGTCTTGATAGTCACAAAGATGTTATGTCAGAGCCAGGGGTGAACAACAGATGACTTTCGAAGAGGCTTAAATAGCCCAACGTAATTTGGCTCTGGCCAGTAACATTTCAACTCATCACATCTCCAAGTTCAGTCATTGGGCCAGCCACAGCTTCTCTGTCTGTCTTTCTGTCTGTGCTGGTTAGTTTTATGTCATCTGAGAAATGGAAAGTCCAATTGGGAAAATGCCTCTGTAAGACTGGGCTGCAGGCAAGCCTGCCTGTAAGGCATTTTCTTAATTAGTAATTGATGGGGGAAGGCCCAGCTCATTGTGGGTGGTGCCATCCCTGGGCTGGTGGTCCTGGGTTCTATAAGAAAGCAGGCTGAGCAAGCCATGAGGAGCAAGCCTGTAAGCAGCACCTCTCCATGGCCCCTGCATCAGCTCCTGCCTTTAAGTTCCTGTCCTATGAGAGTTTCTTTTCTGACTTCAGTGATGAGCAGTTCTGTGGAAGCATAAGCCAAATAAGCCCTCTCCTGCCCAGCTTGTTTTTGGTGATGGTGCTTTGCTACAGCGGTAGTCACCCTAACTAGGGCCTTCTCGTTCTTGGAAATTGAGCTCAGAGAAGAAACTGCTGTACAGAAGCTCAGAGCTGGAGGTAGCCAGGGACTCTGTTTAATTACTAACACTGTCAGGTATTGGAATAAGCCAGAGAAGAAAAGCAGAAGGTGCAGGTATGAGACAGTTAGCTTAAGTGATATTTGTCAGGGACATAGCTCAAGATTAAGCACACTGCAGGTGCTGAATAAATGCTGCCTGCCAGTCTTCTCCTATCAAGAATAAAGCATACTAAACAAATTTATTTGCCTTAATGGATATTACACCCCAAGCTCACTTGCAGGTATAGGTCACCTGAGCGAATCTTAGTTGTGCATGTGTGGTCCCTGGGCGAGGTGTTGAGTCTTCTCCAGAATAGAAATGGAGAAACACCTACCTCCACTGCTGCCAGCATCCACACTAAGTCGTTACTTACTTTCATAGCTGTGATTAAATACCTGACAAAAAGCAATTTAGGAGAGAAAGGGTTTATCTGGGCTTATGGTTTGAGAGGATACAGTCCTTTGTGATGGAGATGGGACTACAGCAGATGTGTGTGAGGTACCTGGCCCCACTCCAAGGTCTTAGCAATGGCAAGTACTTGGTCCCACAGTGAGTGAGGGCTGATTACACACCCTAATTTCTGGACCCCATGTGTATTCTGTGTGTGGTGGCTAATCTTGTCAAAGATCTGGGATCAAGCAACAGACAAGCTACTGGGCTCTCTAGGGAGGGATTTTCTTGATTCAAGTATTTGAAGCAGGAGGAGCCACTGGATCTGTAGCTTGTCTCTTCTGGTGGCAGCTCAGATTAAAGGAGACAGAAGACAGCTTTGCTTTTGCCTGCTTGTTTCCACTCTCCCTGGAATTTCCATCTACGCTGTTCTACCTCTGCTGATTCCTTCACATACTAGAACGCAGCCCCTTCAGGCTTCCAATGTGAACTGAAGACCAACAGTTCTCTGGGAACTCCCTGAGCCTTCAGTGCTGGGTTGGGACTGCTGAGATATCCAGCCTCTCTGCACGGACAACTACCAGGTTCTTAGCCTCTTTGAGGTAAGGCAGCCATTGTTGGACTGTATCGTGTAAGTCAATCTAATACATTCTCTTTTAATATATACTTATTCTGTTGGTTCTGCTCCCCTAGAGAACCCTGACTGCGCACATGCCCTTGTTTGTCTGTCTGATAATCCTGTGCCCACTGCCAGGGACCACATAGACTCCTTAAATCACATTATGAAGTAGGGTGATCGAAGAGTTTGGGGGGAGACCAGCAAGCACTTGTGTCATTGACTTGCTGGGGTTGAGTGGGAGTCTACAAGATACTCACGCCACCACAAAATCCTCTTGAGAACTAGAAATCCAACAAGGCAGCTAATTCAGAATTTGAGCTATCCAGACAACTCGCATAATTAGCCATCCTCATCTGGACACCATCCCTTTGTGTAAGAGCAGCAGGAGGTTTCAGGGAGTTGTAGAGGGCCCTTGATGTAAATGGTTTATAACTGTAACACAAGCAAAGGCTGGAGCTAGCTGAGTAGCTGGGACTGGGCCAGCCTAATTAATCACTCTTTTCTGGAAGGCCTGCCTTGGTACTGTGGGGAAACCTAAACAAGCCTGCAAGTTTCCCCAGCTCTTAGTTGATTTAAAGATGTTAAATTTTGAAGGTCAGACTGGGGGCCACTGGGCAGGAGTCTCCTTCAAGCTTTGTTGTGGGTGCCTCTGCTCTCAGCATGATGAAGACAATAGTTTTGTAGGATCCTTTTTGGAGCCAGAAAGGCTGCTTCTCTCCAACACTGACTGAACAACAGTCTATCCTTGGGCCTGCAGATGTCTTGTATCACTGAAGTGGGGTGGGAAGGCTTGATGTCTCTACCTTTGGGTTGTGTTTGCTGCCTTAGGTCAGATCCTACTGAGCTCTGTATGTAGATGTGGTTGGCATCTGAGAAATGGTTTTCCCCCAAACTGGAGTACAGGGTTAACTTGACAGGGACTTGCTGAGTCCTTCTCTTTCCCACCTCAAGGCTTGAGTGACCCACCAGCACCTGTGACTCAAACACCAGACCATGAGAGGAAGGAAAGAGGTGGTCCCTGAGAGCCCCAAAGGTCTCTGCCTATTCCCAGAGAAAGACATGACGATTTGATTTCTCCCACTTCTTAGCTCATTCTTCCCCATTCTCACGGTGTATTTGAAGAAGCCCTAAAGCCCAGCCCAGGATGGAGGGGTTGTCTTGGGATTCCATTCTCTGACCAGAAAAGCTCTTCTTGCTCCCCCATCATGTTCCTCCCCCATCCATTATCTGTAATGAGAGCTTCGAGACTCAGGTCTCCGTACCTGAGAAGTAAATCTTTCAGAAGCAAGGCCAACTCCTACAGTTCTAAGTACTCAGTAAAAAAAGTGGTTATAAAAAACAACGATTAGGGCTGGCTATGTGGCTAGTTTAGGAAACACTTGCTTAGATTCAGAAAGCCCTGAGTTCTATCCCCAGTACCTCATAAAGCCAGCAAGGTGCTATATACCTGTAATCCCACCTTAGTTCAGTCACCTCTTTAAAGATAGTTGATAGATATTCGGAGGCCCTGGAGGTTAGGACTCTAGCATGTGAGCTTGTGGAGAACCCAATTCAACCTTCAACAAATGTCCCTGGGCTTTTTCCCAGGGGGGAATTCAAAGCTCCATGCTTCCAGAACCCATGGACCTGCTGAGGGAGAGCTGGTGGGGCATGTGTCCTTAAGGTCTTAGGGGAGTCACCATGTGCTTTGTCCACCCAATGGCTTGGGATACCCAGTGTTAGAGATATCCCTGTGACATCCTCAGTTACCACAGTGGTCCAGAACCACCAGAGTACGTGGAAAACCAATACAGTAGTAGGAAAGACCCAGTAGGAATCGAGGAGACAGAGAAGCTAGCAGTAGAACCTTGGAAGGGGAAACTAAATCAAAGATGTTTCTGGAAGGGGGAAAAATAAAGCCTTGGATGCCATGGGGTGGGGTGGCGGTGGGGGGTGCTTAAGAAAGAAAGGTGGAAAGGCTGGGTGATGTCCAAGATGGCAACTGATGCGCTTCCTGTGTACTCTCACCATCTTGCCTGTTGCGTTGGAGAGAGTAGGTTGAGATGTCAGGCCCAGAGGATGAACAAATCTGGGGTGCCTCCATTTAAAAAGGGTAGGGTGGGGGGCATGATTCAACTGTTTCTTAAAATTAATTGCTGGGAATTCAGTCCCCACATTCACCTCATGATGCTCTTTGGAGGCATAGTCTTCATGAGGTAAGGAGGGTTGGGTGACGTCATGGGGGAGGGGCTTGCTTGACGAATCGACGGCTTTATGAGAACAGGAAGAGAGTCTGGGGTTAGAATGCATGGTTTTTCTCACCACATTCTCCCATGCATCACCTCGGACCCTATAGAGCCTCCCTCCAGCCAGGACTCCCCAGAAACTGCCGCCACAGTTGTCCCTTGTGCAGGGGTCTCTGTGACCACCATGGTCAGCAGAGGAACAATCTGAAGGAGTTGTAGAAGGTGGTTCAGTTCAACCTGACTGTTGAACTGCAATAGCCAGTGTTGGTTCAAACTTCGGGAGTCTGACTTTGAGCAGTTTATTTTAGGCATGTTTGAGCACAGTACAATTTAGTTAAAAACTTTCCTAGTGATAATTAACTCAGTCCCGTGTGCACAATAAAGTTTAAGACTTTACTACATTTAAGCTCTATGTAAAGTGAGAGGCCAAATCTTTTAAGTTCAGACTCCATTTTAGAGAACCTGACCTCAGTTTGAACTCAGGTAAACTAACAGGCCGGTACCTAGCATTAGTTTCCAAGTTGCCCCGCTCCCCCAACAAAACCCGAGCCTAGCTCCAGTCTCTAGGCTAATTCCCAACAAGACCAGCGTCTCCAGGTTACACCCTCAACAAGACCAGTGTTTCCAGGTTATTCCCCCAACAAACCTGCACACCCCAGGTTACGAGCCCACCCCTTACCAAATGACCACCAATAGGGAGGGGAGCAGAAATTAAGTTTATGATATGACTCCCAGCACCAGCCAATTATGTTAAAGGCCACAGTAGCTTTCCAACTAGATGCTTGCACACTTAAATCCTACCCCCACTTGCAGCAAGTGGAGGTATGGAGGTCTAGGACCTGGGTGCTCCTTAGCGTGAGGTTCAGGGCTCTAGCCCTTTCTCCTCCAGCCTCACGTGCCACATTCCTGTGGCACTCAGTTCATCACCTGTCACCATGTCACCGTGGGGACTCTGCGCTTGTCTCGGTTCTCTAGGTCTTGTGCCCACATTTGTATCTAGGGGGCTTCCACATGGCTACAGTGTCTGGTCTGGAGTGACCGTGAAGGTCTCTGGTAGGGAAAGATCTAGATGCTGGTACCACTGCTGTCTTGTATTGCCAATTCTTATCTCTGTTGCTGCGAAGCAGGAAGACAAAGTGGTCTTATGGATGCTCTGGGAACATAGAGGAGCTGCGGGAGCTGCAGCTGCGGCGGGGGAGGGTGATGCAGGTGCTGCATGGAACTGCAAGGAGATGCAGGAGCAAGCTGTGGGAGCTGAAGGGAGCTGCGGGTGTGTGCTGCGGATGCTGCCAGTGCTGCTGGTGTGGCGAGAGCTGCGGGTGCTGCGGGACTATTCATCAGGATCCCCTGGCTGGATCCCATCCCATGACTATGCCAATTTGCCTACGTGAAAAGGCAGGACCAGACACAGGGCCAGCTGTGGTAATGGAAACTTTTATGGAAAAATTCTACCTCACAAACATTACCGACTCCATCCACCACTACCAAGTGAAATCAGACAGTCAAGCCTTTGGAGCTTCATTTTCAGGATGCATTTAATTGGGTTCAGTGAATCGAGCCCTTTCAATTAGGCTGATTGACTCTCTAATACCTTATAGATAAAAAAGCAAAGGAACTGGTAACTGGGCCAGGAAAGAATGGGTTGACAGAAATGGGGCAGAGAGAATGCTGTGTCTTCTGAGGTTCCCGGTGCCACACCCGGGTCTCCTAGCTCAGAAGCAAAGAAGGCTTATTGGGCAAAAGCTTTTGACACAATAATCTAGAAAGAATAGAACTGGATCCTATGCTTCATCATCTGGCAAAAGTGACAATGTAAATGGTGAACTAGTAGAATTTGTAAAGAAAAAAGGCCAGCAGAACATTTTCCCCATTGTGATGCAGGGAATTTGCTTGACCATGAAGCTTCAGCCCTGCCTAGAAAGGTAGCGTTTATCTACTTAATATTTATTTTTGTTTTGTTTTTATTTTTGTATGTGTGTCTGCATGAGTGTATGCCACCTGTGAGCAGGTGCTTAGGGGGGCCAGAAGAGGGCGCTGGATCTCCTGGAGTGCTGGGCTCTGAACTCTGGTCCTCTGCCAGAACAGGAGGCATTCTTAACTACTGAGTTATTTTATTTTGTTTTTTGTTGTTGTTGTTGTTTTAATTTCTTTTTATATTTCCTTTATATATTCTGGTGTTTTCTCTGTATATAGGTCTGTGTGAGGGTGTTGGGTCCTCTGGAACTGGAGTTACAGACAGTTGTGAGCTGCTATGTGGGTGCAGCCTGGGTCTGCTGGTAGAGCAGCCAGTGCTCTTAACTGCTGAGATATCTCTACAGCCCCATGTTTGTTTGTTTGCTTGTTTGTTTTTGAGAAAGATTCTCATGTAGGCCAGGATGCTTTGAACTTGCTATATAGCAAGAGCAACAAAAAACTTAAGATGGCAGGGTATAGGGATAGCTTTTAAAGAGAAGTAAGTAATCTCAGATGATATGCTAATATTAGAATGTGCAAATTTACAGAAATGACAAAGATATATCTTCCATTGATAGGAGACATGTCGGAAAGGCTACCCATTTATTAATAGTTTAACTGTGAATTGTTGTAACCCTTTGAGAAGAACACCAGCACTTTAAAATTAAAATATACATACTACAAGACAGGTTTTCTATGCCGGAAAATTTAGGCCTTTCCTCTCCACGCAGAGGCCTAGATGTTTTACAAAATAGATCAAGGGGGGATGTCAGCTAGGACTAGCACCACAAGAACAACCAGTTCCCTTTTATTGCCTCTTACCAAACAGGCAGAGCACCCCTTTCAAGCATTGGTGCATCTACCTGTCCTGGCTCTAATCTGAGTTTTGCTGAAGGGATGTATGAACCTTTTACTTTTCTTCCCAGTTTCTCCCAGACAGTACAGGGCACTGATGCTCAGAGAATACCTGTTGATGGAATTGATTTTGTAATCCAAAAATGCTTTTTTACCACTAAGAGTGGGAGGAAGACAAGAGAGAATGATAGTAGATGGGACAGGGAGAATGTCAACAAAATACAAAAATATACATGTATGAACCTATTAGTTTTTAATCCTAACTAAAAAAAACAATCAGTGAATTAATCACAACATAAACTTATAAAATTTCCTACACCCTCACCTTCTTAAAGCTTTCCCCATGATGCTTCTCTTCCACCACAAGGCAAAAGGATTTTGACCTTGTGGGTCACTGACAATACATCTAATTAGCATCTTTCCTTGGTTGTATGTAATTTTTCTTGGGGAGATGTGAACATGTCTATTCACCCCAACATGATTAAAAACAAAACAAAACAAAAAAACCCCAATGAGTTTATTGGGTTATTTTTAGGAGCATGGATGACTCAAAAGGAGATGGGGTGGCAGCTCATAAAAGCTGTATCCCTAGAGCTTGCTGCATGATTTAGGGAGGTTGCTGGTGGGAGTCCCCTGTCCCTACTAACTGCTACTGCTTGTACAACCTTGGACAAAGGTCTCATGTAGCTTGTTATGTTTCAGGAACTTCCTGAGACTTGCAAATTTTGCCCATTTCCTGAGTCTTAACATCTTCTCTCCAGGAAGGAGTGTTTCAATACAGAGGCAATAACTGTACAACACTGAATTTCTACAAAACATTAAAAGAAAAATCAAGTGGCACCCAGTCTAGAAGCAGCAATCCTTCTGGAATCCTTGCTGTATGTATTTAGCATGGGCTACAAGCAGAGGAGCCAAGGGAAAAAGCCTTGGCTTCAAGAGGCTGCTGCCTTGGCTGAACACACTGGCTGTGGTCAGCTTTGAAGTGAAGGCGGATGCTCTGGTGGGCTCCTTTGGCACTTGTGGCTTTTGGTTGGTAAATTTCCTGTCTTAATCCCTCTCCACCCAGCACAGAGCTGAAACATGGCAAGCATTCCTGAGCACAAGGCACCGGTGATTATGACAGAGGCAATCTGTATTCGGAGGACATGTGTGTGCTCCACGAGCTGTATTCAGGCACGATTTAGATTTAGTGCTATTGGCTGTGAGTTCAGCGTTCATGAATCAAAAGAGGAAAACATCCAATCTGCTCCAGAAAATGCATGATGAGGCTATTGAAAAGGATGGGAAAGTGACTAGACACATGGATACAGACTTGATGACTCCCTCAAGGCTCCTCAAACCAAACTCAGAAACACTGCGCAACATTGTTGCAAAGCAGAAGCCAAAGAATTGACTGACCGTGAGCCAAGGTCAGGGGCACATTAACCCTTTCTTGGAGTGCTGGCTGGCTTGCATGTTTCAAAAAGCAATGAGGAATAAAAAATATTAAATAGATCTGTAGACAAGGAGGCATGCGGTAGAATTGTATCTTTTGTATGTATGTATGCATGTACATGTATGCATATATGTATGTATTCATTTGTTCTTTCCATGTATGTCCTACAGATCAAACTTAGGCTATTAGGCCTGGTAGCATGTTTTTTGTTTTGTTTTGTTTTTTTGAGACAGGGTCTCACTTTACAGCCCTGGCTGACCTGAAACTCACTATGTAGACCAGGTTGGCTTCAAATTCACAGAGATCTGCTTGTGTCTGCCTCACAAGTGGTAGGATTGAAGATGTGCACCATCAGATCCAGCTGGCCCTAGAATTTTAAAAGTTTCAAAGTCACGGGGGCGGGGTAATCTGGGAAGAGCACAGTTTTGGTGCTGATGAGAGCATGCCATGCACACCTGTAACTCCATTGGTACGGAAGGAGGAGAGGAGACTTACTAGCCACTAGCCAGGTGGCATTGAAAAACAGGAGCGCTGGGTTCAGTAGAAACCTTGATTCAAGGGACTGAGAGCAATAGAAGATACTTTATGTTCAGCCCTGTCCCTGCACAGGTGCACACAGGTGTAAGCCCTTGCTCTGTATGTTTAAGAAACAGGACCGCAAGAAAAGTTCAGGCATGTTCAGTAGACACTGTTTTTTGAGCCAAGGCCTCACATTATAGTTCAAGCTGACGTGGCATTTACCATGTAGAGCAGGTGGGTACCAACTCCCAGCCCTCTTTTGTCTCGGCCTCAGTTCACCACCAGGCTGGGCAGCAGACACAATCTCCTAGAATTCCATTTGGATTTGTGAGTGGTCAAATCTGAAGCCTGGCAAGAAGACATAATTTCCTAAAAATCTACTTTGATCTGTGAGCGGTTGAAACTTTGGCTGTGGCCTAATGTCCCAAACCCACCTGTACTGGGGCAGAGTAACCTCCCAGAGATAGCGTGCGAGATACAAGGTGTATTGAGACTTGGTGGGAAAGATGGACTTACCAACAGGAACAGCCTTTGCGGAGCCCATAGGGGCACCAGGTCCAGTGGTAGCTGGCGGGACCCGGGGTACCTGTCCCCAGTGGGTGCAGCTTTATTACCCCCCACTGCCATGGGGGAGATTTTGTTATGCTCTGTAACCTTCATGTCTGTTCTGGGGCCAGCTGATTCCTGAATGCTTCATCTATTGCTTCGTGTTTTTCTTTCCTTGTTGGCATCTTCCCAGTTTCTGGGGACAATGGAATGGAAAAACTGGTGGAGTTTAGTCTTTCAGCTTCCATGGCTGCTGTGGAGAAAGGTGATTATGGGTCCTAGTCTTTGTGTCTGACCTAGTTAGGAACACGTGAAGCCATCCTTTTCTTCCCAGAATCCAGAAATTATGTGATGAACTCCGATGGTAGTGTACTCTCACTGAATGTGACCCATATTTGGTTCCTCTTTCTGGAAACTCAAACTCTCAGGTTATCAGATTTTTTTTTTTAAAGATAACTTTCATTTTTAAAGTCGATTTAGGCTAGCATGCAGAGTGATGGCATTTTCCTGCGTTTCTGTCATATTTTGTTGTTTCATTCCCCTCTCCCACTGACCCTCCCCCATCTCCTTTTGGGTTCCCTTCTGCTGGGCTGCAGTTTCCTCTGAAAGGAAACCTTCCTTCCAGGAGAGACAGGTGAGATTGAGAGGACCCAGGAGGTAAACAAGTATCACACAAAAAAGCAGAAAGGTGCAAGATCCTCACACCCCCTCCCCAGCTTTATAGCAGCAGTAAGTGGCTGCTGAGGGGGAAGAGATCGACCGGTCCAGCTGCAGAGTGGAGATTCTCAGACACGTGCAGAGTGGAGATTCTCAGACACGTGGAACTGCCTGCAAGTTGTACAGAGATCTAGAGATGCCATCTCTGTAAGTTGTCACCATGCTAGAGTGGGCCTTCCAGCTGCCTTTGAGTGTCCTATGCTCCTGTTAGTGACTGCTACTCATGCTCCTGTTAGTGACTGCTACTCACACTCCTATTAGTAACTGTAATAAAAATGAATTGGCTCCCCAAATTGGACTTTGTTGCAACCATTATTTTGGTCCGGTTGGGATCTCTTTTAGGAGATGAGTAGACACGGGTGTGCTGGGTCTCCTTGGGAAGAGTCTCTCACATATACCTTCCGATCACTAAATAGTCTCTCCCGATTTCATGCACATGCATTCCGTTACCTTCCTTCCCTCCCTTAAAACCATTTCCTCCTTTCTTCAGTTTTGTGACTTACACACACACACACACACACACACACACACATTCACATACACACACAGATGCACATAGATACACATCTACATATATACATTCACAGACACAGAAGCACACAGAGATGCACACACACAAATGCCCAAACTCATACACTCAGATGCACACAGACACAAATGCAGACAAATATTCATGTACACAGACACAGATACATACAGAGATAGACACATACACGTGGATCTTTTTAGACTTAGGTTCTGCATATGAGAAGAAAATATGATATCTGCCTGCCTTCATCTGGCTTATTTTGTTTAACACTAATGGTTTCTATTTTCACTCTTTTTCTCTAGAATGTTACGATTCCACATTTCCTTTCAGCTGAATAAAGTTCCACTGAGTATGTGACCACACTTCCTGTATACCATCGTCTGCTGATGGACATCTAGTCCGACTCATGCCTTTGTTATCATAATTGATGCAGCCAAAGCTGCAAGCCCTTGGGTATATTGACGCTAAAACTCTGCTACATATCTAGGAGTGGTTATGCTCAGTCAGATGATAGTTCTGTTCTTGGCTTTTCTCTGTGGAACCTCCATGTTGATTTCCACCATGACTAGACTTCACTTCTGCAGCCCTGTGGTGCAGCTTCTGTCAAACTGTCTTCAGCCATCACTATGTTTTCTAGCTTCCAAAAGTTTTGTTGTCTCTTTGTAAGTTCATGCATTAAAAAGCCCCCCAGCCCACCACCACTGACCATCATCTGACGGGGGTTTGGGAGAGGAGGACTCTGTGTACCACCTTTGAATGGAAGTCGCTGTATTCCATTCTTTGATCCATTAAGAACTTCTTTGGGTGTATAGTAAGTGGGATTTTATCTTCCCCCACCCCCACTTTAAAAAGATCTCTAGGGATGGGGAAGATGGCTTAGTGGGTGAAATGTTCACTACACATGTACAAGGACCCGAGTTAGGATTCCCCAGTACCCACAAAATAAAAGCTGGGTGTGGTGATACACATGTGTAACCATGGTGCTGTGATGGAGAGATAGACGGATCCCCAGGACTCAGTGGCTAGCCAAGATAGTAGAAATGGTGAAATCCAGGTTTTGAAACCCTGTCTCAAATAAATAACGTGAAGAGTGATAGAGGGCAGTCCACCCTCAACTTCTGCCTACATATGGGAGGAGGATGTCACACAGGAAAGTGCATTTGCATACACAGACACGTACGGAACACGAAGTGAACACAAACAAGTAAAGAGGTCTGTGTTTTCCTAGACATATCCCAGATGTGTTTATGTGCATAATCTATTTGTGCAATGCAAACACTCATATATATTTATGCAATTGGGAACGTATTGTAAATAGTGTCTCCCAGCCATTCTTTTCTCTATTAACACCTCTGAATAGTACCAGTCCGTGCTTTCTCGTTCAGACCTGAGCTACCTCTCCCTGGTGTGCCAGGCTCCACTCTGTGCATCATTAATTTCATGCACATGCTAACTTGTGATTTCACCAATTTCCAGCTATTACAGCTGTGCCATGATCATTACAAGGAAATGAATAGAGCCAAAAAAAAAAAAAAATCACAAATTTGCTTTACTAGAATTAATGAGGTGTTGGCAATGGGTATATTTTTGAGAATATCCCTGCATGGAGGGAACTTGGAAACACAGATTCTCCTGAGCTTCGGCCTTCGTGGAAAGCAATTCAGCACTTATCAAAATTAGCCCACCACTGAAACTGGAGCTGTGCTCATGCTGGCTCAATACTTTATGCAGCTAAGCTGTGTCACGGGGACAATGATTACTTCATTTGTCCACTTACTTAGGAACTCCCCTGATTCACTGATGTCACACAGATAGCCAAGGACTTTAACACCTTGGTCATGAGTTCCTTTAGAGGCAGTTACACATTCCGGCTTATATTGATTTGTCCACGATGAAAGTTGAATGGTAAAAATTTCTATCACCTCAACTTATATTTTTTAAATTTTCAGTAAGGGCATCTTTTACATTTCTTAGGGTACCTGAAGGCATTGTGTATTATTTACCATTATTACTGAGATTATCATTATTCTGAAATTTCTAATGGCTGATGGGTGTGTGTAGGAAGCCATTTATTCTTCCTCAACTTGATCCCCACTACATAGAAATAAAACATGATATTAGTTCTGAGTGATTGTTTATCATTCATTTTAAAAACTGGCAAGAATTTGTTTATTATTACTGTTGTTGCTGTTGTTTTTCAGTGCTGGGAATTGAACCCTGGACCATGCGCATGTTCAGCGTGTGATCTACATTTCCTCTACGCTTATGTTCCCAATGTTTTTTATGAACAGAGGTTAATGGGGTCGGATACTTAGAATCTGTGTACATGTGGAAAATCTCTCGTGCTCGGGCAAATGTCAATCAAGAATAGACATGCAGTTCGTGTACTTTGAGAGCTAACAATGTGCTGTTGTTTGCTGGTCTTTCTCTATGATTCCTGCTTCTCTGTGTGATCTGGATTTTCTCTCAGAATGCTATGAGGACTCCCCTGTTCTTTCTTGAGAGTTTGGAAATCTCATCAACAAGAGCCTAAGATTCCAAAACTTCAACCCAGAGACCCATGTCATTTCTTAATTCATTGCTCTGTGCAAGCCTGCCTCATAGTGTTTACCATTTCTCCTCTACAGAGAGAGAGAGTTTGGGAGCTTTGTGTTTTTTGTCTTTGAGTACTCCATAGTCTACGGAAGATTTGGAGAGTGAGGGGGGCTGGTAAGGCGGTTCTTTGGGTAAAAGTGCTTGCCACACAGAAATGAGTTTCACTTCTGTAACCCAGGTGACAAAGACTGGAAGGCATGTCATCTCAGCACTTCTACAGTGAGACCGGGAGGTGGAGGCTGGAGAATCACCTGGAAGTGTGTGGACCAGCTAGAGCACACAGCAGCAGCAGCAGAAGCAAGAGAAGTGTTGCTTTAACAGGGTGGAGGGAGGGAACAAACTCTAGCAAGTTGTCTTCTGATGTCCACAAATATGTTTTGGCACATACACAGATGCATACGCACATGTGTGCATGCCTGTTACACACACACACACAGAGAGAGAGAGAGAGAGAGAGAGAGAGAGAGAGAGAGAGAGAGGTTAATAATAATAGTAATAACTAAACATTTCAAACAAATTTAAAGGGACTTATAGGCAGAGAGAGTCTGAGAAATTCTTTGTTTGTTTGATTTTCAGAACAGGGTTTCTCTGTGTAGCCTTGGCTGTGCTGGAACTCACTCTGTAGACCAGTTCGCTGGCCTCGAACTCAGAAATCCACCTGCCTCTGCCTCCCAAGTGCTGGGATTAAAGGTGTACGCCACCACTGCCCGGCTGAGAAATTCTTAATAAAGAAGCCTTTACTTGTCTTCACCTGGTTTCCTCACCGTAACTGACCATGGAATAGCAAGTTACTCACTACAGGTCCCCAAACACCTTTAAAGAATAAGAGAGGGACAGTTGCTGTGGCTGTGCCTCTAGTCTCCTGCTTGGGAAGGGGAGGTGGGGGACCATTTGGGTAAATGGATTTGGAACATTTTTTTTTGTTGGTGGTGGTGGTGGTGGTTTTTTGTTTGTTTGTTTGTTTTAGGAAGCTTTGTCTTTTGAGATAGGATCGTAGCCTGAACCTGGAGCTTGCCCACAGGATAAGATGGCTGCTCAACAAACCCCACGCATCCACCCCTCTCTGCCTCCCCCGCACTGGGATTACAAGTCTGTGCCACCGTGCCAAGCTTTAAGAACACAAAACCAAAACAAAACCAATCAAACAAAACAAAACAAAACAATAAACCCCAGCCTGGGCTCTGAGGATCAAAACTCAGGGGCAACCCCCTTACCAAACTGAGTTATCTCCTTATCCGGTGCTTTCCTCTCTTAACATAAAAAGAAGGTAGATGGTTGCTAAGCAACAATACCCAAGGTTGCCTCCTGGCCTCTACATGTATGTGCAAATGCATTCAGGGGTATCCAGCTGCCCACACACGGGGTGGGGGGTGGGGTGGGGGGGAAGGGAGATACAGAGGGAGGAGAGATGGAGGGAGGGAAGGAGGGAGTAAGGCTCATGTCTGAGGTAGGATGAAGACTTTGGAAATCTGAAGTGGAATAGAATAGCTCCATGAAAGGTAGATTCCAGACTGTGGGGGCAAGCCAGCAAGCCTAAGCTCACGGTGTGCAGTTATGCTCTGTGCACGGGAAGGAAACTCACATTTGATCCCGGAGCGGTGAACGGCTTCCTTGACTTGGTATTCACATTTATATTTTAATTTCAAAAGAAATATTTCATTTCTTCTAACAATCAAAGTCTGAATTCTAAATGTTTATTTTTATTATAAACAGATGGGAATTACAGATTTTTCTGTGCCATAGCCTAGACTTCACGTTGGATGTCTGGTTAATCTCTTAGGTAGACTGAATAAATTCTCCCGGGTTTCCCTGAAGGAGAAGAAATGAAATAAATTAAATCCAGTTGCGTATTGTTATGGTAGACTTTTTTACCCCCCTAACCCTAAGTTTCAAAATTTATAGCTCTTTAAAAATAGCAAAAACTAACATCTTGAGAAGCTGCAGTTTCAGTATCGGGAAGTCGACGGATGGCAAAAGCAAAATAACAAAACCAGTGCATGGCTTTGGCAAGTGATTCTGCTTTGATTTATTCCTGTGGGGGAGTGAGTTGTGTTTGAAAGGTGATCTATGTGTGGCCTTCCTTCTTGACTCAAGCTGACACAGGACCCTTAAAACGGCTGCCCTGCTAGCAAAGTCACTCTCACTGGTACTGAGCCGAGCATATGGCTCTAGTTTAAACACCATCAAATTGCTTTGTCAAACGTTCACTACCAGCCCAGCATAATGGCACTAGCCTGTGATGTCAGCACTCAGAGAGGATCCGTAATTGTAGAGAGCAGGTTGGGCTAAATACTAAGACCCCTATCTTTAAAAACAGCCATTCCCCAAGAGTAGCAGTGGAAACATTTTAAAATAATCGTAATCATTTTTAATTGGAATGAGAATTATGAAGGATATAACATGATCTTTTCCCTTGTCTCTGAGATTGAAGACATTACAGCAAGTCTCTGAGCAGATCTTGATTGGATGAGGTTTTCCATACAGCTTACATGGCTTTCTAAGAAAAATGTCAAATTTGTGACAGTTTCCCCAAAGTGGTTGGTATTCTCAGGATGGAGGTCTGATCGCAGGGATGTAAACCATTCTTGCAAACACCCTCTGAAATAACAGTTTCAGGGTATCAGAATCTTTCGTAGGAAACCACCAAAAGGCTGGCATCAGGCTGAGAAGCTCACGCACCTAGGCCACCCTCTTGAGGACCTCATAGGCTCTGGCACCCTCCAGTTCTCAGCCTTTTGCGGTAGAGTGTGTGGTAGCCGCTGGGCTACACGTCTCCTTTTCATGCCCAGGGCCTGGAGGCGAGCTGGCTCTTTTTAATTTTTATTGTCATTTTGTTCCATTTCCTGGTTATTTGGTGGTGGTAGCCAGCCGCAGTGACACACATTAACAGCTGCAGAGCTGGGAAGATGGAATCCTTGGCCTTCACTAGACAGCCAGTCTAGCCTACACAGACCAATAAGAAACCCTGTCTCAGAAAAAGGGGGTGGGCAGAACCTGAGGAGTGACACGTAAGGGGGTGGGCAGAACCTGAGGAGTGACACGTGGGGCTTTACTCTGGCCCCCACACCCCTACCCCGCTTCCACTCACGAAGTCCTCCTTCAAACCTCCACACACACATAGACACACACCCACGGCATAATCACTAATTAAAATGTTTTCTTCTGTTATATTTGTTTTCCCCATTATGCATTTGGTAAAATAAAAATATATTCCTCATTTCAGGGATAAAATATTTCCATCCCTAAGCATTGTTAGTCATATGTATTGTTTTTCCAACTTTTTCTGTTTCTTGTAGAGTCTTCATCCCCCCCCCCCCCCGGTCCAACTTTTGGATTGTTAACTGTATTGCAAAGGGGTAAGGCCTTCGCTCTGGATTTCATTGGCTCTCCAAACATATTTAAGAGTAAAATATAGGGAAAAGGCTCGGAATCTTCAGCTGATCGTAAAAAAACAAAAACCTGAAAATTTCACAAGAAAAAGCACTACCGCAGAAACTTCCAGAAATATAAACAGCTCCATGTAAAGTGTTTAAGTGGAGTTATCGTGCAATGGGGCAATGATAGCCCTCCCACTAACACAGGCTAGCCCATGAAAAGCCCAAATGCCAGGAACAGGTTACCTCTTTTGGAGTTGTTGAACAGTGAGACCCCATAACCCATCAAATGACGCTGGCTGTTGCCAAAGCTCTCCGTTACCACCTAGAACTTGACAGTAAGATCCTATTACTGAAGACACCACAGACTTGAATCCTAGAACATGGAGAAATTAAGCTGGTGGGGAAGCTTCGTCCCTACTGGTTGGCTTTCACAATTCCGGAAGGTGCTATGCACACTGCTGAGAAAACTAATCCTCAGCCTCATGGAGCTGTGAACCCTGCACGTTCCAATAATTATGGTCTGGGAAGGCAAGCCCACTGGTGCCATTGTGGCGTAAATAGCTTGGGAGTAACCAACCATTTTCCTACTGGATGTAAGTCCTGCTCTGAAGATGAAGCCTTTACCTGACACTGTTGGAACCAAGATCCTGCAGCTACTGGGTCATAGGCCCTAGGTGAGAACGCACTGGTATTACCCTGTTAAAAGGACATGACCCCCAGTGGAGCAGAGACAGAAGGAAAGGAAAGGCCATCCAGAGACTGCCCAACCTTGGGATCCATCCCATCTGCAGACACCAAACCCCAACACTATTACTGATGCCAAGAAGTGCTCCCACACAGGGTCCTAGTATGGCTGTCCTCTGAGAGGCTCTGCCAGCACCTGACTAAGACAGATGCAGATACAGTCAACCATTGGACTGAGCCTGGGAACCTCAAGGGAAGAGTTAGCGGAAGGACTGAAGGAGCTGAAGGGGTTTACAACCCCATAGAAAGAACAACAATAACAACCAACCTGACCATCCAGAGCTCCCAGAGACTAAACCACCAACCAAAGAGTATACATGGGTGGGTCCCTGGCTCTAGTTACATATATAGCAGAAGACTGCCTTATTTGGCATCAATGGGAGGGGAGGCCCTTGGTCCCATGGAGGCTTGTTTCCCCAGTGTAAGGGGATGCTAGAGGGGTGAGGCAGGAGTGGGTGGGTAGGTGGGGGAGCACCATCTTAGAGGCAAAGAGGAGAGAGGATGGGATAGGGAGTTTGTGGAGGGGAAACCGGGAAGGGGAACAATATCTGAAATGTAAATAAATAAAATAACCAATTAATAAAAAAAATTGAGGAGAAGAAAAAGGACACAGCATTAAGCCAACTCATAATGATTTATTATATTCATAGGTTAGTACTTCAACCAACTCCCCTAGAGAAGCTTCTTTTTATAGTAGATGGCAGTTAACACAAAGACCCACAACTGGTCAAGGCAAAGAATAAGAGACTACAGACTTCTTAGACTTACATGGGGCATTTGTAACAATCCCCTCCTCCCAGGGATCAGGAATCATTGTGGAAGAGACAGCAGAAAGTTTGTAGGAGCCTAAGGTGGTAGATGACTACAGGAAATAGCGTTTCTGGATGACAGGCAGTTTGTACGTGCAGATTCTCAATGGTTGTAACAGCAGCACAAGGCTCTCAAGCTCGTCAGAACAAATGCCAGCATTGAGGGAGGTGGTCACAACCCTACATCGCAGACACCATGCAGGAGGAACTGTGGTGGGCAAGGGAACTTCCTGGAGATGGTCCACCATTTTGCACAGCTGCAATGGCTGTACCTGGAGAGGCACAGCCCCAGGGTGTTCGTCACTGGATTGCTTCTTGCTGCTGCTGCTGTCCCTTCTTATGTTTGCCAATGCTATTTTCCTCCTGTATCTAGCATGGTGTGATTGGGTATGGGGAGACCCTCACTGCCTGTAGCCTGGTGTGACTGCTTCTTGGGAGACAGCCCACTTTATTGGGAATTTTTCCTGCAGATCAGTATGGAGATGGATTTTCATAGACTAATGCTGTTTGGATGAATTAATGATTTTCCAGAATTCCTGATCTGATTTAAATAGTTTTAGGAAGTCTGGGCAGTGGATAGAATGTTTAAGGAGGTGGTTTAGGTTGTTTTGCCAGAAAGACATAATAAAGTTAGAATTAAGACTAGAATGTGTCCCCTCCTTGTAGAGTAGTGAAGGCTTCCTAGGTTAAAAAAGGAGCAGAGGGAGCTTTCATGTGTTACAAACACATAGTTGTACTTGGAAGAGAAAATAGGCTTGAGACAAGCGAATGATCAAAGCAAACTTTCATTCTAGGCTGGGTCTGAGTTCCTTGGTCTTGTGAACTAGGGATATGGTCACAGGTTTCAGTGTGCACCATGAAAAGACAGGGTCATGAACAAAGAGTAAATAATTCTGTTACAAGTATAAAAATAAGGAATAGGTGATTAGCCAGGTTAACTGAACAAGACTTCAAAAGTAAGTCATAAGACGGATGATCTGTTTCTTGGTAAATACAAATTGTCGTCAGCTAAGCACAGGGGAAAAAAACGTGCTACTATACTTGGCTTGCTTAAACTTGGTTAATCAATGACAAAAGAGTTATTGCTTTGAGGTTACAATGAATTTGAGGGGAGAAAGATAGACGGGAAATGTTCAGTTAGGTCCGAGTTTCAAAAGAAGAATGCATAATCAATACTCCTGTTGTAATTTCCTTCCGTGCAATGATTTTAAACTGTTTTGAAGGATGTGTTTTTGCGGTGGTTCATTTTGGAGAGTGTATGACCTGTGGCTACAAGGTAATCCTTTTTCTTACATAGAGAATTTTTGTTTTAGGTGGGATGACATAGCTAAGAGAAAACATAAAAGTTGTTGGAGTCTGTTCCATCCACCAAGTGTGTGTGAGTGTGTGTGTGTGTGTGTGTGTGTGTGTGTGTGTGTGTGTGAGAGAGAGAGAGAGAGAGAGAGAGAGAGAGAGATTCTC
This sequence comes from Rhynchomys soricoides, assembly GCA_019843965.1. Classification (NCBI taxonomy): domain Eukaryota; kingdom Metazoa; phylum Chordata; class Mammalia; order Rodentia; family Muridae; genus Rhynchomys; species Rhynchomys soricoides. The sequence continues at coordinate 9,418,931 of JADRCH010000062.1, forward strand.
CTCCCCCCTTTTTTGTCAACCCCAGAGAATTTTTCACTGGCCCCAGAGAGTTTTTTGCTGGCCCCAGAGAATTACGTTTTACTCCCTCAGAGAAAAGTCTGCTGAATTAAACTCCAACTCCATGCCCTTCCTCAGTGTACCTGACCTGTCTAAACTGGAGTTTGGTACCCACCCCCACACCTGAGATGCTATTGGTAAATTGATAGCTTCCAGGAAAGGGAGAATTTGTCTTCTTAAAGGGTGTGGCCCCTGAAAGATGGAACATGCTTTAGTGGATGGCTATACAGCCAAGAGTACATAGCCAGCTCTAGTTGGACTAGGAAAGCTTGGGGCTGCTTGTTTGTTCTGTTGTTCCCCTCAGATGAGGATACAAAGCTGTGTGGGTATGGACTGTGGCAGGAGCTCTGGGAGAAGTTGGGGGCAGGGGTGAATATGATTGAAATACAATGTATCAAATTCTCTCTCTCTCTCTCTATATATATATATACATATATATATGGAAATTAGGGTAGAATGAATGTTCTTTGTGAATCAGAGTTAAAATATTCTAATTTTTGCAAGAGTAAAATAAAGACTGATTATGAATTTACAACTCCTTTAAAGTTATTTGTTGGCACCTTGGGAAAGAGAGAGAATAAATACAATGTTTGTCCTGTATGCTGCCTCTGCTAAATGTTAGTTTTTTGGGGCAGAGATTTTTTTTTTAACAGGGTGCTACTGTGTAGCCTTAACTGGCCTGGAATTTAAAGAGATCCATCTGTCTTTGCCTCCTCAGTGCTGGGATTAAAGGCATGTGACACCACATCTGTGCCTTCCTTCATTAAAGATTTATTAATTTATTTTTATGTATACAAGTGTTTGCTTGCATGTATGTACATATGTGCACCGTGTGTGTGTGTGTGTGTGTGTGTGTGTGTGTGTGTGTGTGTGTGTACCTGAGAAAACCAGAAGAGGGCATCAGATCTCCTGAAGCTGGAGTTAACAGGCACTTGTAAGCCACTGTGTGGGTTCTGAGAATTGAACCCAGGTCCTCTGGAAGAGCAGTTAGTTCTCCTAACTGCTGAGCCATCTCTCCAGCCTCTGGACATAGAATTCTTGAATCTCAGATCTTAGAATCTATGAGTCCCAAAGGCTCTGAATCTATTGTATCTGGTGAAATTTTTTATTTCCCCTGGATTTTTACTTTTTTTCCTTTATCATAACCTTTTCATTCTCTGGAATGGAAAGCTTTAAAGAATTTCCATTATCTTTAATATTCTTAGGCTTTACTGCGATGCATCTCCTGAGATAAGATAACTCAGAGGTTGCTGCCAAGCCTGAAGATGGAGTTTGATCCCTGGGGCACATGGCTAATGGACAGAACTGACTCTCACAAGTTGTCCTCTGATTTCCACATGTGAGCTGTGACACACACACACACACACACACACACACACACACACACACACACACACGGCAGTAATCAATATAAAATGATGTCTTTGCTTAGGAATTCACTATTATTGTCGGGAGCCAAATCCATGAAATTACCCGCTGTTCTGTGAAGCATAGTCAGTTAAAGCGCAAGGTTAGGAAGGACAGGGCATTTTCCGTCTCGGTCCCAGGAATTGAAAGAATGTCTGGTATTTCCTGAAAACAGGTTCTGGTAGTGGCCATGTGTAACCTTCCCGCCTGCCTGTCTTTTTAGGCTGCCACCCTGAAATAAACTTCGAGAGCTTGATCAGAATATAGACTTGCTCTCCTTCTTTGAGCCTCCTGTCCCCCATTCTTTCACCCCCTCCCAGGTTCCCTCTGACCCCCCGCAGGCCGGGGCACATTATGATACTATATAGAGCATCTTTACACTTCAGAAAACTTGTCTTTCATCTCCTCATTCACTGCTTCCACCATGCTTACTTTACTCTTTCCTCTGGACATTTGATTCTTTTCAAACCTTTTTCTAATTTTCATCTCCCCCCCCCCCGCAGATTCCTTGTTTTGTTAATTAACCAACCCTTTGAATGGCCAGATGTTTATATTTTATACACGGTCTGGACAATCCAACTGAGGGTCTGACTCTCACAAGGCAAGCACTTGACCAGCTGAGATATCTCTGCATCTTCGAAGTCCAGCAATTCAGGGCATACAAAGCCCCTGCAAGTCTCTGTGCTAGGTCTTACAAGGAATGAAGGTACCCCAGGCTTGGGTCTTTTTAAAAGGGGCATAGATTATGGGTCTAGACCAAACCATTGGATCAAAAGTATTTTTCTTGAATGAGCAACGTCAGTATGAATTGGGGACATTCTGGGAATTGAAGGTGAGTTTTTTGGATGAGCACCAAGAGTTCTTAACTGCTGAGCCATCTTTCAGCCCCATGCAACTTCCCTATTCTGTTTACGTGCTCTTGTATTCACTTAAGAGGTTATTACCTTTAATTTATTGTTGGAGAATCTCATACATGAATATAATGTGTTTTGATCAAATCGATCCCCTATTCTCTCCCATCCAGCTTCTCTCTCATCCCCCCTTCCCTCCCAACTCCATGTATTCTTTATTGAGACAGGGTCTTACCTCATGCCCTAGGCCACCTTCAATTTCATTATCCTGTTGCCTCAACTTCTTGAGTGTTGGAATTATATAGTGTACTTGAACATCTGCCTGGAGATTAGGTTTTATCGAAAAGGTTAGATGTTTTGTTATTTTAATTTCTTTTGATGAACTTATGAGAAAATACTGAATAATAATGAATAATATTGAGAAAAATGTTGAAACAAAAGACTGGCGTGAAGGCAAGACTGGAGTATTTTAAAGTTAAACAGTACTGATGTGTACTAATAAGACCCAGTGGTCTCCAAGAACATCAAGCTTGTGTGTGAGGTCCTTAAGATCCTGGTTTTATGAACTGTTTGGACCCAGTATGCACTGAATGAGTATTTCTCTGATGAGACCATGCTTTTGCACTGGGCACATAGGAGTGGCTGACACAGGTTCTTTGTTTCTACACATCCATGTTTCAAATGATCAAACCCCAAAGTACAAAACCTGGGAATCCAGACCCCTGAGCTGCAGTCATAACTCCTGTCATTACCGTGGAGTGCTCATACTAACAAGTTCTAATGGAGTCTAAACAAGCTTCGAAGTCTAAACACCAGCTTACAGGAAACACTGGGAGCAAAGGAATGTGTAAGCTACATTACGAGAAGACAATTCATCAAGATCTAGACTGGAAAACTGAGCTGGCCAAACATATGGCTCGAAAACCAGGAACAAGGATGGTGTTGCATACCGAGGGGCTTTCGACACTGATAGACCTATCACACTCTGTTGGAGCCTGTTTGAAGAGACCAAATATACAAAGCCTTTTTTCTTCTTTTTTGAAAAAATTGGGGAGATTTAAAAACAAAGTGGGTCTCAGATGACATCAAGGTGATTTATTTGGGGGAAGTAGTACTAACACACCAGGCTTAAGACTTTTTAAATGACTTATCTTTTAAAACAGTATATGATTTCACCCCTTTAAGAGTGAAATTCTAGAATTTGCTTTAAAATGCTCCAGGGAAACACTGGGCAGTAGACAAAGTGAGAAGAGGAAAACGGATAAAACCCGAGGTGGAAAAATGTTACCAATACTTGAGGCTGGATGGCAGAAATACAGAGATGCACTGTAGGTTTCATCAAGCTCTGTGTGTTTGAAAACCTCCAGGCAAAAAGTTTGAAGAAACAATACATGTTGACTATGACAATCTCCGGGGGTGGCAGGGGAGGTGGGGGAGGGAGGAAAAGTGAAGGGGTGGGGAGAAGAGAGAGGAAGAGGAAAAGGAAGAGGAGGGGCTTGGAGCACTCACGTAAAAAGCTAGGTGCAATGGCACCTGTCTTTAGCTTCAGGGAAGAGGAAAACAGAGATGGGAAGATCCCTAGACCTTGCTGGTCAGACAAGCTGAGCTGGTCCAAAAAGCAAGATAGAGAATGATAGAAAAAGACACCTACCATTCACTCTGACCTCCACCAGGAAGGCAGAGATGCTTCTGCAAGCAATGAACAATTCTGGGTTGAGGGCTGACTGCCTATCCAAGTGTGTGTCTTAATTGAGGGAAAATGTTAATACTTCCAGATGTGAGAAGAGACTGGTGTGCATGTGTGCACAGGCACCTGCACATACAAGAACACACACACATATACACAGGCACCTGTATACACATAAAAACACATACACACACATACTTCACACACACACACACACACACACACACACACACACACACACACCCCACAAAGAAAAATAACAGGTAGGCAGGGCTGCTGCTGCAAACTCTGAAAGATTCTGGGTTGAGGGCTGACTGCCTATCCAAGTGTGCATCTTAATTGTGGGAAAATCTTAATACTTCCAGATGTGAGGAGAGACTAGAAACAGCAGTCTGTGAGACACACCATCTTTTCTCTCCTGCCCCTTTGTGTGACCTTATCATTAACTGGGCTGGACTCTCTGCCTCTGCTGGATTCTTGACACACATTTCTCACTGAAGAAGTAACATGATCTTAAAGTGGCTCTTGCTTTTTATTAGTTCCTTCCTGGTGAGCATCGCTTTTGCATCTGTAAGAAACATAGGCAAAGACTTCTAGTAAATTCCAGGGCTCTCAATGGAATTATTAACCTGCTGTAAGAGGAAGATAGCTGCTGAGAAATTGCCTGATTCTTGATGGGTTTTCTTTGATTTACTCTCTTTATGTGCATTAGGCGCCATCCTAAACCTTCTGAGCCAGGGTGTGGTCAATCATTCATTTGATTGTTCCCATGAAATCCTTTCTGTTCCAGACCAGTCTGTCCATGTGGTGAGTGGGAAGACTGAGGAAGATGAATTTTAGTTTTCTGTTTTCTTTTCTTCGCCTCTGGAAGATACAACATACTGGGGATTGATGGGAGATGCGGAGGCTGAATTTGGCCAGGCTATCGTGAACTCCAGGGATCCTCCTATATCTGCTTCCCAAGCACTAGGGTGTGGAGCACCACACGTCCAGCTTTTTACATAGGTTCTGGGGATCTGAACTTAGGCTCTCGGGCTTGCATCGTAAGCACTTTACCACTGAGCCATCTCCCCAGATCATCTTTGCTAACTTATATTTGTAATCATCTGGTTATCCATTCTTGTTTTTGTTTTCATTGGTGATTTTGGTTTAAAAATGGCCTCCTAAAACTGAAGAGATTCTTAGAACTCATGAGTCTAAAGAGGCTGTGGTGTGCTTGGTGCGTGTATGTGCATGTGTGCATGCCAGCGTATCTCTCTGTGTGTGCATGTGTATATAGCTGGGATCAGGATGAATTACAAGGCTGTTTGCTGGCCACGAGTCCGGCTGTCATGAATCAACAGTAAGGTACATCCTGAAAATAGAAGAGGAAATCTTCGCGAGGCTACTGCAAAGCAGCCAAGTAACCTCCATAGTGTGTGGTGAAACTGAGGCCAAGCAAAACAGGGTGGGGATTTGTGGGCTCCTGAAATCATAGCATTGAAAACAGAGTGAGTCTCCACTTTGTAGGGCTAGGGGCCAAAGACATTCTCAGTCACAGTACCCAGGTCTTGACAATGCAAAACACCCAACTGCTGTGTGTTTTGGATTTTGTTGTTGAAACAGGGTCTTGCTACATAGTCCTGGCTGTATGTAGACCAGGCTGGCCTCTCACTTGCAGCAATTCTCATACCTAGTACCCACACTCAGCTTGCATTTTTTTATGAAGAAAGAAGGAATACCCATATCTATTTGCAATAAATAGATGTCACATAAGAGACCTGCAAACAGAAACACACATAAAACGAACATATGGATCAAATGTAACATATTAGAGCAGATGACAACTATGTAGCAGCTAAGACTTGGTGCCTAATTCTGTGTGCCCAAGAGTAACGGTTCAGCTGGCTCAAACAAGACATTTCTGGGGGATTTTAGAGAACAGACTCCTGCACCCACCATGGGAAGGCCTTCTGAACTCACCACAGTCAGGTCTCATGAAACAACCATTCCCTGCTCCTACCATAGCCAACTCCTATACTATAGCCACATCTCCTTGTATATATACCAAGGTTTGTATATATAGGCTTACCTCCTGTATCAAAGCCAGACCTCCTGCATCATAGCCACGCCTCCTGCACAGTAGCCCCGCCTCCTGTTCATAGCCCCGCCTCCTGTTCCATGGCCCCGCCTCCTGTTCATAGCCCTGCCTCCTGTTCCATAGCCACAGCCTCTGCAGGTTCCAATAGCACCTCTGCTCAATCCTTTCCTTCATCCCTTCAGGCCTTGAAGTGAGGGATCTTTCTTTGGAGCTAGCCCTTACGCGCCCTGGTCATCTCTTTCTCCCTTACCCCCACTCATCTATTTGTTGAAATTTTTTTCAATTAACTTTGTTAAGCATCTCGTTTCTTTGGATCTTAACTGGCCACTTCTTTCCAGCTGCTCATGGAAGCTGCTTTCGACCCCTCCACACAGAGCACCCATACCCGCCTCCAGAAGCTCTTCTGCTCACATCTGTCAGCCTCCGCTCTTTTTGTCTGGTCCCAGAACATGCTTCTTCAGTTCCCCAGCCATTCTGGCCAATCATACCCAACTATAACTGCCTAGTAATCTTAATTCTTTATATCCCAAATTATACTTGATGGGTTTTTTTTGTTGTTGTTTTGTTTTGTTTTGTTTTTTGTTTTTTCAAGAAAGGGTTTCTCTGTGTAGCCCTGGCTGTCCTGGAACTCACTCTGTAGACCAGGCTGGCCTTGAACTTAGAAATCTGCCTGTCTGTGCCTCCCAAGTACTGGGATTAAAGGTGTGTGCCACCACTGCCCGGCTTGATGTTCTTTTTGTTAACATAGGGACTATGTTTACTTGGTTTCAGTCTTATCGGAAGTCTTTGTCAATAGCCATTAATAAATTTGGGACATGTGGGTGCCTACAGAGACTTACTTTATCATCATCATTATTATCATCATCATCATCTGGGTACACGATGTGTATGTGGACACACGTATGCCGCAGCACACATGTGGAGGTCAGAGGGCAACTTTCAGGAGGCATTCTCTTCTTCTACCATGTGGGTCCTGGAATCAAACTTAGGGCACCAGGCCTGGTGGTCAGAGGTCTGGTAGATACCTAAGTGTCTTGAACAACATCTTACAAGTTCTTTTTTTGTTAATTAAAATAATTTTAGATGTAGACTCATTTTTAAAATCAGAAACCATTGCTCTATTGTGATACTACCTGTTCTCCATTTCTCTGCTTAGTTCTCCTAACTTGAATACATAGAGTTCCCTTCCTTGACCCAGTTTCTCAATGCTTTTATCCTCAGAGTCTCTCTCTCTCTCTCTCTCTCTCTCTCTCTCTCTCTCTCTCTCTTTCCCCCCTTGTCCTCCCCTTTTCTCTCCAAGTTTAGTTACTTTTCCTGAGGGACAATTTCACTACTTGTGACTTTACTCAACTCCAACATCAATGGCTCCCAAGGTCTTTTTCTTCCTAGACAGATCTCTCTCGGTCACTCCAGTCCTACATAGATTCTGATGGTTCACTTGATCATCGTCACTAGAAGCCCAGAGATCAAATTAAACACCACTGCTTGTGTGTCTGTGAGGGCATCACAGAGGAGCTCAGCACTGGAACTGGTAAAGGTGGACCACTTTCTCTGCTGTGGGTGAGCCTCACCCACTGGAGGCCCAAGTAGAGGACCAAGAAGAGGAAACAGGATCACATTCTCTGACTCCTGGTGCTGGTTCCAGGATCTGCTCAGCAGTGACTGACAGTTCTCAGGTCTTCCTGGATGGACTGGAATCTACTCCATTGGCTCTCTGGATCCGTGCTCTCAGACCTTTGAACTACACCATCAAGTGTGGAATTTCCCAGGCTATGTAATCATGTGAGCCTATTCCCCACACATCCATTTAAACAGATACATAGGTGGATAGATGAAAATATTATTGATTGATACATATAGTTATTTTATAAGGCTCTATTTCTTTGACAAAATCTAATGCACTCTTGAATATTTCTCAGTTTTGTCCTGCCTTTTTGATAATACCCACAGGTTGTACTAAGAGTGAGCCACCATGCAGTTTCGGGGAATTGAACTCAGGACCTTGGGAAGAACAGTCAGTGTTTTTAATCATTGAGCCATCTTCTCCAGCCCTTAGTAGACCATTTTTACTCTTGTCAGCCTGCTATTGATTTCTCAAATGTTAGTTACATGATTGCTCCCATCTGTGAAAAGAGGCCCTCCACCCATGCTTGACATTATGGTTCACACATAGCAAGAACGTATTTCTTAGCTGGTTATGGTGGTACATGCCTATAATTCCTGCACCTACAAGATGTAGGCAGGAGAATCCTAAATTTGAGGCCAGCTTGAGCTGCTAAAAAATGAAATAAAAAGTATTTGTCATCAGACACTATGGAGGGATGGTTCATGATTACACCAACCCTGTGAACCAAGGAGTTTGTTAGCTGTTACCTATAGGGCTGTGTGTGGGGACTTACTTTACAGGAGCAGGGGTTGTGAGTTTTACAGCTCGGTTGGTAAAGGTATCCCGGCAGTTGGGAGCCCAGGAATACCACAAAGTCACGCTACACAACAAACCTCACACTTGATTTTTTTTGGGAAGGACACAAGAGAACAGCTGCCTCTGCTCGAGAGAGAAGCATAGAACTGAGCAGGAGGCAGGCTGTATATGGGGTTTCTTGGGTGGGGCTTTGTGGGAGCGCTTTCCAAGGTAGCCTGGGATTTGTAGTCTGGGAGGCGAGGCTGGGCCACTCCTCTGAGATTCGAGAGATTGGGTTGGCCTTTAGAGTAGTCTGGGGGAGGGGTCTGGCCACTCAGGTCTTGAGTGGCTTACAGGAGTGACTTACAGGTATCACTGAAAATCTCCACCCCAACATGGTGGCAGACAGAGGAAAGCTGCAACCGAGGAGCTCCTCTCCAAGACCTGCAAGCAACTCAATAGTTGAGAGAACCTCTTCTCTCTGTTCTCTGTAACTCAGCTGAAATTGTTTACTGCTTCCAAAACTTCTAGGGAGGGGCCCTGGTGAACCTTGTCTGTTTATGTTAGCAAAGTCTTGCAATGTTTGTTGACTTCCTGGGTCTCGTGAGTCACACCTCCGAGGGGTGGAGGGGATGTTTCAGTTCAGAGGAAATTGCTGGATTAGAGAAGAAGCTTCAATTTTATGTTTCTTTTTGCTGTGGGGTCCAAATGATGAGGGTTAGAGGTATTTCTTTAAGCCACAACCTCACATTCCACAGGTGACATCATGGAGTCATCATTGGCCACCTGTATGCGGTGGAGAACAGAGCCCTGAAAACAGGAAAAGGAGAATACAGCAGTAGCAGGCTCAGCTCCAGAAACCTTGATGGAGCCTTAGCCGTTTTTGCTTTCCGAGTCACCTGCTCATCTTTGGTAGCTGCCCTAATGATCTGTTCTTTTCTCCCAGAGTCTGACCACTTCACAGAGGCTGGTTTAGTGATGACTTTCCTGTATCATCTTCCCCTGTAAGGAGGGAGGGCGAGAATCTAATCATTTCCAATACTTATATGCTACAGTGGCTTCCCTCTCCTAGCGCAGTCTTCAAATGCCTGCCACAGATATCCTTGTACGATTTGTTGACATCCTCAAGGTCACATCCCTCAAAGTCACATTCCTGCATAATTCAAAAATGTGACTGTCCACTGGTTACATCTGTGTTTTTCAAAGGGTGGCACCCAACCCATCAATAGGCCATGAAACTCGTTTACTGAGTGAGATCCACCATAAAGCAACCCACCTCCCCTCTTTTAAACTGTAGACATTTGCTATCTCACAGATCCTCTGGCCAGGACTCTGAGTACAGCTTAGCTAGCCCCTTTACTCAGGATTACAATGCAGATACCCACTGAGCTGTGTGCTTCATCTGAAATCCCAATAGGGGATGAAGCCGCTTTCAAATTGATTCAATTTATCAACAGTTTGTCTCCTCTCCTCTGGTCCACTCCACTCAAGGGGCCTGCTATTTGCTGGTGTTAAATCTTGTTGCTAGTCTTGTCCCAGACAGTGCTAGGTGACAGAGCCCTTCTGTGGGGTTTTACCACCCATGGTGCCTCAAGGTGACTGTTTTCTCACTGGGCCACTCCAGTGTGCTAAAAGAGAAGTCATATATAAAACTGCTTAGTCATGAAACTAGCACGTGATAACTTTTGCCATGTTCTGTTGGCCAGAACACAATGCACAGGTCCTGCTTTGGGCCAAGAGGACAGGATCCTGCATGGTATCAACAGCTGGAGGTGCAGGTCAGCGACGACCAACTTAGGTCTGTCCCCACATCTGCCTTTCTAAAAGAAACAGAACAGGATTGCATAAAGTGTTAGGAAGAGTCACCTGAGAGTACAGCCAGCCCTCTGCTTATGTGGGCTCCACAGCACCCGTTCAACCAACTGTGAATTAAGAATATTTGAAAAAGAACGTTTCATCTGTACTGAGCATGCGCAACCTTTCCCCTTGTTCTTATTTCCTGCACGTTATTAGACTGTAACAACTTACATGGTGTTAATGTGGTCTTGGACATGAGCAGTAATTTAGAAATGATTTAACATGGGAGGGAGTTTGGGAAAGGTAAAGTTCAGTGGAAGACCATGGATTTAGCATGTACAGAGAGCAGAGGATTAGGTTCAATCTCTTGCAACACACACACACACACACACACACACACACAGTCCTGTCCTTTTTTTTTTTTTTTTTTTTTGTCAAGTTAACTCAAGCTAGAGTTGTTTAGGGAAAGGGAACCTGAATTGAGAAAATGACCTCACTAGGTTGGCTTGTGGGCAAGCCTATGGGTCATTTTCTTGCTTAATGGTCGACTGGAGAGAGTCCGATTCGCTGGGGATAACGCTACTCCTGAACAGGTGCTCCTGGATGGCATAGGCAAGCAGGATGAGCTGGGCAGGGAGAGCAAGCAGCAAGTAGTGTTCTTCCATGCCTCTGCTTTAGGGCCCTGCCCTTGGTATGGAATGAATGCCTTCCCAGTGAGAAATCATGCCGCCACTAAGATTAATAAAGGAAAAAAAAAACCCTTAACACTTGGTTCTGGCTAATGCGGCAAAGGGAACAAGCCCAGCATGGCAATCCCATCCATTTATAGTTTCATGGCCTCAAGTTACATTTTGAGCAATTAAACAGGTTTCACAGCAGCGGAAATTCCAAGGTCTGGTTGTTTGCCGGAGAGATTTACAATGTAACAATATTATTACAGTCATCTGGACACAGACTAGCGCTGCTTTTTCCAGGCAGCTGTTAACCAAGGTCATCCTGTCTGCCTGACAGAAGAATGCCGATAGGAGAACCAGAGTTTTACTTTATGTAACTTAGTGTTTCTGAAGCAGGGTTAGTAGATCCTCTAGAACATCAACTTGTTCTGTTTTTCTACATCACCTTGAGTTCCCACCCTGGCTTCTTTGATGTAGAAGTGTAAGGCAAAGAAATCCTTTTCTCCCCATGCTATTTTTAGTTATGGTGTTTATTACAGCAATACAAACCCTAACTAAGACATGCATGCGCGCGCACACACACACACACACACACACACACTATAATGGTGGACATATATAGACTCTAAGAGAATGCTACACAATTTTACATTAGGGACTTAAGTTTCAGAGGACTTTAGTGTCTGGCCAGGATTCTAGAACCCTCTGCAGAGGGTACTTTGGATCTGAAATATCCCCTGAAGGCCTGTTGTAAGGGCCTGAGAGTCACTGAAGGCAAATTCCAGACTCAAATAGTATGTAAAAGCCAAGTGTGTATTCTGCAGAAACAACTAGCATGTAGGGGTCATTCAAACAAAATGACAAAGACCAGATAAGCCCTCAGGCTCCTTTTAAACACAACTAGGGGAATTTTAGGGATGGTTGGGACATTTTTAATATGGTTGGCTAGGTAAGCAGCAATTATATTAGTGCATTTTTAATTGATTGCTATGTTAGCTTTGCAATTTTTGGTCAGGCCTTAGAGAAATTCCAGGAACTGTCTCAGTCCTTGAGCTGCCTATCTCTCTTGGTTAGATGTCAGGCTCATTGTCTGTGGTTTTTTTTGTTTTGTTTTTTTGGGTTTTTTTTTTGTTTTTGTTTTTTTTGAAAACCCTTGCCTACTTCTTTGGGAAACTGAAGCCTGAGGCCTAAATGGCTGCCTGGTCTAAAATGGAGTGAGTTAGGGCCTCTCAATATATATGAAGGCTTGGTCTACAGCCCTGGCAGTGTATGCATAACAGGGGGGATCTAGTGGGAGAAAGACCACTGAGGACATGAACTTGAGGGGGACACTGGGACCATTTCTTTTTATCTCTCCTCTTTTTCTTCTCAGCTGCCATCGGGTGAACAGGCCTCTTCTATCATGTCCCACCACAGGGCACTATGTTGTCTTAGACTCAAAGTAACAAAGTTGGGTGACTGTAGATTGCAACCGTTGAATGTGTGAGATAAAGAAGCCTTCTTCCTGTTTGTGTGTTCACGTATGTGGGTGTGCACGGAGGCCGGAGGACAGCCTCGTGTGTTCTTACTCATGCATCCTTCCCTCCCATCTTAGGAGACAAAGTCACTCATTGGCCTGGAACTCACTAAGTAAGGTAAACTGACTAGCCAGTGAGGCCCAGGGACCACCCTGCCGCCATCTCCCGACCCTGGGATTTTAAGAGCTCAACACCACGTCCAACATTTTTTTCTTTGTAATAATGTGGTTTCTGGGGACTGAACTCGAAAAGCACTTTACCAACTGGGATATCTCGTCGGGGCTTTCCTTTTTCCTTTATATGCTAAAACAAAAACAAAAACAAAAACACCCAAAAAACCAACAACTCGTATTTTATCACAGTGATGGAAAGCTGGCATAGATGCTAAGGGATAAGTGCACAGAGCTTTAAAGATTATGCTGGGAATACACGTGTGTGTGTGTGTGTGTGTGTGTGTGTGTGTGTGTGTGTGAATAAGGAAGCCCAATACTCACCGATGACCAATGATAAAATAGCTGACAGCCTGATCCCCGAGATCCCCTGTAGATACTGAAGGTGAGCAGCTACATAGTGTATCAGCCTTGGTCCCACTTGACTTGTTCTCACGGTTCACTGTGCTCCCATGGCAACCAGGAAAAAAAAAAAAACATTCTCCAGCCTGCTCAACTCCACTTCTGCAGGCAGTGGTAGTAGCCACCACCATTGTGGGATTCTCAGACTTTGGGGACTACATATCCTTGGAAGCAGAGATGTCCAGGCTTTTTACATTGTAATTTAACAATGTGGACTAAAGTCCACAACTCTGTTGTGGGGTTGCCTTCATAGCTAGCCTTGGGTCCATGAATCCCACAGATGACACTTCGGACATTCCTCACGTGTTCTTATCAAACGTTGCTGTGTGACTCAGTGAGCCTTGCTGTGTATAGGCATTCTAGAGAATGTGGTCTCCGTATACCCCGTTTTCCTATGAAGGATCTGATCACGTCGGTGTTTGGCTGTGTCTGTGTCTGCAATGCCCTCATAGGCCTGCTTCTGGCATTACCACCCTGCTTGTCGTCAGAGACCTCTCACTATCTAATTGATTGAGTTCATGAATTGCCTGATGTGTGCATGGCGTTGTATGCAACATGTGGATACACATGTGCACTGTGTATGAATTATTTGTGTTGGATAGTGTGTGCGTATGTGTGGATGGCATGTGATGGGCATGTTGTCTGGATTGTGAATATGTGTTGTATAATATGTGTACAAGGAGAGCCTGGTGTGGTGGGCCACATCTGTGATTCCAGCATTTGGGAAGCTAAGGCAGGAGGATTAGGAGTTTGTACTCAGCCTGGGATACATGGTGAGACTTTGAAATAAATATGCCAATAATATAAAAGTAGGTTTACTCTCTGCCTCCGACCACAGAGGCCTTGGCTCTGTGAGTGATTAGGGTTGAGGGGGCTGGAAGTGGTACCCCAGGTCTTCATGTCCAGAGACAGGACTCTCATGATTTGTTGTTGTTTGTTTGTTTGTTTGTTTTACTGCCACCAATTCATTATTGTCTCAGCAAATACTTTTTTTTTGAAGTATAATAAATAAGTCACTGCTCAAGTGACAGAAAACTATGCACATGACAGGGGACCATATGGTGGTTATAAGACAGAATCGAACGTTCTAAAGGACAAAACACATTCATTTGCAGTGATTAACGAGGGTGTGACGACCATCTGTCGTGACTCCATAGTCCCGTGGACGATTGCACCATGGTAAACATCGTAGTTCCACAGTCTGAGCAGGAAGTCTGTATTTTCCCTTGCTCTCTGCATCCTTGCTAATGTAGAAGTTGTATTACTGGTTCAGTTTGGCTGCCAGGGAGGGGGCTTCTGCTTGACTCTGGGTTCTTCCTCTCTATGATTCTCTGATCTGACTCAGAGCCAAGAAGGATTTCCCCTGTATGTCTTGTGTTTCTAGGAACCTAGGCACTTGTGGCTCTGTGTGTGAGTGTGTGTGTGTGTGTGTGTGTGTGCGTGTGTAGGGGGCTTATGAGTGTGGAGGTCAGAGGCTGGCACTGGGTGTGTTCCTCAGTCTCTCTCCATCTTAGTTTTTGAGACAGCATCTCTCTCTCTGAACCTGGAGTTCACTGATCCAGCTAAGACACCTGGCTGATGACCCTGGGATTTGTCTGTCTTTACCCACCAGTGCTGGGGTTATAGGCACAGATGGACCACCATACTTGACTTTTTGCAGAATCTGAACTCAGGTCTTTATGTTTGTGCAACAGACACTGAGTCATCTGCCAGGCCCCGCCCCTTGTAGCAGGAGTTGTTACTTTGTTTCCTCTTTTCCTGTCTCTCAGAAAGAAGCAGGGAGGAAGCAGAAGCAGCTACATTCTGGCAGAGGCAACATTTTCTTGTCACCAAACAGGAGGGCGGACACTGAAGGACTTTGTGATGGGCAGCCCTGAAGGAATATTTGGATAGAGCGCATTCATCTTCCTAGGACAGGTTTCTAATCCCAAGTGCCCATCCTTAGACGTTTAATCTCCCCATTGATGTACTGCTCTCATCAGAGAGAGACTTTTAAGCTAATAACACCTTATCGCACAAAAGCAGAGTGGGGGAGGGGAGCTAAGCAATTACCTAATGCCTCTGCTGCCACACGGGGCTTCATCAACAGGGGTCACTGGGTGGGGAGAAGCACCCATCTTAACCTCACCCAGATAACTACCCAGTTCTTCAGCTCAGCTTTGTGCCTTTAAAAGGATTCTCAGCACCATGCAGTGGTCTTGCTCTCAACAAAGGGCTTGGTTGAGCTCCAGAGGATGTCTGGTATCTGGCAAAGAACAGCACTGGCATGTGTCCCTCTCACCTGGCCAATGCAGTCCAGTCTCAGTCTTTTTTGTTTTTTTAATAGTAGGTAGGTGGTGGAGAGGCCCTTGCTAGAAGATTCTCTATATCCTTGGCATGGGAATCCAAAACCAAGACTTCACAGCGGAAGCATAGAGCTGTTCTTCCAGTGGGGAATGGGATGGAGTAGTTAAAAGCAAGCATATATCTCACAGTGAGGAGAGCCTGCTTTTCTTTGGGGAGCAGGGTTTTGAGAGAAGGGGTGTCTGGGAGCAGTGAAAACAAATGACTCAAAGCCAAATGATGGTTCCAGGCTGGTGACCTGTGCTCTGCTGGAGACAGCTTTCTAGCCTGCTTTTTTTCTGTTTTACATTCTTTGTCTCTGATCTGTTTTCTCTTGAGATCTCTAGACAGCGCTCTCTCTCTCTCTCTCTCTCTCTCTCTCTCTCTCTCTTCTTCTGGAGACAGTTCTCAAGTGGTTCTCTCTTGCTATTGTAAACAATTCTCTGGGTAGCTCATCTCCTGCAGATCAGAAGCCCAGTATGTTATTTAATTAAATTATTTTTTTACTTCTTCACGTTACATCTAGCTCACTGTCCCCCTCCTGGTCACCCCCTCCCACAATCCTTCTCCCCTCCCCTCCCATTTTCCTCTGGGTAGGTCCCCTCCAATACCTCCCCATTTCCCATATTTCAAGTCTCTGTGAGACTAGGCGCTTCCTCTCCCACTGAAGCCAGACAAGGCGGTCTAGCCAGTAGAACATATCCCACTTACAGGCAACAGCTTTTGGGATAGCCCCCATTTCAGTTGCTTAGGACCCACAGGAAGACCAAGCTACACATCTGCTACATATGAGTGGGAAGGCCTAGGTCCAGCCCTATATGCTCTTTGGTTGGTGGTTCAAACTCTGAGAGCCCCAAGGATCCTGGTTAGCTGACTCTGTTGGTCTTCCTATGGAGTTCCTATCCCCTTTGGGACCCGCAATCCTTCCTCCTATGCTTCCATAAGAGTCCCCAAACTCCATCCACTGTTTGGCTGTGGGTGTCTGTATCTGTCTGAGTCAGCTGCTGGATGGAGCCCTTTAGAGGGCAGCATGCTCCTGTCTGCAAGCAAAACAGAGTATCATTACCAGTGTTAGGGACTGATGCTTGCCCATGGGAGGGGTCTCAAGTTGGGCCAGTTATTGGTTGGCCATTTGTGGGTGGTTAGTATCTCTACTACTCCACTGGGGTTTCTGTTTGGATACAGAAGGTGGCCTCTTCAGGTTTCATAGCCCCAATGTAGTGAGCCACAGCTAAGGTCACCCCCATTGATTCCTGGTCATCTTCCTTGTCCTAGGCCATGTCTCATCCTGGAGATGCCTCCCACCCCTCACTCCTGTCAGTTGCAGATCTCCATTAATTCTCATGGCATCTAGCCATCTCTCCTGTCTCTCCCCACACCTCATCCTGAATCCCCCATTCCCCTCCGCATCCTCCTGCCCTCTCTGTTCCTTCCCTCCATCTGCCTCTTAGGACTATTTTATTTCCCTTTCTAAGTGAGATTCAAGCTTCCTTGCTTGGGCCTCCCTTCTTGTTTAGCTTCTTTTGGTCTGTGGGGGGTAACACAGTACCTATATTTTATGATTAATATCCACTTATAAGTGAGTACATACCATACATGTCCTTTTGGGACTGGGTTACCTCACTCAGGGTGATATTCTCAAGTTCTGCCCATTTGCTTGGGAAATTCATGATGTCTTGGTTTTTAATAGATGGTATTCCATTGTGTAGATGTACCACATTTTATTTATCTATTCTTCAGTTAAGGAACATCTAGGTTGTTTCCAGTTTCTGGCTATTATGAATAAAGCTGCTATGAACATAATTGAGCAAGTGTCTTTGTGAGATGTTGGAGCATCTTTTGGGTGTGTGCCCAGGAGTAGCTTAGCTGGGTCTTGAGGTGGAACTACTCCCAGTTTTCTGAGAAACACCAAATTGATTTCCAAAGTGTTTGTACAAGCTTGTACTCCCACCAGCAATGGAGGAGTGGTCCCTTGCTCCACATCCTTGCCAGCATCTGCTATCTCTTGAGTTTTTGATCCTAGTCATTCTGATGGGTGTAAGATGGAACATCAGAGTTGTTTTTATTTGCATTTCCCTAATGAATAAGGACTTTGAACATTTAAGTGCTTTTCAACCATTTGAAATTCCTCTCTTGAGGATTCTCTGTTTAGTTCTGTACCCCATTTTTTAATTGGGTTATTTGGGTTGTTGGCGTCTAACTTCTTGAGTTCTTTGTAAATTTTGGATATTAGCCCCTCTGACAGATATAGGATGAAGGTCCTTTTCTAATCTGTGGGCTGCTGATTTGTTCTATTGATAGTGTCCTTTGCCTTACAAAAAGCTTGGCAGTTTTGTGAGGTACCATTTATCAATTGTTGATCTTAGAGTCTGAGCCATTGGCATCTGGTTCAGGAACTTGTCTCCTGTACTAATGTGCTCAAGGGTATTTCCCACTTTCTCTTTTATGAGATTTAGTGTATCTGGTTTTATGTTGAGGTCCTTGATCCACTTGACTTGAGTTTTGTGAAGGGTGATAAGTATGGATAATTTCATGCTTCTCTGTGTAGATATCTGGTTACTCCAGCACCATTTTTTGAAAATGCTTGCATTTTTCCATTGTATGGTTTTGGCTTCTTTATCAAATATCAAGTGTTGATAGGTGTGTGGGTTTATTTCTAGTCTTCAGTTTGGTTACATTGATCAACATGTCTGTTTCTGTACCAATACCATGTGGTTTTTATTTTTTTAATCACTATTGCTCTGTTGTACTACAGCTTGAGATCAGCGATGGTGATTCCTCTTGAAGCTTTTTTATTTTTTATTATATAGTATTGTTTTGGCTATCCTGGATTTTTTTTTCCATATGAAGTTAAGAATTGCTCTTCTAAGATCTATAAAAAAATTGTGTTGGGATTTTGATGGGGATTGCATTAAATCTGTAGATTGCTTTTGGTAAGATGGCCATTTTCACTATGTTAATCCTACCTATCTATGAACATGGGAGATCTTTCCATCTTCTGATATCTTCTTCAACTTCTTTCTTCAGAGACTTGAAGTTCTTGTCATACAGATCTTTCACTCGGTTGGTTAGAGTCACACCAAGATATTTTATATAATTCATAGCTACTGTAAAGGATGTTGTTTCTCTAACCTTTTTCTCAGTCCCTTTATCTCTTGTGTAAAGGAGGACTATTGATTTCTTTGAGTTAATTTTGTATCCAGCTGTTTATCGGCTGTAGGAGTTCTCTGGTGGAATTTTGGAGTTGCTTATGTCTACTACCATATCAACAAATAGCAATACTTTGACTTCTTCCTTTCCAATTTGTGTTCCCCTGATCTCCTTTAGTTGTCTAATTGCTCTGGCTAGAACTTCAAGTACTATACTGAGTAGATAGGAAGAGAGTGAGTGGGCAGCCTTGTCTTGTCCCTGACCTATTTTAACATTGTACAAGAATTCAGAGATCTGCCTGCCTCTGTTAAGCACAGATGCTAAGCTTGCCGTGTGGCACTTGGTAAACTGAAATTAACATATCTACCATTCCTGGGCCTAACCTTGCTCGGTACCAGGCTAATCCTGAACTCTGGAATTTGTCTGCCTTTTTAAAGAATAAGATAAACAGAAAAACACAACAACAAAAACCTTAGCAGGATGGGATCTCCTGCAATCACCACTCCCTAAGTCTCTTTACCTCCTTCCTTAGGATCTTTCTGACAAGCTGGCTCACAATGTAGCTGCCTCTGTTCCTTTAGATTCTCGAAGCCCCTTCTATAATTCATATTGCATCCTTATTTTTTGCATAGGTGAGAGATTATATATATTTGAACTCATGTTTTTAGAGTTCTTTTCCACAGCTTCAAGGGCTGTCCTGAGGGTTCCAGTGTTTACCATTTTGCTGAGACATTAGCTATACCTTTGCCTCCTGGACACCTGCTGTCTGATTATCATGGAGCCATTAACTGGGAGGACATTCCCTAAAGGAAAGAATGTGAAAATATGTACATTATTGCACGAACAATCCTTATGCCCACAGTGGTCATCAACACTTGTGGAGGCTCTGTGCAAGGGGCAGGGACCATGTCATTGTCTCCTCACCAAGGCCATGCTGGACCCCCCAGCAAGGGTAGATCCTGGGTCCATGGTAGGGTACAGGATGGATCCCATAAGTGAAGAGAAAGCCCCAGAAAATCCTAGTATACCCCATAAGAAGACAATGTTGGAAGCTGCTGAGTCTAGAAGCATGGGGCTATACAGGTGTGTGCCCAGTCACAGGGACTGCCATTGAACATGGGGCCACTGGGCCTTGCAAACTTGTTGCTGAGAGCTGCAGCCCTAGAGGGAGGAGAAGTGGAGAGTATCATGCTAGGAGTACCCACTGTGTCTACAGAGGACAGGGGGACAAGGGGACACATGACAGAAAAGCTCCTTGAGGGAGAGGGTAGCTCATAACTGACGAGACATCATAACATAATATAAAACTAATTTCCCAGGGGGGTGGGAAGAAAGAAAGGAGGTGGATGGGGAGAAGGGTAATTAGTTGTGAGCACTTGTTGTTCATGCAGAGAACCTGGGTTTGATTACCAGTAACCACATGGTGGCTCATGACCATCGATAACTCTGGTTCCAAGGAATCCAATGACTTCTTCTGACCTCCTTAGGCACCCAGCCCTCACACAATACATAGACGTGCATTTGAACAAATAGTCTCATATATATATATATATAACAAAATGAGATAAATCTAATAAATCTAAAAAATAAGAATGAAGAATTTTATTTTCTGAACAGAAGTTGAATTTTTGTTTTTAAATTTTTCTGTTCGTACCTCCTACACACAGGGACCCCAGTATGCACTCCTGAGACAGAAGCAGCTGAGAAATAAAGTCAAGAAGAGCTTCCTCCTGCTTAGACTGGTGTCCCCAGCCACCTCCAAATGAAGAGGCAGCAGTGGGGACCAAGCAGGGTCCTGCTCCCACCAAAAATGGCAGGGCTAGTACAAGCAGGAAAGGGCCGTTGTTTTTGTGAGGCCAGGAGCTAGCTGGACCCCACCAGGTAGTAAGTGAGCTCCTGACCCTGAAGGCTTCTCCTGCTGAGCTCACAGGTTGTTGCTTGGTAACAACCACTTGGGACTGTAGCTAAAGACATCCCATTTACTGGAAAACCACAGATGCACGCAGCTGGCAGCATGCTGATTAACAGCCTTTGGCTGCTCTCCCCGTGGTTCCCTCCTTTCTGCAAAGCTCATCCTTAAATCCCAAGCAAGAGCTAGAAGTTGCAACCTTTTCTTGAAACTCCTTGAACTGGGCGGAGCTCTAGTGACAATCAAACACCTCTGAACGGCTTCTTGGTCTCAGGAGGCTCTCCCTGTTGCTTAATATAATTCTTTGCCTTTCACATTCATTGTTGCCCACGGGGTTTCATTCATTAGATGTGAATTGGTGTTGTCCTCTGCTCTTGGGAGCTCTGATGGCCTTGACTGTCCAAAACTTTTGTACCTTTCTGGGAATTTTTAAAAATAGTTTATTAAGTATTATTACTGTCAGCATCATCATCATCATCATCATCATCATCATCATCATCACCACCACCACCATCAGCAGCACTATTTATGTGCGTGATATATATGTGTGAGCGTGGCCACCATGTACCATGGTGCATATGCAGAGGTTGGAGGACACCATTTAGAAGATGCTTTGTTCTACCTTGTCAAGGCGAGGTCTTGTGTTTTTTTTTTTAGTATTTATTTATTTATTTATTTATTTATTGCATATTTCAGGCAAGCTGATGTTTGAGCTTATAGCTGATCTCCAGTCTCTGCCTCCCAGCTCAACTTTTAGGAGTTCTGGGATGACAGATAAATTTCACATCTGGCTTTTTTACGTGGGTTCTGGGGATTGAACTCAGGTCATCAGGCTTGTGAAGAAAGCCATTTCCTATGGTCTGTTATACCAGCAGCTTTCCTGACACTGACATCTCATGCCTGAAATCTGTATCCCCACACTGGCCTCCAGCTTGTGCCAAGAGGAGGTTCTTACAGCACCAAGTGAGCTTCACTTGCTTGCAAAGGCTTGGGGCTGCTGCCGCCATTGGACCCTCAGCCTGTGACAGTCATCCAAAATAAGCTGCTCACTAAACATGATCAGAGACACTGTCTGCTAGCAGAGAGGACTTAAAGGTCTCCTGATAGTATCCACATATCCAGGATCTAATAAAAACTCAGCTGTCATAACAGAACCTGTGACAATTACAACTGGAAAAAAAGAAATCAGTTTCTGATGCCAGGAAGAATCAGATGCTGGAATTGCCTGGCAAGAATCTTAATGAAGCCATCACGAAAGTGACAGTACATGGTAAATATAGCAGTTAAGAGCACTTGCTGCTTCTGCAGAGGACCTGCATTGCCAGCACCTATGCAGAGCCGCTCACAGGCACTGGAAACTCCAATTCCAGTGGATATGGCGCCCTCTGCTGGCCTCCTCATGCATCTGCACTCACGCGTGCACAAGCGCACACAAACGCACATACATGATTTAAAAATAAAATCTTTTTTAAAAGAGTAAATCCAGTTATGATTTACAAATGAAGAAACAGGGAGTCTAGCAAGAAAACAGCACATGCTAAGGAGCCTAGAGGAGATTATAGAATTGAAGGCTAACTTCAAAGCATAAGACTCTCTCTGGATGGGTTAAACAGAAGAATGTATACATTCTTCTATTCTGGGAAATTCTTTCTCTGATTCCGGGAAATCAGAGAAAGCAATAGAATATGTACCATCTGAAAGACAGAGGAGAAAAAAAACTAAAACAGAAAAAGTACAGTGTATCAAGGACCAATGAGAATGCAACAAAAGATCCAAAAGTCACCTCTTAGGAGTAACAAACAGAAAGGAGAACCAGCTGTAGACCTGTGCAGAGATAATGGCTGAAAACCATGAAGTTGATGAAATCTCTATATCTCCAGTTTAGATATGCTAAGTGGCTATATAATAGTACAGATTCTCCAGGACAGCCAGGGCTACACAGAGAAACCTTGTCTCAAAAACAAACAAACAAACAAACAAACAAATTAGTACAGGTTTAACAAAATTCATGGCAAGATATGTTATATTAACATGTTATCTTAAGCTAAATATGCTGAGGGGGGCAGAACATGTCTATACTTTCAGTGGGGACTGTGGCTGAAGGATCCCAAGTTCAAGGCCAGTCTGGGCTGCAGAATGAGGCTTTGTCTCAAAAGAGAAAAGGAATAAGACACAGAGAAAGGCTGGGGATGTAGCTCAGTGATAGAGAACTTGCCTGACACAGGCAAGGACCTGCAGTTGGTCCCCAAAACATGTGTACAAGTGTGTGTGTGTGTGTGTGTGTGTGTGTGCGCGTGCACATGCATGTGTGAGCACACGCACACACACATGCCATAAGAAAATATTCTTAGGGCCTAGAGGTGAAACTCAGTTGGTAAAGTACTTGCCTAGCATGCACGAATCCCCCAGTTCAAGCCCAGCATTCATAAACGGACTATGGCAGCATATGCCTGTAACCCCAGCCCTTAGGCAATAGTGGCAAGGGTATCAGAAGTTCAAGGTCAGCCTGGGTTATATGAGACTCTGTCTTAAAATATAAATAACTAGAAGGAAGGAAGGAAGGAAGGAAGGAAAGGGAGGTGGATGGACAGAGAAAGGGAAGAAAAATCTAAACTTCACACATTATATAACCATAATAGGCCATTCGTTTATTGAGAATGGAAACATGGGAGAAAGCATTTGACTTTGGGCTTAAGGATTCTTTCTTTCTTTTTTTCTTTTTCTTTTTTGGTTTTTCGAGACAGGGTTTCCCTGTGTAGCCCTGACTGTCCTGGAACTCACTCTGTAGACCAGGCTGGTCTCAAACTCAGAAATCCGCCCGCCTCTGCCTCCCGAGTGCTGGGATTAAAGGCATGCGCCACCACTGCCCGGCAGGTTTAAGAATTCTTAGACCTAGACCCCAAAGTGTGACCCGGAAGAGGAAAGGTGGAGAAGCAGAAGCGCATTGGAAGTTAACACTTTCCCTTGCAAAAAGAAGCCAGCTAAAGGAGGAAAGGGAAGTCACAGACCTGAAGAACACATTTGCCAACCACTGATAGGACAATCAGTTCTGTAACCTATAAGCTCAGTATAAACAGCTGATGGGAGACCAGTGACAAGCCTGAATACTCCATTTAACTGGTGGCCTTTGCAGATGTTGAGTGGGACAGATGTCCATCATTGCTCACTGCCAGGGGACAGTCATCAACCCAGAGAGCAGGTCCGGTGTAGCAGTGCTTGTGACCAAACATTATTTTCTAGGGACAATAAGCTTATTGGGGCACAGGCCCATGGGAAACCATTCGGCCCCTGTCTGTTTTCATAACTGAAGCCCACAGTGTATCTCAGGCTCACCCTTGTGTTCTCTGGTGTTTTGGTGCACACACAAAGCCACCGTCTTAACATGACAACACCACAGGAAAGTGTCACTGTCTTAGCTATCTCTTGGCCTCCAGTGTTCATCCTTCCTGCCTGCTTCGATGCTCCCCAAATCCTTGTAAAACACTGACTTTTTTTTTAAGTCTCTATACTTTTGCCTTTTCCAAAATGTTACTCAGTAGAACTTAGACCTAAGTAACCTTTCAGACTGGTTTGCCCGCCTCTCCAAACCCCATGGGGGTACTGTGTTGCTTCTGCATACTTGTTTTGAGACAGAATCTACATAGCCCTGGCTATCCTGGAATTCACTCTCTAGACCACATCCGCCTCTAACTCCCGTAACCCCCTCTGCTTCTAAGGCCTGTGCCACTACAGGACTCAGCTCAGGTCTTTTTGTGGCTGGTTAGCTCATTTCCCTTCACAGCTGAGGAACTGGACAGACACACTGGATTTCTTTCATATTTAGTTTCCATCATCTAGTAACGGACATCTTTGTTGTTTCTCTGTGTTGACAATGAAGGGAGCTGCTGTGTGTGAACTTTCCTGGAGCTTTTCGTCTCCTTTGGTTAATCACCAAGCAGTAGCTGGGTCAAGGGTTGCATTTAACTTTCTGAGATACCTTTTCTCTGATGGTTTCCTCAAGTGGCCACACCTGTTCACATTCGCACTAGCACTGAATGAGTCAGCTGCTATCTTTGCCAGGGTTTGGTGTCATTGGCCTTTGGGATCTGGGCTGTTTTACCAGGGTGCAACTGTTGTCTTGTAGCTGTTTTGTGCATTTCTGGTACTGTACGTTTTTGCTCATCTGTTTGTTTTCCGGCTCTGCTTCTTCTCTGGTGAGCTGTCTGGTCAGATGGCTTGCTAATGTAATTGCAATTTGTATTAATACAGAGACATTACAGAGTTCTTGCGTAATTCAGATCCAAAGACTTTATAGATGGTGCTTTGCAATCCCCTGCCCCTTCCCCCAATTTGTGGCTTACTTTTCATTCTTCAGTAGTTTTTTTCTCAGATAAGAAGTCTTTAGTTTTTAAGGGATGTGTGTGCTTAGGTGTGTATGGTGCACATGTGAAGGTCAGAAGATAACCTATTGTGTCAGTCCTAAGGGGTCACCTATCTTTCATTTGACATAGGGTCTGTCAGTGGCCTGTGACTTTGCCATGTAAGTCAGACTAACTGGCCCCCAGCTTCCAGGGGCCTTCTTGTTTATGGTTCCCATCTCATCATTTCTGAGGCACTGGGTCCTGGAGGATCCAAACTCGAGTCCTCACAACCTAAGGCTTTACCAGAGGAGCCGGCTCCTTGGCCCCAGAAATCTTTAATGACATCAATTTGCCAGGTTTTCCTTTTAAGAATCATATCTCAAAACTTATGACTAAGTATAAGATCCTTTAGATTTTTTCCTGTGTTATCGTTTACACATTTTTTGGTTTTGTGCTTTACATTCAGTTTTAAGTCTGTGATTCAGTTTGACATTAACTATATATCAGTGTGACACAAACTGTGTAGTGATGGTGTCCAGTTCTGTCTGGTGTGTTGTCCCTTTCTTTACTGTGTTGGCTTTGCTGCAGCTGGCTCTGCATTCGAGGACACCCTGACAGGTGCTGTCCCTGTATCATTTGTTCCACTGTCCATTTCATGATGTCTTCATTATTGGAGCCTCAGACAGAGGCTTGGAGCTGAGTCAGTACTCTGACTTTGTCCCCAGTCAATGCTGTGCTTGCCACTTTGGTCTTCTTTGGTTTTTGATATAAAGTCGTTGAGTCAGTTTGTAAATATCCAGGAAGAAGTCGACTTCTGGGCTTGCACTGGATCTTCCAGATCAAGTTGGGAGGAATGTGTTAACAACATTAAGTCTTATCCATGAACATGGACTATCTTTTCTATGATTTCATTCAGCAGAGATTTGCAGTTTTTCCCATATAGAGCTTGAATATATTTTTGATATATGTATGTATGTATGTATGTGTGTGTGTATGTGTGTGTGTGTGTGTGTGTGTATACACACACACATATCTGTCTCTCTTTGTCTCTATATGTATGTATATATCTGTCTCTCTGTCTCTCTCTGTGTGTCTCTGTTTTTGTGCCTGTGTTTGTCTCTTTTATTTGAATGTGTGCTTTAGTTATAGGATTCTTGTTCAGAGAAACAGGACACTGAGCCTTTTTGCTGGGGAGCAGCTTATATGGTAACAGTGTTTTCCCTGGGGACTCTATGGCTATGGGTTACTGTAACACTGAGGCTACATCAACGTGATGAGGTTGCCACAATACTGAGGCTGAAGAAGTGCAAGAATGCTGTGCAGTTTGAAATACCCTGACACTAAGTCATACTGTCTTTTCTTTGTTCTTAAAAGACTCCTAACACAACCCAAATACATTAATTCAAAAATATTATGCTTTGTCTTTAGCTCAGTGGTAGAATGCTTGCCTAGCATACACGAGCCCCTGGGTTCAATTCTCAGTACAAAATTGAAGAGGCGTGGCACTGGGGGCTGGCTCGGTAGTTAAGAGAGCACACTGCTCTTTCAAAAGGCATGAGTTTGGTTCCCAACATTTACATTGGGATCATTGCCCATTATTCCCAGCTCCAGAGAGATCTGATGCCTCTGGCATTCAGTGGCATCTTCATTCATGTGAACATACCCACACAAAGACACAGACACACATACACACACACACAGACAATTAAAAATAAAACAATAAAAATCCATGTCCTTTTAAAAAGTTTTATAAAGAAAATCAGTAAGCAAATGGTAGAAATGTAAAGACAGCTAAAGGAAACAGAGATGGTGGCTGAGGCACCTGACAAACTGACTTATGAGGAGAACTCGATGGAGGTGGGGAGCAGCTGAGAGATTTGAGCCAATTGTGACTGAAATAACTTTTCTTTTAGCAGAGGCATTATAATTGTGTTACCTACCCTGAGGCCTTCCAGGGTGTCTTCCTCTGGAACAAAAAGTCACACTTGATGGAGTCTGGAGTTAAATTCCTCTTCAAAGCAGGCAGAAGATACTTTTAAAGTCACAGCAAATGCACAAAGGTCAAGGTTCTCCGTGTGTTTTCAAATGAGTCATAGCCTGAAAGGAGAGCACATCTGGCTTCTGTGAATAATGCAAGCCACACGGCTGATTCCTCCTCTCCCCATTTTGTAGAGAAAACACGTAGGCACCTGTCTGGAAACAAATTAACCAAAAGTCGGAAGGACAGGTATCACATCTGCCAGTGTGTACCCTAAGGGAAGGGACATGGTGTGGCGGGGGATGAGGAGCTGCAGATGAAAGGAGCTGAGGAAGCTCATCTTTGGTGAGCGAGTGAGTGGCAGGCCAGGGTTAGAGACTCATCTGCTGCTGAAGACAGTCCCGGTTTTACCCTGTGACAGAGCATCATGAAAATAGACTCACCAGTCGCTCAGCGCTTGGAACAGTTGTGTTCCCTGCATTCCTTGAGCAACTGTCTTCTGGGTGTGCACGGCAGCCCCAGAATCACTCTCAAACAAAACCCTTGGACCTTTCATAATTCTTTCCCAGCTACAAGCTCACTCATGGAAGGATTCAGTTTATGCATCCCGAAGCAAGCATGGAGTCTAAGCTCTTGGGAAAAAGAGGCAGGAGGATCAGAAACTCAAAGCTTTCCCTACTACACAGAGGGTCTGAGGAAGGCCGGAGCTACATTGAGACCTGTCTCAAAACCAAAACAGGGTCGATGAGATACCTCAGTGGGTAAAGACACTTGCTCCTGAGACTGAGGAACTGAGCTGATTCTAGGGACACACAGGGCAGAAGGATGAGCAGCTTCCACTTGTTCTTGGACCACCACGCTAATGCCACCGCACGCACACACATGCAGACAGAAGCACACATACAAATCAAAATGGAAACAAAGCAGTTATTTAGATCCTGCATATTTTATCATTTTCATGGTGACTCAAACTCTTGACATAGGACAAATGACAGTCAGTTAAGGGGCACAGGAAGGGAAAGAGAGCACTCACCCTCAGATCTGTGTTGCACATCCTGCTTACTCAGTGTCAAGACCCTCCAGCTCATCTGAGCAGCCAGGCTTGGTTGGTTCCACACATTTTAAATTCCAGCCCTTGGGCAGAGGCAGATGGATCTCTGTGACCAGTTCCAGGATAGCCAAGACTACATAATGAGACCTTGTCTCAACGAACAAACAGACAAACAAACGAACCAACCAACCAACCACCAAAATTGCCTGCACAGGTAAAGTGTTTCCCTAAAGACATCCCAAGCCAGGTTGTGGCAAGCAAGTCAAATGCACTTGCCTATGGCAGGAGCATTTTTAACTTCCTGTCTCTCCATTCCACGATCCTTCTCTTATGCCTAAATCTGAACGCATACGCCATAAGCTGGAAGAAATATTCCATTTTTTCTTTTATTGAAGATAGATTTTTTTTCCTCATCTAATGTATCCTGATTACAGTTCCCCTCTCTCTCCTCCTCCCAGTTTCTCCTCACCTCGACGTCTTTCTGGATCCACTCCCTTTTTGTCTCTCATGAGAAAATAAACAGGCTTCTAAGGGATGGTAATAAAATAAAGGAAATTATAAAACAGAACAACAACTAATACATCAGAATAAGACAAAACAAGCCAGGCAGTGGTGGCGCACGCCTTTAATCTCAGCACTTGGGAGGCAGAGGCAGGTGATTTCTGAGTTCGAGGCCAGCCTGGTCTACAGTGTGAGTTCCAGGACAGCCAGGGCTACACAGAGAAACCCTGTCTTGAAAAAAAACCAAAAAAAAAAACTATGTAAAGGTGGCAACAGGTTTACGTTTGAGTTTCTTTCTTCTACTTATCCTTCTAGATTATAATTATATCTAAGCATCAATTCCTAATTATAAATAAAATTAATGTGTGATATCTTGCACGGGAAGTTCTAACATGCACTAAAATTAAACGTGGCAGGTTCGCACCTGAAGGACATTATGAAATAAATGGTAGAGGGGTTTACACGTAGAAAATATTAGGAGTGCTTACTAGCATTTGAAATAAAATGCTTTCCAGTCACAAAAAGGAAGAAAGCAAAACCCGATTTTTCTACCTCACATTCTTCTCACAAGCATGACTGTTTAAGACTTGAATCTGCTCTCCTCTCAAAATCTCCATTTTCTGCCTCAGATTATTTTTTTCTAACAAGCACCAAGGCATCATGCCATTCTCTTTAAATTTGAACCTAGTCCTGGGAGATGGCTCAGCAGTTAAGAGCACTTGCTGCTCTTGCAGTGGACCTGGGTTCAGCTCTCAGCACTCACATGGGGACTCAGGATTGTTTATAACTCAGTTTCAGAGGACCTGGTGACTCTTCTGACCTCTGAGGGTTTCTGCATGTGTTGGTGTGAGCACATATATGCGGGCACATACACATAAAATTAACTATATGCATGTGCTGTGTGTGTATGTGTGTGTGTGTGTGTGTGTGTGTATGCATATATATGTATATATATGTGAATTATACAAAGGGATAAAGATGGAAGGAAGGAGTCCTTTGCTCACTCTTGGTTGCTTTCTGGCCAACTCCAGCCTCTTGAGAGCAGCATTTCAACAGAGTTTCCTCAGCTCTTGAAGACTGTAATTAAAGTTGCCCAGTTTCGTATCTGTTCAATCACCCTTTAATTCCAGGAGAAAGGTACTCCTAATCCAATGCTCACTAGCTTCTTACGGTCTCATTATGGTATTTCTCAGTCAGTGTATGCATTGTAATCCAAAGGCATGTAAGATTACAGGAACGTAGGCAGAGAAATATCATAAACATTGCTGTAACATTTTATAGAAAGACAATGCAGACGTGTCTAAGGGAACCCGAGGTCATTGGAGAGAAGGCTAGACCATTGTCTTCCATTTTCTAGCCTTGCTCCCTCCTACAGCCCCCAGAACCAGCCGCTCTCTGAATCTGGCATATTTTTGTTGCTTAGAAAGGATCGTTTGCATGGTTTAAAATTTATACAGGGTAACTTCAATTGAAAGTTAACTTTAAAATCTAAGCAAGTAGTAGTGTACCTTTTGTTTCATGTTGCATTCTCTCTGTTTCTGTCTCCGTCTGCCTGTGTCTATCTGTCTGTCTGTCTGTCTGTGTGTCTTGCACAGAGATTTGCATGCAAAAGTTGTGCACTCTCACCAGAGCTGTTTTTCAGTGATCACTGTTGCAGTTCAAATATCCTCTCAACAAGGGCGTTGGAGGATGGCTTACTGAGGCTCTTAGTGCCAGCATCTGGTCTTCAAACGTGCATGGATAATTCTAGCCTTCTAAAGTATCCACCTACCAATGTCAATAGATCCGTCTGCATCTATTAGCTTGGCTGTGTGTGATGTCAATAAAGACATTATTGACTAGCTGTGTGCGATGATTTAAATGTGAAACGTCCCTCACAGGCTCGCTCATGTGTTTGAACACACAGTCAGCCCCATCTGGTGTGCTGTTTAGAAGGTTGTGAAATGTTTAGAAGCTGGTTCTTGCTGAGGGCATGGTTCACAGGACAGGTTGATAGTTTTGTAGCCTGGCCTTCCTTCCTGTCCATTCTGCTTCCTGACTGTGTGACTGACAGTATGACCAGCCTCCTCATGATCATGCTGCCATAGTTTCCCACAATGATGGATAGAATCCCTTTTTGTTTTGCCTGTTTGTTGAGACAGGATCTCTTTACATATCCTTGACTGTTCTGGAACTCACTATTTACATCAGGTGGTCTTAAACTCACAGAGATCTGTCTGCCTTGCCTCTTGAGTGCTGGGATTTAAGGGTCTATACCACCGTGCCGGCTGGCATACTTTCTTAAGCTATGAGTCAAAAGAGTCCTCTTTTAAATTGATTTTTGTTGGTCATAGCAACAAGAAAATTACTAATACTTCAACTTCATTTAAAATGTTCAACATTTACAATTACTCCAGGCACACAAGATGTCATCGTAAATGAAAACTTTCGTCCTTGGGAAAATAGCTTTTAAAGATTTATTTTATGTGTATGAATGTTTTGCTCGTGTGTATGTGCACCACATGCACACCTGCTGGATTCCTATGTTCTGGGGTTGTGAGCCACCATTTGGGTGTTGGAAATCGAACCTGATCTTCTACAAAAGCAATAAGAGCTCTTAACACTGAAGCCATTTTTCCAGCCCTAATGAAAAATAATTTTAAAGATTATTTACTTTTATTTTATGTGTGTAAGTATTTGCCTGCATGCAAATATGTGTATTCCATGTGCACAGTGCCAATGGAGGTCAGAAGGGGGTACTGGGTCCCCTGGAACCAGGATTATAGGCAGTTGTGAGCCTTTATGTGGGTGGTGAGAACCAAACTGAGTCCTCTGCGGGAGCACACTCACAATCACTGATCTGACTCTCTAGACCTGGGAAACGATTTGAAAGCACAGAGGGAATTCAAACCTAAGAAATCAAAGTTGGATTCCAAGTAACTTAGTTTTTGGTGGAGAAACCAAGAAAGCCCTGTGTGATATGACCTGCCTTTTAAAGAGAAATGTTGTTGTTCTAATGTGTTCCTTTTTCTTCCTGTGTTGTGCCACCTCCAGCTCTGGAGCAGTTCTTCACTCTTTATAAGTGTCACACGGTCTCCTGGAAGAACACCAAGCAGCACATTAACTTCTGTGTCAGGACAACATCGTTCTTTATTCTTATCTTCTGATTCTTTCCAGGGAGAAAAGAGAATGCTTCTGATTTTACAAGTTCAAAATATGATTTTGTGGCAGACCAGCTTTTCCACAGAGTTTCTGAGTCGAGCATCAAAAAGAACCATCTGGCCTGAGGAAGCCCTCCTCTCCATGTTAGACAGAAATGGTTCCTAGGGCTAGTGAGATGGCTTGGTGGATAAAGGCCCTTGCCGTCAAGCCTAGTGACCTAAGTTCAACCCTCATGATGCACATGGCGGAAGGAAAAACCTCACTCCTGAAAGTTGTCCTTTGACTTCCATATGTGTTTTGCAGCACATGGGTGGCTACATACATACACACAAAAGAAATTTACAAATACAATAGAAGTTGAACATAAATAAAACCTATACCAATGTACATTTTAGGTAGAGTAAACCAGGTTTTGCTATATAGCCTAGACAGGCCTGGAACTCACTATGTAGGTTAGGATGACCTAGAACTTATGACCTTTCCACATCTGTTACCTAGTGCTGTATGGGTTTCTTTAATACACGGGTGTGGTGGTTTGAATATGCATGGCTCAGGGAATGGTACTATTAACTATTAGGAGGTGTGGCCTTGTTGGAGGAAGTGTGTCACTGTGGTGTGGGCTTTTAGAACCTCATCCTAGCTGCCTGGAAGTCAGTCATCCACTAGCCGCCATCAAATAAAAATGTAGAACTCTCAGCTCCTCCTGCACCATGCCTGCCTGGACGCTGCTATACTCCTATCTTGGTGAACCTCTGAACCTGTAAGCCAGCCCCAATTAAATGCTGTCCTTGTAAGACTTGCCTTGGTCATGGTGTCTCTTTATAGCAATGGAAACCCTGACTAAGACAACATGCCACTGTGTATTTTGAGAAAACAGAGCAGTCACCCACAGTTTGAAGCTTCACCATATCAAGTAGGCAATGAGATAAATTTAATTTGCTCATTTGTGTTTCTGCTGCCTGATAGATAGGTAGAGGACCTTGTGTTTGAACAAGATGTCCTCAGTCATTTGTCTTATGTTTTCTTAGGTTTTGTTAAAATATTCATAAAAAGGAAGTTAAGATGAAACTTACGTTATCAAATTGAATTAACTAAGAATTAAGGGAAATGTTTGTGTATAATTGATTCTCACATCTGATAGTTCATGGGCTCCAACGGAACCAGCTCTATCCAAGCAATCTGCACACACTACCTTTTGGAAATGCCAATCAAAACTATCTTGAAACTGGGCACAGTGGTTTCTGCCTGCAATCCCAGGATTCTGATGGCTAAGGCAGGAGGGTCGCTGTGAATTTGAAGCCATCTTGGGATAGATAGTGAGAACCTGTCTCAAACCACCTGGAAACATGTAAAGTCCTGCACTGAGATTCCATTTCACCGGTCAGGATGGTTACCACGAAGAAATCAAATAGTGCCTGCTATAGATGACATGTGCCAGAGGAGGAATCCTTTATACAAAGTTGCTAAGAATATAAATTAGTGCAACCAAAATGGAAATCAGTGTGAAAGTTTCTTAAAAATGAAAATGGAGAACTTCAGTAGGTCTGGCTCACCTACCCCTGGAGAACTAGGTTAAAGTACAACAGCAGATGAGTGCATAAAGACATAGAGTTTTAGTCAGCCTCAAAGAAACACGAAATTATATCATTTTCAGGAAAACGGATGGAAAATAGATCTCTGATGGAGCATTGAGCCATTAGACCACCACCATCCAATGGTTTCTCAGTTGCACCACCATCTGGAGACCAGGAACCAGATTCAACACAGGAGCGTTTGGGCCGGCTCATGCTTTGGATACAATGAATGGATATCTAGTGAAGGATGGGCAGAAAATATGACCAGTGTCTTAGAGGAACTCAGTCCAGCATCTCCCCAAGAGCAACGGTGAGATGTGCGCAACCCAGTAGAGACAGAAACTTCATCGACTGGAATATCTGCTTAACAGAGATTGCTATAGGAATGATCTCAGTTTGCACGAGTGGGGTTTCATCTCCTCTTTCAGCTCCACAGTGCAGCGCCAGGGACTGTACTTGCAGCTCTGTGGACACTGGGCAAGCTTTCCATCAACTGGACTACATCCCTGGTTGTTTGTTTCCACCTATTTTAGATACTGTGTCCTGTGAGTGGAAATGAAACTTTGATTCTCTTTTCAACTCCTTTGTCTTAGGGTTTTACGGCTGGGAACAGACACCATGACCAAGGCTACTCTTAGACAGCATTTAATTGGGGCTGCCTTACAGGTTCAGAGGTTCAGTCATCAAGGCGTATCCAGGCAGTATCCAGGCAGATGTAGGGTTGAAGGAGCTGAGAGTATCCACCTCTTGTTTTGAAGGCAGTTTGGAGAAGACTAGCTTCCAGGCAACTAGGAAGAGGGTCTTAAAACCCACACCCACAGTGATACACTACTCCAACAAGGCCACACCCACTCCAAACAAGGCCACACCTCCTAATAGTGCTGTTCCCTGGGCCAAACATATTCAAATCGTTACATCCGTGTTTCTCAGATCTAGTTTGTTTGATTCCTCTCCCTTTAATAAGAATAAAGAAAACCCCACCAAGAGTGTTTGAGCATTTATCTCCCCCCGCCATTCTCCACTTGGAAGGAACACACGACATTCTTTCCAGATACTGTAAAACACTGGCTTTGCAAAAAGTAGGGATCTCATCCCAAACACAGTCTTTCAATTTAGCCCCCAAGAGAACCAACTGTTATCAATCCTAGAAACTGAATCACGGTATAAACACTTCTGTTAGGACAGTATGTAAGGTATTTGCATTGTCACAGTACAGTGTGTGACACCCCATGTTCACAATCATAGAGACTTTGCAGAGCGACATTGATGTGTGTCCAGAGCCTGTGATGGGAACAACAGCAACGGAAATGACTTTGCTTTCCTGGTCACCAGCATCAAATGTTTACCACTAAACCCTCTTCCAGTCGGGAGAGGGGATGAAGGGGTCTCACAGTGAGTGCCTCTCTGAACTGAAGTATTCATCGGGGAAACATCTGGGGATATGCAAGAGGTGCTTGCTGTTTGACAACCGCATTGCCAGATGTGTCCACTCTATAGATACTTCAGTTTGGTCTCTAATGTGCGCATCCTTTCCTACAGTGCCTACAGTGCCACCTGCTGCCACCTGCTAATATTGCACTCTTCCCTGTTCCTTGATCTACTCTTGGCCTGAGATGAGATCGGAAAGGGAAGTCTCTCACTACAGCAACCGGTGGCCAAGCGCTTGGCAGAGAAACACTAAAATGTACGGGGCAGTGAAGGAGAAGGATCACGGAGTCCAAGGTCATCTTCTGCTCCAGATCCAGAAATCGTCTGTATCCCGTCTCATCTAAGAGGTTGCACACTAGGTGACCTCAGGGAGTTAGCCAAGAAAAATTGAGTGGGACAAGAGTGCTAGGCAGAGTGGTGCACGCCATATTTTCAGTTACTCAGAATTCTGAGACAGGAGGATTATTCAAACACAGGAGCTTAAGGCCAGTTTCTTAAACTAGCCAGAAATGGTGTCTTCTACCTATAATTCCAACACCCAGGAGGCTTAGGTAGGCGAATAGTAGTTCAAGGCCAGAGAGGATTCAAAGCAAGTTATAGGCTATCTTGAACTACCTTATGAGTCCCTGTCTAAAAAAACAAACAAAACCCCCCAAAACCTGTATGTAGAAAGATAGATGATTGATAGACAATATAGACAGATGTTTGACAGATAAGAGAGAGATATATATGTGATAGGCAGAGAAGATTAGATTAAGTAGATTATTAGTGATATAAGATAAAAAAAATGATTGATCATGAATAGTAGCTAAAAGATAGATAGATAGATAGATAGACAGACAGACAGAAGCAGAGATCTGGCAACAGAAGCAGAGGAAGAGATTCTAGACTCTGTGTACTGGCTGTATCAACTTGACACAAGCTGAGGTTATCACAGAGAAAGGAGCCTCCCTTGAGGAAATGCCTCCATGAGATCTAGCTGTAAGGCATTTTCTCAATTAATAATCAAGGGGGGAGGGTCCAGCCCATTGTGGGTGGTGCCATCCCTGGGCTGGTAGTCCTGGGTTCTATAAGAAAGCAAGCTGAGCAAGCCAGAGGAAGCAAGCCAGTAAGCAGCACCCCTTCATGGCTTCTGTATCAGCTCCTACCTTCAAGTTCCTGCCCTGTGTGAGTTCCAGTCCTGACTTCCTTTGGTGATGAACAGCAATGTGGAAGTGTAAGCTGAATAAACCCTTTCCTCCTCAACTTGTTTCTGTCATGATGTTTTGTGCAGGAATACAAACCCTGACTAAGATAATTTGTTACCAGCATAGTGGGGTATTCCTGTGACAACATGACCACATATTGGGGGAGGACTGTGGAAGGACTTTGAAACTTTGAGCTAGAAGAGCTATTGGGTGTTAAGAGCTCTGTGGGATGTTCTGTAGGAGCTTGGAAGACAATGTTGAGAACAGTGCAAACCATGAAGGCCTGGCCTGTAAAATTTCAGAAGGAATATTAAAGACTCTTATCGGGGCTGTTGCTGTTTTGATTGTTAAGATTCTGTGGTTTTAGTTAGCTGGGGCTGAAGAATCAGCTGTAGTTGACAAGATACCAGAACTACTAAATCGAAACCTTTGCATTACTGGGATTATTGATGCTGGTTAGTTGGAGCTAAGAAATTAGCACTAGTTAAGAAGAAACCAGCATCCCTAAGGTGAAATCTTCTGGGAAGTGTTTCCTGAGAGCACAGAGAAGCTGGATTCCAGAGACAGCCACGGTTATACCTTGCGCTGGCAGCCAGACTTGGTAATGTATAGGAGACACCCAAGTGGTACTGGTTTTGAAGGAATCAAGGGGTCATGAAGAGCAGCTGAGGCTTGGTATTGTGAGAGGCCAGGAGAGGCCATTGGTGAATGTGCAGCCTCAGTGGCAGTTGAAGACCTAGGACTGAAGAGGGGTCATGCAGAGAAGTTGAGGTTTAGCACCATAAAAAGAACCTATGAGAGGCTATTGTGAAAGTTCAATCCAGTTGCAGCGGAAGATAGCAGTGTTTTGGAGATGCCAGTACCATGAGAAGACCACCAAGAACAGCAGCAGCAGTGGAGTACAGGTTCTGGAGCCTAGAAGACAAGGTGTGTGCTACAAAGAGCAGAGCTAGAGAAGTGACTCAAGCCCTTGGAGGAATCCAAAGATTGTGAGTGGAACTCAGACATTGGACGATTATAGTTTGATTTTGCTTTTGATGGTGACTGTGCCCTGATATTTTCCCCTCTTGAAGTAACAAAGTATTATTAGTGGAGCCCACAGTTGAGAGACTTTGAGCTGTAAAAAGAGTTTGAATTTCAAAAGATATTTGATGTTTTAAAAGGATTGAAAGTTTAATATGTAAGAATTTGTAAAGACTGTGGGACTTTTAAAGTTATTTAGATCTTGGGGATGAATAAAACAGTAAGGGTTGAGGCTTAATAGTGATGTGTTTTGTGTCAAGTTGACAAGGGGTCAATTGTACTGGCTGCTTTTGTATGTTTACTTGACACCAGCTGGAGTTATTACAGAGAAAGGAGCCTCCCTTGAGAAAATACCTCTATGAGATCCAGCTATAAGGTATTTCCTCAATAAGTGATCAAGGGGAGAGGGCGCAGCCTATTGTGGGTAGTACCATCCCTGGGCTGGTGGTCCTGTATTTTTTTTTTGTTTGTTTGTTTGTTTTTATTTTTTTGTTTTTTTTCATGATACTAAACATCAGGCTTTGGCTGGTGCTAAACATATATTCTTTTTTATTTATTTTAATATTTTATTTACATTTTAAATGCTTTCCCCTTTCCAGGTCACCCCTTTGGAAACACCCTACCCCCTCCAACTTCCCTGCCTCTATGAGGGTATTCCCCTACCCACCCATGCACTCCTGTCTTCCCTCCCTGGTATTCCCTTATACTGGGGCATCTAACACTCTCAGACCCAAGGGCC
This sequence comes from Rhynchomys soricoides, assembly GCA_019843965.1. Taxonomy (NCBI): domain Eukaryota; kingdom Metazoa; phylum Chordata; class Mammalia; order Rodentia; family Muridae; genus Rhynchomys; species Rhynchomys soricoides. The sequence goes on from JADRCH010000062.1 coordinate 9,456,317, forward strand.
TCTCCTCCCGCTGATGGCTTACAAGGCCCTCCACCACCACATATATGGCCAGCACCTTGGGCCCCATATGCATTCTTCGGTTGGTGGTACAGTCTCTGGGAGCACGGGGTTGGGGGTGGCCTGACTAGTTGACACTGTTGCTCCCTCCCCATGGGGCTGCAAACTCCCTCAGCTCCTTCAGTCTCTTCTCCAATTCCTCCATCTGGGACCCCATACTCAGTCCAACAGTTGCTGTGATTGAAACATGGGTGTTCCGAACTTTCCGGCTAATATCCGCTTATCAATAAGTACATACTGTGTTCGTTCTTTTGTGACTGAGTTACCTCACTCAGGATGATATTTTCAAGTTCTATCCATTTGCCTGCGAATTTCATGAAGTCATTGTTTTTAATAGCTGAGTAGTATTCCATTGTGTAAATGTACCACATTTTCTGTATCCATTCCTCTGTTGAGGGACATCTAAGTTGTTTCCAGCTTCTGGCTATTATAAATATGGCTGCTATGAACATAGTGGAGCATGTGTCCTTATTACATGTTGGAGCATCTTCTGGGTAATGCCCAGGAGTGGTATAGCTGGGTCCTCAGGTAGTACTATGTCCAATTATCTGAGAGTCCACCAAACTGATTTCCAGAGAGGTTGTACCACCTTGCAGTCCCATCAGCAATGGAGGAGTGTTCCTCTTTCTTCACATCCTCGCCAGCATCTGCTGTCACCTGAAGTTTTTGATCTTAGCCATTCTGACTGTTGTGGGGTGGAATCTCAGGGTTGTTTTGATTTGCATTTCCCTCATGACTAAGGATGTTAAACATTTCTTTTGGTGCTTCTCAGCCCTTCTAGATTCTTCAGTTGGGAATTCTCTGTTTAGCTCTGTTCCCCATTTTTTGATAGGGTTATTTGGTTCTCTGGAGTCTAACTTCTTGAGTTCTTTGTATATATTGGATATTAGCCCTGTATCAGATGTAGGATTGGTAAAGATCTTTTCCCAATCTGTTGGTTGCCTTTTTGTCCTATTGACAGTGTCCTTTGCCTTACAGAAGCTTTGCAATATTATGAGGTCCTATTTGTTGATTCTTGATCTTAGAGCATAAGCCATGCATGTGCCCATGTGTTCGAGACTTTTCCCCACTTTCTCTTCTATTAGATTCAGTGTATCTGGTTTTATGTGGAGGTCCTTGATCCACTTGGACTTGAGCTTTGTACAGGGAGATAGGAATGGATCAATTTGCATTCTTCTATAAGCTGACTGCCAGTTGATCCAACCATTTGTTGAAAATGCTGTCTCTTTTTCACTGGATGGTTTTAGCTCCTTTGTCAAAGATCAAGTGACCATAAGTGTGTGGGTTCATTTCTGGGTCTTCAATTCTAGTCCATTGATCTACCTGCCTGTCACTGTACCAATACCATGCAGTTTTTATCACTACTGCTCTGTAGTACAGCTTGAGGTCAGGGATACTGAGTCTCCCAGAAGTCCTTTTATTGTTGAAAATAGTTTTTGCTATCCTCGTTTTTTTTTGTTATTCCAAATGAATTTGAGAACTGCTCTTTCTAAGTCTACGAAAAATTGAGTTGGAATTTTGATGGGGATTGCAATGAATCTGTAGATTGCTTTTGGCAGGATGGCCATTTTAACTATATTAATCCTGCCAATCCACGAGCATGGGAGATCTTTCCATCTTCTGAGATCTTCTTCGATTTCTTTCTTCAGAGACTTGAAGTTCTTGTCATACAGATCTTTCACTTGTTTGGTTAGAGTCACACCAAGATATTTTATATTGTTTGTGACAATTGTGAAGGGGGTCATTTCCCTAATTTCTTTCTCAGCCTGTTTATCCTTCGAGTATAGGAAGGCTACTGATTTGCTTGAGTTAATTTTGTATCCAGCCACTTTGCTGAAGTTGTTTATCAGCTGTAGCAGATCTCTGGTGGAGTTTTTCAGGTCACTTAAGTATACCATCATATCATCTGCAAATAGTGATATTTTGATTTCTTCCTTTCCAATTTGTATCCCTTTGACCTCCTTTTGTTGTCTTACTGCTCTAGCTAGAACTTCAAGTGCTATATTGAAAAGATAAGCAGAGAGGGGGCAGGGTTATCTAGTCCCTCACTTTTGTAGGAATGCTTCAAGTTTCTCTCCATTTAGTTTGATGTTGGCTACTGGTTTGCTGTATATTGCTTTTACTATGTTTAGTTATGGTCCTGGAATTCCTCATTTTTCCAAGACTTTTATCATGAAGGAATGTTGAATTTTGTCAAATGCTTTTTCAGCATCTAACAAAATGACCATGTGGTTTTTTTTCTTTGACTTTGTTTATGTAGTGGATTATATTGATGGATTTCCAGGTATTGAACCACCCCTGCATCCCTGGGATGAAGCCTACTTGATCATGGTGAATGATCATTTTGATGTGTTCTTGGAATCAGTTTGTGAGAATTTTATTGAATATTTTTGCATTGATATTCATAAGGGAAATTGGTCTGAAGTTTTCTTTTATTGTTGGGTCTTTGTGAGGTTTTGGTATCAGTGTAACTGTGGCCTCATAGAATGAATTGGGTAGTGTTCCTTCTGTTTCTATTTTGTGGAATAGATTGAAGAGTATTGGGATTAAGTCTTCTTTGAAGGTCTGATAGAATTCTGCACTGAACCCATCTGGTCCTGGGCTTTGTTTGGTTGGGAGACTTTTAATGACTGCTTCTGTTTCTTTAGGGGTTATGGGACTGTTCAGATGGTTTATCTGATCCTGACTTAACTTTGGTATTTGGTATCTGTCTAGAATGTTGTCTATTTCATCCAGATTTTCCAATTTTGTTGAGTATAGGCTTTTGTAGTAGGATCTGATGATTTTTTTAATTTCCTCAGAATCTGTTGTTATATCTCCCCTTTCATCTCTAATTTTATTAATTTGCACACTGTCTCTGTGCCCTCTGGTTAGTCTGACTAAGGGTTTATCTATCTTGTTAATTTTCTCAAAGAACCAGTTCCTGATTTTGTTGATTCTTTGCATACCTCTTTTAGTTTCTACTTGGTTGATTTCAGCCCTGAGTTTGATTATTTCCTGTCTTCTACTCCTCTTGGGTGTATTAGCTTCTTTATGTTCTAGAGCCTTCAGGTGTGCTGTTAAGCTGCTAGTATATGCTCTCTCCAGTTTCTTTTTGGAGGCATTCAGAGCTATGAGTTTTCCTCTTAACAGTGCTTTCATTGTGTCCTATAGGTTTGGGTATGTTGTACTTTCATTTTCATTAAATTCTAGGAAATCTTTAATTTCTTTCTTTATTTCTTCCTTGACCAAGTTATCATTGAGTAGAGCATTGTTCAGCTTCCATGTGTATGTGGGCTTTCTGTTGTTTTTGTGGCCATTGAAGACCAGCCTTAATCCGTAGTGATCTGATTGGAGGCATTGGATTATTTCAATCTTATATCTGTTGAGATTTGTTTTGTGACCAATTACATGGTCAATTTTGGAGAAAGTGCCATGAGGTGCTGAGAAGAAGGTATATTTTTTTGATTTAGAATGAAATGTTGTATCTGTTAAATCTGTTTGGTCCATAACTTCTGTTAGTTTCACTGTGTCTCTGTTTAGTTTGTGTTTCCAAGATCTGTCCATTGATGAGAGTGGGGTGTTGAAGTCTCCCACTATTATTGTGTGAGGTACAATGTGTGCTTTGAGCTTTAGTAAAGTTTCCTTTATGAATGTGGGTGCCCTTGCATTCGGGGCATAGGTATTCAAAATTGAGAGTTCTTCTTGGTAGATTTTTCCTTTGATGAGTATGAAGTGTCCTTCTTTATCTTTTTTGATGACCATTGGTTGAAAGTCGATTTTATCCAATATTCGAATGGCTACTCCAGTCTGTTTCTTGAGGCCATTTGCCTGGAAAATTGTTTTCCAGCCCTTTACTCTGAGGTAGTGTTTGTCTTTAACACTGAGGTGCGTTTCCTGGATGCAGCAAAATGCTGGGTCCTGTTTATGTGTCCAGTCTGTTAGCCTATGTCTTTTTATTGGGGAACTGAGTCCATTGATGTTAAGAGATATGAAGGAATAGTGATTGTTGCTTCCTGTTATTCTCAATGTTATTTTTATGTTTGTGTGGCTATCTTATTTTGGGTTTGTTGAAGGAAGATTACTTTCTTGGTTTTTCTAGGATGTAGTTTCCCTCCTTGTATTGGTGTTTTCCATCTATTATCCTTTGTAGGGCTGGGTTTGTGGCAAGATACTGTGTAAATTTGATTCTGTCATGAAATATCTTGGTTTCACCATCTATGGCAATTGAGAGTTTTTCTGGGTATACCGGTCTGGGCTGGCAGTGGTGTTCTCTTAGGGTCTGTATGAGATCTGCCCAGGATCTTTTAGCTCCCATAGTCTCTGGTGAGAAGTCTGGTATAATTCTCATAGGTCTGCCTTTATATGTTACTTGCCCTTTTTCCCTTACTGCTTTTAATATTCTTTTCTTGTTTTGTCCACTTGGCATTTTGACTATTATGTGAAGGGAGGAATTTCTTGTCTGGTCCAATCTATTTGGAGTTCTGTAGGCTTCTTGAATGTTTATGTTCATCTCTTTCTTTAGGTTAGGGAAATTTTCTTCTGTAATTTTGTTGAAGATATTTACTGGCCCTTTAAGTTGGGAATCTTCCCTCTCTGCTATACCTGTTATCCTGGGGTTTGGTCTTCTTGTTGTGATCTGGATTTCCTGGATGTTTTGGGTTAGGAGCTTTTTGCCTTTTCTTTGACTGTTGTGTCAATGTTTTCTATGGTATCTTTTGCACCTGAGATTTTCTCTTCTATCTCTTGTATTCTGTTGGTGATGCTTGCATCTATGACTCCTGATCTCTTTCCTAGGGTTTCTACTTCCAGGGTTGTCTCCCTTTGTGATTTCTTTATTGTTTATATTTCCATTTTTAGACCCTGGATGGTTTTGTTCATTTCCTTTGCCTGTTTGATTGTGTTTTTCTGTATTTCCTCTTTAAGGACTTCTAGTTGTTTACCTGTGTTTTCTTGTATTTCTTTAAGGGAGTTATTTATTTCCTTCTTAATGTCTTCTATCATCATCATGAGAAGTGATTTTAAATCTGAGTCTTGCTTTTCTGGTGTGTTGGGGTATCCAGGGCTCACTGCGGTGGGAGAACTGGGTTCTGATGATGCCAAGTTACCTTGGTTTCTGTTCCTTATGTTCTTGCCCTTGCCTTTTGCCATTTGGTTATCTCTGGTATTAGCTGGTCTTGCTCTCTCTGACTGTGGCTTGTCCCTTCTGCAACCCTTTGTGTCAGCACTCCTTGGAGACCAGCTCTCTCAGAGAGGAATTTGGGTTTGAAGAGCTGTGGTACAGGGTCAGCTCTTTGGTGCAGACAGAAACCAGAAAGATCCTGTCCCCAGCTTTTCCTTGGTTACTGTGTCCTGATGGCTTTGCAAGGGTCCCTCTTGATGGAGGAATTTGAACAGAAGTGGTAGTTTTCCTGTGCTCGAAGGTGTGTTGGCACTCTTGGGAGACCAGCTCTCTCCTGGCACTGAGTATGGAGCCCTGTGTCACAGGATCAGCTCCTGGCCTCAGAAGGAAACTGGAAGGCCACTCCTCAGTCCCTGTGTTCTGAGGGTTCTGGGCGGGTCTCTCTGAGCAGAGGTACTCTCTGAGCAGAGGTACCGGCCTTACCCTCGATCACAGGTTTGTCTACACTCCTTGGAGGGTAGTTCTTTCCCTGTGCTATTTGGGTATGGAGCCGTATGGCACAGACCACAGGCGTAAACTGGAAGGCTCCTGTCCTAGGCTGTTTTTGGTCACTGTGTCCTGAAGATTCTGGAGGGTACCAATGAGCAGTGGTGCTCATCTTACCTCCACTTACAGGCTTGTCCACACTCCTGGGATGCTAGCTTTCTTCCAGCACTATTTGGTTATTCAGCTCTGTGGCACAGACTGAGGTCCCCAGCCTCAGAAGGAAACTGGAAGGCTCCTGTCCCAGGCTGCTTGTAGGTCCCTGTGTCCTGGAGGTTCCGGGAAGGTCTCTCAGAGCAGAGGTACTGGTCTTACCCCCTGTCACAGGCTTGTCCACACTTGAGTCCTGGGTTTTATAAGAAAGTAAGCTGAGCAAGCCAGAGGAAGCAAACCAGTAAGCAGCACCCCTTCGTGGCTTCTGTATCAGCTCCTACCTTCAAGTTCCTGCCCTATGTGAGTTCCAGTCCTGACTTCCTTTGGTGATGACCAGCAATGTGGAAGTGTAAGCTGAATAAACCTTCTCTTCCCCTACTTGCTTCTTGGTGATGATGTTTTGTGCAGAAATACAAACTCTGACTAAGACTCTGTGCTATATGTAAAGAGCTAGATGAAAACATCTACGAGCAGATCAGATATGAGGGACAGATGTAAAGAATGGCCCAGGGAGCCAGGGATAGTGTATGCCTGAGAGGTGGAGGAAAAGGGTCAAGGACCTCAAAGTCATCTTCAGCTACAGATGGAGTTTGTATGTGAACATGGGTTATATGAAACCCTGCCTTAAAAACCAAAAGTCAAGAAACAAGACAAACAAACAAAAATGGTGTAGGGTTACATGTGAATGGTGGTAGTAGTCTTCGAGAGCTGGGATTCTGGAACAAAAATAAGAAGACGGCACTGAGCAGTTAGATTTGTGATATCTTTTTAAAAAATCAAGTAGATATGCTGAAAGCAGCAAACTGAAGTAGGAAGTCAGGCTAAGCATGGTGGCATATGGTTGTAAACCCAACTCTCCATCAGTTAAGATGTGAACATCATGCGTCTGAGGTCAGCATGAGACCCTGTGTCAAAAAGCCAAAAGAAGAAACAGAAAGAAAAGGAAAGGAGAAGACAATTCTAGACTCCTAGGAGATATACATCTCATTGGTTGGAAGAGCATCTATAATGGTAGGTTTCCTCAAGTTACACCCTAAGAGAAGCCAGGTGGGAACCCATGGTCACAGTTTGGATTGGAACAAACTCTGTTAGTAACACTGAGCTCTCCTGAACAGGAAACCTCAGTGGACTGGGAGCGTGAGGAAGCTATGGAGAGCAAGCCAATAAATACTGTTTCTCTATGGTCTCTGATTTAGTTTCTGGCCCTGGCTTCTTGCCTTGAGTTCTTGCCCTGATTTTCTTCTATAAGCTATATAGTAAAATAAATCTTTTCCTTCCCCAAGTTGCTTTTGGTCATGACATTTTATCCCAGCAACAAAAACTAAACTAAGGCAGTGAGTATATAAAGATAGAAATACGGGTTTTACTTGTATTGAATGTCTTGATCCACAATTCTTTAGAACTAGATTTACCTTGGTTCCAAGGACTGCACCCACATGTCTGTCTGTGTTCACTTATTTGGGTTTGTGTTTTATCAAGCCTCTTTAAATGATGCTTTATTCATAGCTAGTAATAGCCTTTTAATTTCTATCAGGATGTGCTCAAAGCACTGCTTATGTTTGCTTGTTTAAATTATAGGTAGGTAGGAAAGTGTACACTTGGTAGAATCATGCATCACTTGAAAGTATATTTTGATACAGGCTACTTTCCACAAGTGCCTTCTTAACTCCATGTACAGTTGAAGAATTGTAATCTAATCTGGTATGATTCCAATGTGAACTATCCCCTTCTGGTTCATTTTTTGACCACTTGGTTTCCAGCTGTGAAGGCTGTTCTGGTAGGTGGCAGAACATGTAACCCTGGGCATGGGACTTGAGGGTAACAGCCAGACCTTACTTCCTGTCTACTCTTTGCTCGTTATGACTGTGGGCACAGTGAAACCAACTGCTGCTCTTTCCATGCCAGGGTAGTCTATATCCTTTGCTATACTAAGGAGAAACCTTTCCTTAAGTTAGTTCTGACATGGCAATGAGAAAAGTAACAGATATTGAACACTAGTACTGAAGAGTGGGGACATTTTTTATGATAAACCTGATCATGTGGTCTATAGGTTTTTGGAATTGTTTGTGGTGAGAAAGTGGAAGAGTTTGGAGCTTCAGGCTACTGGAGCTCTAAAATGCTGTAAGATCTATGAGGCTCTGATGAGAGTCTGGGGGACCAAAATGCTAAAAGAAACGTGAACAATGTAAGCCAAACCCAGGAGATTTCAGAAAGAAACAGGATTCTATCTGAAATTAGGCAAGAGGCCATTCCTGTAAATACCAGAGAAAAACTGGACGCATTCTGTCCATTTCCTGAGACCACGAGAGAAGCTGAATTAAAAAATAATAGACTGAATTGTCTGGTGGAGGAAATTTCAAGTCAGGCTAGTGTTCAGTTTGTGCATAGTCATTCTACACTGTTCTTATGAAGGTCTACAGAGTGTGAGGAACAGACAAGATCAGAAAGGTATTAAAAAAATGTGCAGTTTGGCGGGGAGGGGGAGGGGAAGAGCACAAACAAGTTTAAAGTTACAAACAAGCAGATGTTGAGAAAGCAGCATCATATGGCAGCTCCATTTTAAGTTTGTGTGTGTGTATGCCTATGTGTGTGTGTCTGTGAGTGTGTGTCTGTATGTATGTGCAAATGTGTGTATCTGTGTGCATGCGTGTTGGTGTGTGTGTGTTAGGAAGCTTCTGTAGCAGTACATTTCCATGGCTTTCTTGAAGATCTTTAGTGTTGTTCACCCTTCCTCACTTCT
>JADRCH010000062.1:9464920-9482585 GCA_019843965.1 Rhynchomys soricoides
TTAGTGTTGTTCACCCTTCCTCACTTCTTTGCCCTGCCGTCTGCCCCCCATTCCCTTAGCCCTTCCTTTATGTCCATTATTCCTTTCCTCTTTGACACAGCGCCTCCTATCTCCCTTCTGCTGAAAATCCACCCTCAAACAGTGCTCCTATTAGACACCAGAGGCTCACAAATAAAACCCCCAATGCCAGGAATTGGTTATTTCTTTTGGAGTTGTTGGCAAGTGATGTCACACAAACCCCAAATAGTTCATGATGTTGCCACTGCTCTTGGTTACCCTCCAAAACACGACGATAAGACCCTATTGTTGGTTGTGCATGGTTGTACATACCTTTATCACAGCAGTAGGGAGGCCAGGTGATACACAGGATCTCTGTGAATCTGAGGCCTGGTATACATAATAAGTTCTGGACCAGCCAATGCTACTCCGAAAGACCCTGTCTTTAAAAAGGCATCACATACGTGAGTCATAGAACACGGAGAATCAAGCTGTTCCTGACTGGAAAGCTTCTTCCTTACTTTCATAGTGTTGGAAGGAGTTGTGTATGGTATTAGATAAGAGAAGCAATAGTCAGTCTTCCTTAGCTGGTGGAACCTGCAAGCTACAATAATGACAGGCCTGACAAGACATGCCCAACCAGTTTCTAATTGGATTCAAGTTCCAATCGATAAAACCCGTGTATAGAGTGGCCACTGATACTTGGGGGAAGACTTACTGCTATTAGTCCACTAAATGGACAGAGTATTAAACCAACTCCTACTTATTGTCATACATCAATGCAGATCTTAGCCTTTGTCAGAGAAGCTTCTATTGTAGTCGATGGGGATTGATACAGAGACCCACAACTGGCCAAGGTGTAGAGAATAAGAGACTGCAGAATGATCAGCCCTAAATGGAACCTAGACACCACACCCTCTTTTCCAGAGGCTCAGAGATCATTGCAGAAGAGAGGTAAGAGCAGAATAAAAGTCCGAGGCGGTAGATGATGACAAGGAAAAGAAGCTTGGGGACACAACAGCACAGCTGTGCACACAAACTCACATCGGTTGTGACAGCACACATGAGAGATTAAACCAGGCTGCATTTCTGCATGGAGATAGATCAGAGTTAGGTACACAATCCCAATCCTGTGGCACTACTGATGGCTGCTGGGAGAGAGAGAGTTCTCTCTGAGATTTCTCTGAGATCCCCTGGTAAGTAGACAGTGCTCCAGTGGATGATCCTACGTCCAAGAATGTATGGGCAGCACAAATTGGTCTTAATGGGTTAAAAAAAAAAAGACAAAACATTGGGGTGGGTACAGAGGAGGAGTGGATATTTGGGAGAATTAGGGAGAAGTGCATCATCAAAATGTATTGTTCAAGCTTCTCCAAGAACAAATTCTTTTACAAAGTGAATAGGACCGTTAAAGGCAAACCTCTCAGACTGTAGGAAAAGTCCAGTTAGGGCAAGACACCACTGACATCAAAGGTTCTAAATTGAGAGAATGCGAATTGATTTGAAGTGAGCACCTCTTAATTGATGGTGTTGCTAAAAACTTAACAGAAGCTACCAAGGATAGTCTTATCCACTAAGAGACGCCACCTGGCTGTGGTGACAGAGCAGATCACACTAGGGCTGGCAGCAGACTAGGCTAGCACTATCCGAATGGTATGGGATTTTTAGATGGCAAAATGCAAGAGCAAGGGTGGCGTGCAGGCTTGCATCCAGCTCTCAGAGAGCTGATGAACAGATGTGGGATGGCCTGGTACTGCTCCCTGTGAAGAGGCCCCATGAGAAGTCACTGTATAAAGCGGTAAAGAGGAAGCCTATGGTGCGATTTTCACCCTGGGAGAATTATGCAATTGTTTACATGATAGTTATGAATGGATACCATGTATTTTACTATATTTCCTTTATGTTACACTAAAAGGCTTGGTGATGGCTTGGGCAGGATGGATCTAGGTCTCAAGGGAGGCGAATGAGTAGACTCAATGGGATGTCTGTGGTTTCTCTGCAGGCTTTCCTGTGTTACTGGGCATGCCTGAATGGCATGACCCTCAGTAACCACCCATGGTCACACACTGCAAGTTCTATTCTGGACCCTGTTGTAGTCACAGAGGAACGAAGACTGTGGGCAGTCGCTGCCCTATCACACAGGCTGAGGTAAGTGGTGATACGGGCTCAGCCTGTATCAAGGTGAGTAGGGGCTCCTGGAATAGGTGATCTTTATGTCCTGGAGATGCAGGTAGAGATTCTCCTACCTTTGAACTGGGGCTGAAACAGTTTATGATGGGTAAAGGTCCTTGGCTTCCTAGTGTCTGCGTACCAATCTATACATTGACACACATCAAGATGGGACAGTGAAGAGAAGACACTGGGCCACAGACTTGGGTGGGGTCTTCACATGATTGGCTCATCCTGAAAAAAATGTAGCCTTTTGTTGTCTCTGTAATGACACTGTGTGAGGATGACACCTCCAACTGACCGTGCCTTCCCACGTGCCCTGTCCCTCCATAAACTGCACAGAGGCAGAGGAATGCTGACCTTCCCCTGCTCCATCACTGTAAGACAGATACCTCTGTGATGAAAGGCAGGAGCATGAACCAGGAAGCAGCTCCTATCTGTGAAGGAGCCATGAGCATGGAAGGAAGAGCTCCAGAAAGAAAAAGAGTTTCCTTGCAGGCAAGAAAACCCAAATTTATTAGCAGGAGTCATGGGGGAAAACATGGCTGGGCAGATGGGACATCTTCTAGAAAATCCTGCTGTGGGAAGGCAAGGATGGCCCTGTGCCCCCTGCTCCTTGACCTATTCTGGTAAGGTCTCCTGGGTGTCACAGGCTCCCTGGGCAGCAACACCTGAGTGCTACTGGCCTCCAGTTCCCCACTGGATGGTTCTCTTTGGTACTTCTAAGGCAGCCACAGCCCATTCCTTTCTTTGTACGTTGATGGTGGTCAAAGGCTTTATGGACAAAGCCTGGCTGCTTTGTCTCCAATTTCTCTGTATCTGAATGAATGATTGTGCCCCTCAGGGTTCTATGTGGACAGCTGCCTATTCCAATCTTTGCTTTAACTTGACCTGGGTCACAGGCTCTCTGGTGAGCAATACCCGGCTCCCGCTTGTCTCCAATTCCCCTGTACCAACATGGATGATCATTCCGTTTGGGAGTGGGGAACTGGTCAAAGCCCATCCCTCTCTTCACTTGGTTCAGATGATGGTCACAGGCCCTCCGGCATCAATGTCTGACTGCAGTTTGTCTCCAATTCCCCTGTATGTGAATGGATGGTTGTGCTCCTCAGGGCTGGTGAGGCCACTGCTCGTCCTTCTTGCTGCTCTGCTATGGTGCGGGTCATAGAGACCCTCAGAAGTGTGGGATGAGGCCCCCGGCTGGGAGGTCAGTGATTCCATCTTACTTGTACCTTTGATGGGCCTATATTATTCACCAGGATATGCACCAGAACATTCATGAGGGCTTGCAGTTCAGCTACTGTATTGTAGATGACCTTGTTTCTTGTTACAACCATCTGTATTAGCTCAGTAGCTGATGGGTGAACCTTCATTCTCTAAAGAATCCCCCTGCCTGATGTATGTTGTGCTGAGGTTTCCGTATTGTAAAGCATTCCTTGTAATGTTCTTCAGAGAGCTTTTAGGAGGAGTCTCTTCTTTCCCTGGTATATCAAGGGAGGGCTGACTCCTAGTCTTGGCTGTATCCTTGAGCTGGGTGGAGCTTGGGATGGAAGGGTTTACTCTCCCCAGCCTTTCTCCCTGCCTTATGCCTCTAGATCTTATAGTACTCTGCCTCTCTTCATGGTTCTGAAACACTTGTTATCTTTGCTTCGACCTTATCCTTGGTGACTCTGAACTCTTGAGTCTCCACCCCCTGATGTCTCATGAAGACATCAGCTAAGCCCTGGGGAGTTTGGGGGTTTTGGCATGTATTCTAGAAGCTGGGCAGCAAGTCCTGTGAAGGCAAGCTGACCATGGCAGGGTGTACTGTTCTGGGGCCATCTGGATGATGTCTCACAAGCCAGGCCTGTGGATGGATGCTTGATCTCAAGTCAATCTTATTATGCCCTTGTGTTTTTAGAGCTGGATCCCTTGAGTGCTGTGGGGTAGGCATTTGGAGATGGCCTGGGCTTCTGTTGGCCTCTAAAGACCCAAAGTCCTTGGGATTGATATTGATGGCTTGGCCATTGGGAATCTCACTGGATCCCAGACTCACTGTCTATGAAGGGGATGGTTCTTCTTTCATCTCTCAGATATTGGTTTGTTTGGCTACTGAAGGTGGGACCCTTTCTTCAGGGCCCACCATTGTCACACTCCAGCAGAAATGTCTTGAGGCCACATATTCAAACCTCTTCCATGGTGCATGCTTGGCCATTTTTGAGCTGGTATTTGGTCGCAGGCTGCCTCTTATAGTTCCTCAGATAGTCCTGCTTTGTTGGGGATTCGCCTGGAAGCAGAAAGCAGGTTGCTGAACACTCAGGTATCTCTGACTTGGGTCTGGATGGGCCTTTGAGCTGGCAGCAGGTGGAGGGGCTCTTTGAATCTCCTGAACCTCTGCAGGTGAGTGTATAGACACAGCACTCTCTGGCACTTCAGCTGATGCACTTTCTACCATTTTCCCTCCTGGATCTTGGTGATGCACATTTTCCAGGATCATAGCAGTCTTGGAATAGTGTTTAGCCTTGGAATCACAGATGGGTGAGGAGGGATATACAACCCGGGGAAGGTGTGAGGCTGGAACTCTGGGTGAGGTGAGATCCCTTGCCTCAAGAATTTGCAGATACGGTCTCCATCTGCATTTCACAGAAAGTTGTGTGATGTTTGATTCCAGCTTCCTTTCAGTCTTTGAGTCGACGAAGGAAGGATCCTCTGCAGAGTTCATATTGAACAGGTTGTCTGAACTCAGTTCAGGGTTCCTGGGTTTCAGCTCCTTCCCAGGGGTGCTGCTTGAAGTGCAAGGCACATCTTTGTCTCCTAGACCAAGGCCTTTCTTGGTGGTGTTATGTATATCACAGGTTGCTATGTTTTTTAAGGGCATCTCTGTGGGCACAGACTTCATCATCTGGCTCAATTTGTAGCTTTTGGAGTTGAGGATGGAGGGCTGGGCAGGCTTGGAGAGTTGAGTTCTTCTCTTGCAAAAACGACCACTGTTTGACCCAACTTCGGGGATATTTCCCAGCAGTTTCCTGGATGGGAGGAATCTGACAGGGGTTCCTTGTTGTTCTCCCACATTAGTTGCCTTGTCTTCGTTCTGTGGCTCCTCATGATGCTGAAGCATCTGACAATCCTCAGGAAGGATGGCAGCTGACTTGAGAGCTTTAGTGTGCAGGGTGCCCCTGGACAAATTGCCAGCAAGCTTGCTAATGGCTGCTTGATGTTTTTGGATATGAGAACCTATCGTGTCTTTCTAATTCAGTTTGTGTTTCCAGGGCTGGTTTTCAGTAGGAAGGGATGTCTATATACTTCTCTCAGTGGTAGGGCATGCTATTCCACAGGTCCTAATCTGGAAACAAGAAGGTGGTTGGTTTGGTGTAGAACTTGGGAGCATTTCCATTTCTTGGGCCCATGTCACACCTACCAAGCTTGATGTTACGAATTGTTGAGGCAGTGGCTGGTCCTGGGAAAGCTATGGATGTCCTTGAGTCTGGGTTAGTCCTTGGACAGGGCCATATGCATCACTAAACCTCACAGTTTTACATCCTGGTGAGGAAGGGCTTCTGAAGTCCTGGGTAGTAGCCTCTGTGAATACAGAGGATGTGCCCCAGAAAAGTCTACTAAATTCCTGCTGCATAAGATCCTCCAAGACCTTGAGGTAAGACAACAGCTGAGAGAGAGGAAGCTGATCCTTTTTCTCACTAGGGATCCAAAAGGGCTGATCCAGGAAACGTTGCTTGGTGGGACTACAAAAGACAGGAGGCAAAAGCATCAGCTCCGAGCCGAGGAACAAGAGGCCCATCAGTCTGTGTAAATATGGCATCTTTAGCCTTCTAGTCCCTCCACTGCCTCCATATTCCATATCCTTTTGTACCACATCCAACAGAGATGTCTTCCAGTCCCACCCCATATAGCATATTTGGAATGAAGATCCCCAGACCCTGAGCTCACATTCTGGTATGAAAATTTCATAAGACAAAAATTTCTTACATTTTCTTTCTTTCTTTTTTTGATACTTTATTTACATTTCAAATGTTTCCCCTTTCCAGGTCCCCCCTTTGGAACCTCCTATCCCCTCCCCCTCCTCTGCCTCTATAAGGGTATTCCCCCCCTCGTCTTCCCTCCTTGGCATTCCCCTAAAATGGGGAGTCTTGGTTTCTTCCACATTTTCTTTTACCATCTCTAAAACCTGGAAGTAGTTATGCAGAATAAGGATGAGGAATGAGAACACAGGAGTGAGGCATCTCTCTAATGACTACCCATGCTAGGCTCTAATGCTCAGCCACCATAGTGCAAGGACAGAGCACTGAACGAGAGCAAGGGGAATGGAGGGACCTCATCTCTCCATTTACGCTTTCCTGGCTCCTCCCTCAACCCAGGTCTTTCCTTTTGTTACAGTGTAAGATCCACAGGATCAGTTATCTGAAAGAGAAATGCAGCTGGGAGAATTGAAGCTACCTGCTGGCAGGTGGACCTGGTAATCTCCCGTACATGGACACAGCATCACTCCAGTGCCTTGAACAATACTCTCCTGTGTAGTGCCCAGCCCAGGCCAACCACAGCTTCATTCTATCAACAAAACTTGGGGATTCCCTGATTCTTATTTCCTTCCAAGAAGTCCTCTTCCTGCTTCCATCTCATTTCCTTAGGGGAATGGCTCTCATCATGACCCTCTTCACTGAGGGGCAGGCCAGATGGAATTCCTGTCCACAGGAAAGCAGAAACCTACCTT
This sequence comes from Rhynchomys soricoides, assembly GCA_019843965.1. Classification (NCBI taxonomy): domain Eukaryota; kingdom Metazoa; phylum Chordata; class Mammalia; order Rodentia; family Muridae; genus Rhynchomys; species Rhynchomys soricoides. The sequence continues at coordinate 9,471,792 of JADRCH010000062.1, forward strand.
TCACAGTAGCTGTTTTCTTCCTGGTGTTGCTCAGTCCCCTCTGCACATCCTGCCAGTTAGAAACAACACAAATGAGCTAGATCTCTTCTTCTCTCTGGTGGACAAACTGCCTGCTCTCTGTGCTCATGGGTAACCCGGAATCTCTGTTTCCCAGGGAGCTCTCTCTCATCCATCCTTGACTCATTCACACTGTGCATAAACCCATTTCTTTTTGACCTCATTGAAAAAACAGAAGTAGGCACGGTCTATGCCACAGAGACCATGGATGTCCTGTCCTCAGTCAGTGTTCCTCAGACAGGATCCTACCCAAGCCTGAGCTCTGAAGCTGCTACTGGGCTGTCAGGTGATATCTGCTTCCTCAGACCAAAGGGGACTCAAGCCATGATCTGAGGTCCTTGGTCTCATCACCTGCTTCATTCACATCAGCTTAGCACACACAAAAGCAAGCACCTGAGCAAAGGTCAGATGAACTTTCCTATAGTTTGTCCTGTGTGCCAAGGCCAGTGCATAGAGGTGTGTATGTGGTGGCAGAGATCAGGGAGAGGTATGCAGGAGGACCTGATCCAAGTAGTGTTTGTGGTGTGGTGTGGTGTGTGTGTGTGTGTGTGTGTGTGTGTGTGTGCGTGCGCGCGCGCATGGGTGCTGCTGTCCTGATACCTAATGTGTACCTGAGATTTGGCAGAGGACTACCAGCAGCAAGGGCTGAGTCTGTAACGGGGTAGGATTTTTGTGCATTCTGTGAAGGTTAACTCTGTCCTTCCTCACCTGCATAAGACATTCTCCAACAGGCTTTAATAAAGAGCTTTACTGAGCAGGATATTCAAGGTGGGACTTCTGGGCAGAGATAGGAACTGTGGGAAGAATTCAGAAGCCATAGGAATTCACAAGCCAGACATTGAGGACATCTGACATACTGGGTGAGAGTTAACAGGACACCTTGTAAATGTGGATTAGAATAAATGAGTTAATTATGTTATGAATGATATTCAGAGATAGCAAGGTAAAGCCTAAGCTACAGTAAAGAAAAATAAGTTCTGTGTCATTATTCAGAAGCTGATGAGTCGAGACATTCTTGCCTTACTTCTGTGAAGTAGTTCAGGACGTAGCAGTGAGTATTAGAGGGGAGCTGGGGTACCACAGGGCCTGATAGGTAATAGTGCCTGTGGGGTGTCATCCAAAGGGAGGGGGTTATGTAACAACACCTGGTCTCTAGCAGTGCCTGCAGAATGGGTAGGACAGAGGGACTGATGCCTAGAAGTTTAAGAAGGGGTGAGGCGTGTAACTCCCTGTGCTCAGTCTGATGTTTGGCTGCATGCAACCACATCTGTATTGGTTAGGCTCTGGCAGAGCCTCTCAGGGGACAGCTATACCAGGCTCCTGTCAGCAAGCACTTCTTGGTATCAACAATAGTGTCTGGGCTTGGTGTCTTCGGATGGGATGGATCTCTAGGTGGGGCAGTCTCTGGATGGCCTTTCCTTCAGTCTCTGCTCCAGTCTTTGTCCCTGCATTTCCTTTTGACAGGAGGAATTCTGGATTAATATTTTTCAGGTAAGTGGGTGGCCCCATACCTCAACCGGGGGCTGTGCCTTTCCACTGGATATGGTCTCTATAGGCTCTATCTCCCCTTTTTTGGGTATTTCGGCTAATGTCCCCCATGTTGGGTCCTGGGAACCTCTTGGGTCCCTCGCTCTGTGACTGTCTAGTGCTACCCTCACATCCCCCGCTAGTTTCTTGTTAATCATCACTAATTTCTTAGCTCCGGCTACCCAGCATCAATAGTCCCAATAATGCAAAAGTTTCGATTTAGTAGTTCTGGTATCTTGTTATCACAGCTGATTCTTCAGCCCCAGCTAACCAAAACCACAGAAACTTCACAATCAAAACAGCAACAGCCCTGATAAGAGTCTTTAATCTTCCCTCTGAATTTTTACAAGCCAGGCCTCCATCTTCTGCACTGTTCTCCACATTATCTTCCAAGCTCCTACACAACATCCCACAGAGCTCTTAACACCCAATGGCTCTTCTAGTCCAAAGTTCCAAAGTCCTTCCACAGTCCTCCCCAAAACATGGTCAGGTTGTCATAGGAATACTCTACTATGCTGGTACCAATTTCTGTCTTAGTTAGGGTTTTATTACTGTGAACAGACACCATGACCAAGGTAAGTCTTATAAAAAGACAACATTTAATTGAGCTGGCTTAAAGGTTCAGAGGTTCAGTCCATTATCAAGGCAGGAACTTGGTGGCATCCAGGCAGGCATGGTACAGAAGGAGCTGAGAGTTCTACATCTTCATCTGAAGGCCGCTAGGAGAATACTGGCTTCCAGGCTGCTAGGATGAGGTCTTATAGCCCACACCCACAGTGACACACCTACCCTAACACGGCCACACCTTCTAATAGTGCCATTCCTTGGGCCCAGCATATACAAACCATCACACAAGCTAAGGCCTAAGTTACAATAAGTAAATATAAGCCTCTGTGTCATTTGGAAGCTGGCGGGTCCAGACAGTCTGGTGATTGTTCTGTGAAGTAGTTCAGGAAATAGCAGTGAATACAGGCTGGGGGTTGGGGTGCCACAGGGCCTGATACACAACAGTGCATGTGGAGTTTCATCAAAAGGGAGGTGGTTATCTAAGAAGATCTGATATCTAGAAGTGCCTGCAGAATGGGTAGAAGAACAGAGGGGCTGATACCTAGAAGTTTATGTAGTGTCGAGGTGTGTAACAGTACTCAATATCCAGCATTTTATGTGGATTGCAAGGGGTGCCCAGCTGGCCCTGATATATTTTGTACTTAACCACAGTAAATGCCACATATACTGCTATGCAAAAGGCTCTGCTGGATGCCCTCAGACTGCTCTGTTTCACTACACTGATAGGAGTCAGTGTCTGTGCCTTGGAGGCCTGGAATCTAATGGTTGGTATGTGGTGCTGATATGGAGGTGTCCCTCAGAGTCTGATGAACCACCAGGCTGCTGGCTGCCCCCAGTGGTGTGTGCAATAGGTCCTGAATCTAGCATGCTATGTGGGTGGACGGGAGTGTGGATGCATAGCACCATACATGCACCTGCAGTAGGGCAGGACTATCAGGGCCAGCTTGTTTAGCCTGCATGCTAATAATACGTTTTGCAGCTAATGATCAGGCCATGGGAAAGGGGTTTTGTGTGGGGCAGGGTGGGGTAGTTAGCTGTTTTCTTTAGATAAGCTCTTTCAGACAGTGTTGGGTCTGTTGTCTCTCTTTGCAGCCACCAGGCATCTGGGATGCAGTCAGCTGCCTTCCTTCTGCAATCCCTAATTTCCTGGAAACCTGAGCTCACTTTAGAGATTTAGCTCTTAGGATGGTTCTTTTAAGAATTACATGTCTTTCTTTTCTGTCTGTATAACACCGATACTTGCATTGGAGTGTCTGTTTGAATTAGGCAAGAACAATTCTGCCGGAAGAGGCTGCGCCAATCCCATGTGTTTGGCTTTAGGAGAGCATGCCGGGTTATCATGTGGTGGTGATGTTGAATGGCTTTCTCTGGATGAGCAGACATCCTGTCACCTCAGAAAGGGCAGTGAGGAACGATCCAAGGAACTATTCCACCCAAGTGTAGCTTGGTGAATCTGCATTTATTGGGGTGTCCTACAGAAGGGCGGGTGAGGCGTTACCTACATAAGCTCTGCAAGTGCACTGCCCAACATCCCACCCAGCATGGGTCACAACTCTTGAGAGCCACATCTTCAGAGCTCCCTTCACATCTTGTAGGCAGTGCCATGGAAGAGTCTCCTCTTCTCCAGCAATTATTTATTGCTCATATGACCTTGGAGTAAGCTCTGTAAGCTTCCTGAGTTAATGAGTCCCCCCTTCTTCCTTGTCCTTGTGCAGGACATAATGTTTCAACCTGGAGGACAGAAAAGTTGCCATTAGGCCATACCCTCAGTAGATTTAGCTACACCTGAAGCTGGGTTAGCTCGGTGTGACCTAGGAGAATCTGGTTACACAATCTTGGGAATGTGTCTTGCAAACCTTTGCAGGTGGCTATTTGAGATGCTGTCACAGAGCACCAAGGGTATGTTTTCTGACTTCACTTTTAGCCTTAGGATGAAACAAAGGTAGAGACAAACAAATTGAAGGTATTGACATTTCTCATGTATCCTAGGTGAACCTGGAAATGTCACTCCAGCTAATCATCCCCATGTTTACAGAAGAAAAAAGTCGAAGCATGTGAATACTGAGAAGTCATGTCCTATAGGCTAGGAGGTGGCTCAGTGTGTAAAAGCATTTGTGTAAGCTTTAGGAACAGGGGCCTGACACTCATGCCAAAAGCTACATGTGGCCATGCATGCCCTATATATCCAGCACCAGGAAGGATAGTGATTTCTGGGGCTTGCTATCTGCCAGTTTAGCTATAGGACCCATAAAGACCTGTCTCAAAAAAAAGTTGAAGAATTACATAGCAAATGCCTGATGTTCTCAATGCACACATGAGCACACACACCTGCAAGTGTTGCTTTGTGCCACTATTCTGTTTAGAGACTGAACAACAGTGGCTCTTGAGTTAGTGAGTACACAAGAAAAATAACAGAGATAGGCAGAGAGAGTGAAGACTCACCACGGGTAAGGAAAGCATGTACATACTTTGGAAGGTGATTTCTTCCCAGAACCCAGAAAGCATGTGGATTTTATCCAGTGGTAGATGGGAGTCTGATCTTGAGCATGCTCAGTGAAGGAGGGCCTTACCATCCTGAGTGTGCTCAGTTTAAAGCCATGGAACAAAAGCATCAGAGATTTGTGGGGCAGATGTCCAGTTGGCCCAGCAAGTGAAAGCACCCACTCTGTAACCTAGCAACCTGATTAGGCCCCAGATCCAAAGATGGAAGAAGAGCAGCGATACCTCAACTTATCTATTCAGCCACACAAGTGCCCACAAGGTACATATACAAACACACATGCACACACACACAAATATGTTTCAAAGATGTTTAAATTATGGTCAAAAAGTGCTGTGAGCATGTACAGCTTGCACTGTTAATTGTGGAGTTGGAAACAGTGGACAGGACTTTTCAGGAATTGGCAGAGGATTTTGCTTTGGAAGGTACCAGGCTTGCTTTCAGGCTGAATCCACTACATGGATACTGGGGTTTGTGATACCACCTCTAACACACAGGGTCTCAGGGATCAGGTTGAGCATGGGCAGACCTCTATTAAACTTCACACTGAAAAACTGCAGTGAGCTGTGTCTACTCATTGAAAGAAGGAGTGAACACAGTTATGACATCTCAGGGAGCACGACATGAAACGAGTGGGAGCACTATATGAAACGAGTGAGAGCACTATATGAAACGAGTGAGAGCACTGCATGAAAGGAGTGGGAGCACTGGATGAAACGAGTGGGAGCACTGGATGAAACGAGTGGGAGCACTGCATGAAACGAGTGGGAGCACCGCATGAAACGAGTGTAACATGTTTGTGTTTCTACTGGCCTTCATATCTGGTCTGCTTATTCCTCTGCAGTTATACAGGATGTTGATGTGGCCCTGGAAAGTCCTTTGCCAATGATGTCTGTTTATCTTTACCATCAAATAGTCCTCAATGACTTTACATACTTAAGTAAGGTCATTTATTTAAAGACAGGACTCTATGTGTCACAGGCTGCCTAAACTCTCTAAGTATTGGAAGATGTCCTTGAAACCTTAGACATCTGTTTTTCCTGTCTCCTCTGAGAGCTGGGATTACAGGTATATGTCACCAAGCGCGGCATGTATGGTGCACAGAATGGAACACAAAGGCTCCAAACTCTTGCTTCATCCTGTTGAGGACTGTAACAAATCATCTTTTTATCTTCAGTCATCTGCTTGCTGAGTTCCTCATCTCTGAAACAATTGAAAAGCTCACATTTAATTGCAAGTACTGGGTGGGAATAATAGTGCTCCCTCCCTATAATCATACTGCTTGAGAGGTGGATGATCAGGAGTTCAAGGCCAGCATCAGACACATAGCAGACTAGAGGCAAGCCTGGCTACATGAAACCCATCTTGAACAAAACAGAATAGATACCAAGCTGTAGCCACTCTGCAAGTCAGTGTAGAGATCAAAAAGTTAAAAATAAATCCACATATGACAAAACCACGCTACTCACTGATTTACCCCCAAAAGAATGAGCATCCTACTGCCCAGAAGCTTGCCCTGTTGAGTTCATTGTCTACTCTTCCCCTTATGGGGGAGTGGTGAGGTGTCCTTCTACTGATGTAGTGAAAGCATGGTACATATCCACCATGAGGCCCTATTCAGCTGTCAAGAAAAATGGAATCATGGCATTTCAGGTAAATGGATAGAACCAGCACATATGATCCCGACTGAGGAGACTCAGATCCAGAAACCTAATAGCTGTATGTTCTTAGTGATTTTTGGACTTTTCTTCCAAACTTTCAGGTATGAGGATATCAAGTGGAGTAACCCCAGAAAATAGGAAATTACAAAGGCTCTTGGTGAGGGTTTGTGCAGAGGGGGATAAGCGGAGTAAAAGGGGAAAGAGCAAAACTATGGAGGGGACCATGACCTTCTCTGGGGATGGGGGGGGAGGAAACATGGGGGAGAGCACCATCAAAGGTGATGGGAAAAGCCAGAGAAACATGTTTATGGAAGGACACATAAAGGACTACATGGAAGCAGACCTTAGCTGTGAACTCCTCAGCCTGTCCCACAACACCCAGAGGAAGCTCTACTCCCAGGTGCTCTTAACATGCCCAGGACCACAGGTTTCAAGGAGATTGGTCACACCAGGATCACAGGGTCACCGAGACAGCTTGACCCCCAGGATCTCTGTCACAGACAGGATCTCAGGATCACAGGATCCCAAAAATCACAGGATCCCAGAGACAGCTGATCTCTGAGGAGTTCTGACACAACCAGGATCACAAGAAGGACAGGCTCCAGTCAGATAAAGGGAGGGCAGGTAGTACTAGAGATAACCAGATGGCAGGAGGCAGGCAGAAACCAAGGTTACCTGCCATCAGCAGAACCCAATTCTCCCACCATAGCAAGTCCTGGAGACACCATCACACCGGAAAAGTGAGATTCGGATCTAAAATCACTTCTCATGATTATGATAGAGGACTTTTTAAAAGGTCATAAATAACTCCCTTCAGGAAATACAGGAGAACACAGGTAAACAGCTAGAGGCCCTAAAAGAGGAAACACAAAAACCCCTTAAAGAATTACAGGAAAACATATCCAACCAAGTGAGGGAATTGAAAAAAAACCCATCCAGGATCTAAAAATGGAACCAGAAACAATAGAGAAAACTTACGGGATTGAAACCTAGGAAAGAGATCAGGAGTGATAGATGCATCACCAACAGAATAAAAACGAAGAGAGGATCTCAGGTGCAGAAGATACCACAGAAAACATGGACACAACAGTCAAAGAGAACCCAAAATGCAAACCTCTCCTAACCCAAAACATCCAGGAAATCCAGGACACAATGAGAAGATCAAACCTAAGGATAACAGATAGAAGAGAGGAAAGATTCCCAACTTAAAGGGCCAGTAAATATCTTCAACAAAATTACAGAAGAAAACTTCCCTAACCTCAAGAAAGAGATGCCCGTGAACATACAAGAAGCCTACAGGACTCGAAACAGAGAGGTCCAGAAAAGAAATTCCTCCAGTCACATAATAACCAAAACACCAAATGCACTAAACAAAGAAAGAGTATTAAAAGCAATAAGGGGAAAAGGTCAAGTAACATATAAAGGCAGACCAATGAGAATTACACCAGACTTCTTAGCAGAGACTATGAAAGCTAGAAGATCCTGGGCTGATGTCACTCAGACCCTAAGAGAACACAAATGCCAGCCCAGGCTACTATACCCAGCAAAACTCTCAATTACCATAGACTGAGAAAACAAGATACTCAATGACAAAACCCAATTTACACAATAGCTTTCCACAAACCCAGCCCTACAAAGGATAATAGACGGAAAACACCAATACAAGGAGGGAAACTACATCCTAGAAAAAGCAAGAAAGTAATCTTCCTTCAACAAACCCAAAAGAAGGTAGCCACACAAACACAAAAATAACATCAAAAATAACAGGAAGCAACAATCACTTTCCCTTAGTATCTCTTGACACCAATGGACTCAATTCCCCAATAAAAAGACATAGACTAAGAGACTAGATCCATAAACAGGACTCAACATTTTGATGTACACAGAAAATACATCTCAGTTACAAACACAGACACTACCACAAAGTAAAAGGTTGGAAAACAATTTTCCAAGCAAATGGTCCCAAGAAACAAGCTGGACTAGCCATTATCAAATAAAATCAACTTTCAACCAAAAGTTATCAAAAAAGAAAATGAAGGACACGTTGTGCTGGCCAAATAGAAATATTTAAGAGGTAACTTCAGCAAGTGTTATAGGTAATTGATGAATCTCAGGGTAATGGCCTTGGGAAAAGCAAAGGAATGGTGCTCTTTGCTCAGAGTAAAGCTAACATATCTTCAAGGGAGAACTTTGGAGGTATTTGAATGTTGTGGTCTGTTGGGAACACACCTGGCACTGTGGAAGAAGATCCACTTGTCTGTTTGGGGGCGCTGTGGGTGGGACAGGACTCATGGAAAGCAGCCATGCATCTTCCCCCACAGTCCATCGGGCAGGTTGGGGGGGCTGTGCGAAGCCTCTGTGGGCCCTGACAGTGGGTTGGGGAAGGGGCCATTCCCAGGAACGCTCCTCAGCCATCTCTGTGGGTTCTCTAGCCTGGAGCACCGCAGTCGCCACAGGGTGCTGCAGAAGGGTTAGCAGAAGAGCAGTTGGGGTTCCTACCAGGACTGGGTCTCAGCTGCTTTGGGCTGGCTAGCTGCTTAGGCTTGGGTGAATGGGTACCAACTGGAAGAGATGGGGTTCCCATGTCGAGAGATTAGCTGTGGCTCATAAATAGAGGGCCGGATCCCTCGCTTCCCACTGCGGGTCCAGATGAAGAGACAGTCCATAATTCTAAGGCCTTTATTTTCATCATGTAGAGAGTGGCATGGATGGAACTGTACCTCCCGCCTCTCCCAGAGTGGTGGGGCAGATATAGTAACTGGGAAGGGGTGTGGCTAAGCCTCTAGGTGTCTCACTAACATGGGGATGGCTTGGGGCTGTGTGGACACGCCTCTACTGGGGTGTGAAATGTGACCTTGGCTGGAACCAAAAAGACTTCCTGGAGCTTTGGAAAAAAATGTTTTCCAGTTCCTTGCGAATTACTCTGCAGGGTCTCCCAGAATTTTCAGCCTGAACCGGATGCCAGACTGCCTGCCAGATCACTGCCCCACTATGGTCACATTAGGGAGGTGAGTCCTGTATATTTTTTAAGACTAATATTTACTTTCTCTGAATTTAATTAGGAGTTGTCAACTTATTTCTGGTTGAGTGTGACAGTAGTAAGGTTTTCAAAACCTCCTGAAAACAACTAACATTTAATATGTGATTTATGAGATTAGGTTATGTGCTATTTTGACTGAAGTCAACTTTCCTTTGTCATTTCAAAAGAGAAAAATGAATGGCGTATAAAACTCTATGAGTTGATCTGTCAGAAATAATTTCCAATTGCATAATGTGGTTTAATTTATTTTAATCTTATTTATAATATGAAAGTATATGATAATGATAATATTGGCTTCTAAAGTTTTAGCCTAGAAAATAGCATTTTAATTATTATAGAAATGTCTACTAGTAAAGTCATAATTTATTCCTTTGGTATTTAATTTTGACATGTTTCTAATAATTCCCCATTGGATATAATACTGTGATATTTATCCATACATACATACATATTTTCGTCAAGATCAATTCCCGGAAATAAGTTTACTAGATAAAATTTTATACAGAATTTTAAAAAAATAGATAATCTTCCCACCCTTATTCATAACTTCAACTCTCCCCATTGATCCTCTGTGCTCACAAAGACAACCAGAGTTTGCCAACCTTTGGCTGGAGAGTATCAATCAGTAAAAAGTTATCAATTTGTCAACAGGAATGTAATTACCATTAGAATATATTAAGCAAAAAAAAAGGTAAGTATTTTATGTTTAACAGATTATATTCTAACCTCAGAGAACTAGATGAAGAAATAAACTTTCACAATAAGCTGAGATCTAGTTCAGAGATCACTGACTTTGACTGTTTTTTGTTGTTTCTCTGGATTTTTTTGTTTGATTGTTCTTTTTGGTTTTGGGTGGCTTTTTTGTTTTTGTTCGTTTGTTTGTTTGTTTTTACTAAATCTAATGGATACTTTTCACCTGAACTTAATGAAGTGCCTTTTAAAAGAAAAAAAATAGTATATTGAATTCCATATTCATTAATTTAGAATATATATCAATTATAAACCCAGTACCATTTTAAAACTGATTCTTTTAAAGTAAGAAGATATGTTAAATGTATCTTTTCATAGTATTGTAAAACTTTTAACTTCTAGGCTCCTTCTTGTATTAAATATTTTTCTAAATGCAAGTCATGTTTTAATATTATGACTGCAAGACCACTATAATATATGGATTTATTTGTTTTATTTATCTTAAGTTAAAATATGAAGTTGGGTGGGTAGTGGGGGAGATTTTTGGGTAAAGTTGGAAGAAGGGGAAAAATATGACAAGAATATATTGCATGGAAAACTTACAAACAAAACAAGCGATGCTCAGGAAAATATAAACAGATGTGCTAGCACACCTTGTTCAAATAAAGGTAACTAAGATATTTTTTGATATATGGAAATACATTTGACTGCTGCATATTGAACTGCTAACCAGCTCCTTTGCTCACTTCTCA
>JADRCH010000063.1:0-19099 GCA_019843965.1 Rhynchomys soricoides
AAATCCTGAACTACAATAACAAAAAGGAATATATCAGCAGTGTCACTGAGCAGTGTGAGATGTAATCATATTTTTTTCACACTAAACATACTTACATAGTAGAGAAATTATTACATAATGATGTATTTCTAGCTGAACATACTTACATAGTAGAGAAATTATTACATAATAATGTATTTCTGGCAGAGACTCCAGAATAGATAATATTCCTCTTCTTACCTCCCAATCCCAAAGCTGGTGCACGACGGTTGTTCTTTCAGCATTAAACTCTATATTGACTGTAAAGATTTTACTGGAAGTAAGTCTGAAGGCTTGTTTTGGAAAATGGCAGATAACAAGCAGACATGGTTTGCTAGAGTCTTCAGGGAATACACTGGGGAAAGTTGGAAAACAGCCACAGAAAGGTAAGCAGTGTCCCTAACCCTCTACTTTAATAGCAAAGTAAAAAAGGAAATTTTATAAAGCAGAGCAAGGGAAAAAATTGAGTGTCTATCCTGGAGGGACTGATGCACCTGGGGAGCTAGCCTGCCTGAAGGCTATGCAGGAGAAACTCGGAATTAGCACCACACACCAATATTCAGCAACGTGGAAACCTGGTTGAAGTTAGAGTCTATAAGGCAATATCTACGGGTTTCAAGTGGCACTCCTGACATCACAAAGGACTTCCCAGGAGTGGCACAGTATTCATGGCCAGACCAGAGGTATGAATGGCCCTATAAAAAACTTCCCACTTGTCGAATCAACATCTGTGACCTGTCTTTACAAAGGACTGCTTGGGAGTGTGACAGGCATTATGGAGACAGAAAAGGAGTTCTCAGAGTCAAGATTTGAACTGCAAAACAGGCAAGAACTCCATGGTAGAAGGGATGAACATTTACATGATAGCGAAGATACGAAACTGTGAGTAGAACATTAAAGAGCTATGGGAAACTGTAAAAGATCAAATATATGACTCACAGGCATACCAAGAGAGTTTCATGCTAATGGCGTGGAAAACATCAAGTTATGGCCATCCCACCCACCAAGCCTTGTTATACTTTGATGGGAGAAACTGTCTTCCAATAAAATGATAGCAGATCTCCCAAATGTAGGCAAAGAGGTGTCCATTCAAGTACAGGAGGAATTCAGAATACCAAAGAACACCAGAGTAACGCCTCCCCACATCTTAGCTGAAATACTAAGTATACAAAACAAAGGACATGTACTGAGAGCTGCAAGAGAAACAAGCAAAGAAGCAAATTACATAATACAAAGACAACCCCCTGGAGCAACAGCAAATCTCACTGAAGACACTTTAAAAGTCAGGAGGGCTTGGAATTCTGTATTCCAAGCCCTAAAAGACAACAACTGCAAACCCAGATGACTACACCCAGCAAATTATGTCATAACTGAAGAGGAAAACAACAGATGCTTTGCTGACGATGTGGACAAAAGAGAACACTTAGTCTATTGGTGGAAATGTAACTAGTCCAGCCACTATGAAAATCAGTATGGAGGTCCCTCAAAAAACTAAAACTACAATATAGCCTGGGTCTAGCACTCCTGTACATTTATTTATGCAAAGAGCTCTAAGTCAATACATCACCGAGATGCTTACTGCCTAGAATGTTTACTACAGATCTTTTCACAAGAGCTAAACTATGGAACCAACCAAATGTCCAACAACAGATAAAGAAAATATGCTATTTATATACAATGGAATTTCTTCCAGCCATGGAGTTAACTTGCAGTCAAGTAGAAATAAGTGAAGATAATCTTATCACAGGAAGTAAGCCTGTCTGAGAAAGACAAATATCCCACATTTTCTCTCACTTTAGGTCATGAAAGCAGAAGCAGTTCTGATAGGGGAATCATATGGCAAGTGATGGGGAGTACACCAGGAAGATGCTCAGTGTGCATCTGTATTTGTGAGCATATCCTCAGTGTAACAGAGTGTTATGTACAGTGATTTGTAATCCTGGTTTGCACTATACATGGTACCTTCTAGGCAGCACAGTGTTTGTGCTGTTAGTATTTAAATACCTCATTTTGAAGCTGGGGAGAAGCCTCAAATTGTGATCATACACTGTACTTGTGACAATGCCAGCTGGCTACTGCATTTCTACTGACTGGACACTGCATTCATATGTCCTTAGTTTTTCTTCTATGTTTAGTTCATTATCATATGTGTTTTCCTCTCTGCTCCCAATAGATGTTTATTGTTGCTTTATTCCAATGTATTGAAGAAGCAAACACAGTAGAGGGCTGCTCAGCATAGCTATGGTGGCTCCATAACAAAAAGTCAAGAAGAAATCAGAGCCTCTTTGTGAACAGGTATATAAAAATTTACATAGCATATGATTTTTTAAAAGAATGTAGGATAATACAGGACTTTAAGATATTGGTATATAGCTGTGCTAAGTAGGAGATTTCTCATTTTAAAATTAGTAACACAGTCCTGAGACAATGACCTGTTGATGGTGTGAAATGAATATTTTTTGAAGTAGAAGTGTATTTAAGTTGCTAAAGTGTAGATCTGAGTTTCGCTGATGATTTACCCGGGGAGTTAAGTTTTGGGTTTGGAGCACACTAGTATGCCTGAGTTTACCAGCATTGTCAAATAAATGGGTTTTAGAACATTTCACTTGGCAGTGAAACTATCTGCATCTTAAGAAAGAACTTAAGAAAGAATTAACAGACAATAAAAATATAGTATGTATAGAAATTAAGACTTAAATGATTTCTTTCTTGTAGTGATATATCAAAATATTTGAGTATAATATTCTTGTTGGAATTTTCCTTCAAAGTTTTAGAATATTTTTGTTTACAGAATGCTTATATATTGAGCATCCCCCCCCCTTTTTTTTTAGACAGCATTTCTTTGCACAGCCCTGGCTGACATGGCGCTCACTATGCAGACTAAGCTGACCTGGAACTCACAGGGATCCCCCCTGCCTGCCTTTGAACCCTGAATACTGAGGTTAAAGGCATGTGCCACCATATCCAGCATGATGAATTCTTAAATGTTCATAGTAAGCTAAAAAATAAACTCATTATAGTATAATTCATATAAGACCATTATCTACTACAAAATTGTCCACTAACACGTTCTTTATGGTTATTACAGCAAGTCTGTTTATATTACGTCATGCGGAAGATTCTAGGATTTCCGAGAAAGAATATTATGTTAGGATGTATTCTTCGTGCAAGCAGTTTGTCCTCTAATCTGCCATTGGTCGCATACACACATCCTTTTGTCAGTTTCCTTTGTCCTAATGGAATTCCGTTATAACAGTTGCTGCCATATACAAGTGAATCGTACTTCTGTAAACACATGTCACAACCCTCTTTCTAAATCTTAGACTTCTTCTGCCACATTTGAAAATAGGATTGATTTAGATTGTACTATTAATTGGATTACTAGCTTTTACTTCTAAAATGAGCTTAATTTATATGACTTAGCATTTCAGTCTTTAAGATAACTTGAATTACCTCCCAATTTCTGCTGTTTCAGCTGAAAATTAAGGATACTGGGTTTGGTTCATCATAATAGTAATACATGAAGAAATAAATGTTAATATTTTAGTCCTGAAATCTCTTGAAATTTGTTTATGCATCTACAGAAAAATGCAATAAAAGAAAATTTTATTCATATTGTGATGTATGATGAATTTTGACAGCAGCTTCCCTCTCCAGTATATTGAAGGAAAATGACTGACATGCTGTGGACATCCCACCTGGTCTTACCTGAGCCGTTTTTCAGATATCCATTTGCATCTACTGTTGTGTACATGATATAGGGTCCAGGCTGATTCACTCCAAAGGGCTGCAGGAAGAAAGGAAATAGTTGGTCTTAGGAAGTAAGTGAATGATTTGAATTTCAGGAAAATTTATTATATATATAAAAAAAAGAATAATCACTATTTGAAAATTCATACATTTATACATAGTATTTTGATCATATCCAACCTGGCTCTTACCTCCTAGCTCCAAAAACCTCACACCACTATCATGATTTTTTTGAAAAATAACCCAGTAAGTCCAACTTTAGTGCTAACTACTTATCCATGTGTGTGTGTGTGTGTGTGTGTGTGTGTGTGTGTGTGTGTGTGTTGGGTGTGTGTGTGTGTGAATCTACCAGAACACAAGAAGTCTACCAGTAGCCACATACATATCTAGTTATGTATAGAACTATATAACTTAAGTAATTGTTAGCTATTTAAGAGAACATTTCCACAAGTAGATACTAGTTCACATCAAACCTGGTTAATAGAAAATTATTAAAATTACAATTATGTGTGTGTGTGTGTGTGTGTGTGTGTGTGTGTACGTATTTGAGTGCCACAGAATATGTGGAGATTAGAGGACACCTGCAGGAGTTGGTTCTCTTTTCTACCTGTGGATCCTGGAAATCAAACTAATGTCACCAGGCTTGGCTTTACATGCTAGGCTATCTCAACTGGTCCCAGTGCAAAATTCCTAATACTTTATATTACTTGATGGTTGCATTTATAAACTTCAGAATTTTAACAAAGTATTTTAAAGACCTAATACCTCTACTTTATAAAGGTAAATATTTTAAACAGACTTGTCTTTACTATTCCGGTTGCACCTAGAACCACATGAGTTTTAGAGAGGGAAGCAGTTGTGCCAGAGAGTTACTGAACTACTCTGAGTTTGACTACCAATACCAAGAAAATCTCAGACCTCACCTCAAACATGACAACGATTTTATCTCTGCCCTCCTTCCTCCTCTTCTTTTCTTCCTCTCTTTTTGGATTTTTGAGACATGGTCTCCCTACATAGCCCTGGCTGTCCTTGTACTCAGATCTGCCTGCCCTCGCTTTCCAAGTGCTGGAACTAAAGGTGTGCACCATCACACACGTCATGTTATATATACTAAATTGGACATATGCAACAAGTTCTTAGTAACATAAATAAATAAATGAAAAAATTTGTTTATAATAATTACAATCAAGTGAAAATATTGACTTTTTGTTCTATCTCATATAATTGTTTATGCATTTAGAGATATTACTTTCCAGCTTTACCTGAGAAACTTACAAATCCTAATCAGATTGATAGTTTAATTTCAATTCTATTTATAGAGCCGTCTTTAAACTTTAAATAAAATGATACATTTCTTTGCTTTGAAATCAACTATGATAAAAAGGGACATAACCTATAGATTGTAATGAACATCCTGTTAAAAGATAAGCGCTTGAGAAATTTTTGTTTAAATAATTACCACAAAAAATTTTTTAGTGATCTTAGTAAAATTGTCTTTCAAAAATGAATGAGGAAGCTTGAGCTGGGGCTGTAACTGGTTGATAGAGTGTTTGTGTGCTATATAGACAGTCCTGGACTTGGTTCCTGGCACCACACAAACAGCATGGTGGTGCACACCTGTAATCCTAGCACACAAACAGTGGACACTGGAAGATCAGAAGTTAAAGGCCAGCCTAAGTACATGAGACATTATTGAGAGGGTAGGCAAGGGAGGGAAAGAATGAGGAAGAAGAAGAGAAGGAGGAGGTAGAGGAAGAGGAGGAGGAGGAGGAGGAGGTAGTGGAGGAGTGAAGAGAGAGAAAGGAGAGAACAATGAAGAAGTAAGAGGGAGGAGAGGGAGAGGAGGAGGAGGAAGAAGGAGGAGGAGGAGGATTCTCTTCTCTGTGTTTTAATCCCTGATACATCCTTTGCATTCTTATGAATGTAGGTTCTACTGATGACAAATCAAGAATTTCTCAAGCACTTGTCAATTACAGACTTGCTGGGAATCCAGCAACAGCATCTACCCCAAGAGATGCAGCTTCTTCATTAATCTACTTTTAAAGCTTAAACCTATTGTTGAATCTGTGTATCTGTCCCTTAGCTTCTAGAAATGCATTGGTATCAGCAGAGGATGTGGTGATGCATCATTTGGGCCTGCATTTCAGGACTAAATACTTACTTCCTGGATTGTCCTAAGTGTTGGCCACTGCTAGTTCACAGCTGGATCCTAATTGGCAGTTCTTCTCAGCTAAAGGGAGTTGTGTCCTATGTCTCAGTGCAATATCTGAGTAACTTAGGCATAGAGAAGCCCTGGCCCCTCTGCCTCAGTTGAGGCTATATGGAGAATCACTCAGCTTTAGGGCTCTCCATGCATTGTAAACCAACCTCTCTCTCCTTGCCAACCCTGCTCTCCTCACTACTTCAGAGTCATTGTTCTCAAGTATCGTCAGGATGTTTCAACTATAGGAAGTTTCTCAAGTACACATAAAAGTATTGGCATTGTAGTGCTTTAACTGGATTAAAAGGATTTGTGACTGTAATCAAAACATCTAGTTTTGTGTTAAAATTTTTCACTGACTCCAAGACTTGGAAAGATTTAACTTCTCTGAGGCTTAGGCTTTTTTCTTTTAAATAGTAAAATGGTGGCTAATGGTTTTGAGGCTGGGGAGACTGCTAAGTGGATGAAGGCCTTGTAAGCCTTAAGACCTGAGTCAGTCTCTTGTAATAGCTGGACGCAGCGACTGTCTGTCTATCTGTCTGTCTGTCTGTCTATCATCTATCTGTCTGTCAATTATCTATCTATCTATCTATCTATCTATCTATCTATCTATCTATCTATCATTCCAGTACTCCTTTGGCAAGATGGGAGGCAGAGCCAAGAAAATCCCTATGTGGGCCAGGGAGCCTGGAGTATGTGGCAGAGTGGCACACACAAGAGACCAGCTCTCAAACCAGATGGGAAGGTGAAGACAAACTTTGGAGGTTGTCCTTAGACTTCCAAATGTGCCTCCCTCTCTCTGCACACACATGGATGTGCTTGGTTCTGTGCTCTCTGTCACTTATACAAAGATGAGTAACACCATTCTTTAGGGCTGCTCTACTGTACTCATCTAATAAAAAACTAAGTGTGAAGCAATGGAATGTGTCATATAGGTAGTGATCCTCTTTGTTTTCTGTTTTGTTTTAAGATACGTCTTCCTTATCACAGGCTGGCCTCAAACTTGCTATCCATCTGAAGATGATCTTGAACTTCTGAGCCACCTGGCTTTACTTACTGTGTACTGGGATTATAGACATGTACCACCTGGCCTGGTTTTATGCAGTGAAGATCAAACTCAAGGCCTGTGCTAGTTAGAAAGCCTTCTACTTACATTCTCAGTTGTATAGTGATAACATTTATGGAAAGGTACCAAATTCTAGCAATTTCTTTGAGTAAGACAGATAATTTAATGACTATCAAACACTAATAACAACTTTGATTGTAACCTATAATGACTATTTTGTGTATATTTATTTATCCTGAAGAGAATGTTAATAAGCGTATCAATTTTATATGTATGAGTGTTTGCCTGTATGTATGTATGTGCACCATGTGTATACAGTTCCTGAGCAATCCACAAGACGGTATCAGATCCCTAGAAATGGAGTACAGACGGTTGTTAACTTCTGTATAGGTGCTGAGAACCAAACATTGGTCCTCTGCAAGAGTAGTAAATGCTCTTAACCACTGAGCCACCCCCTCTAGGCCCCTGAAAAAATTTTCACGTAAGTATTTGTGATAAAGAATTAAGTTTACTTACTGTTATCTTACGAGGACAGTCATTAGAACACAGACCACTAAGAACTGTGGAAGGATAAAGAACAGCCTATTATTGTTATGAGCTTAAATTAAAAATAAGATCTAGCCCCACCCCACCCCAGTCTATTACGGTATCCACTGACCCCATCCCACCCCCATGCTATTATAGTATCTGCTGACCCCACCCCCCCAGTCTATTACAGTATCCGCTGACCCTACCCCACCCCCAGTCTATTACGGTATCCGCTGACTCATGATCTCAAATAGGAACCAGTTTCACCACACACCTATATATCTTTAAAAATTAATTTAAAAGCTTTAAAGTCTGTGTACATTTATGTGTGTGGTTATGGATGCATTTATGACATGGTCTATGTTTAGAGGTCGGAGGTCAACTATAAGTAGAAAAAACAAAATAGCCATCTTTCAACACTAACTGACAAAATTCTCAGTAAATGAGAACGAAGAGTGGACGTTTTAAATGTGACGCCAGGAGAAGGCAGTATAGCTCATATGCCCGCTGGTGAGAACGTGATGCTCATGGTGGAAAGAAGGCAAAGATGCCCACTCCTTTTCTTTGTAGGTAGCACAATAAAGACATCAAAGGCATGGGCATAAGAGAAAGATAAAGAAAGAAAATTGTTCCTCCTTGTGAATGGTTGTCTGTAAAGAAAAATTCTCCAAATCAGTAAGTCCAATAAGGCTGCAATGCAACATTCATTTCCACATACTAAAAACAATCACGTAGAAATCAAATATTAACCAGCAGTATTTGAAGTCTTTCCAGAGAATACAGGCACACACAAGGCCTTTATGAGCAGAGCTGCCAGTGGGACAGGCACCTGCAGGCAACTGATTGCCGTAAAGAAACAACACGGAAATGAGAGCCCAAATTTTCACTGCTACAGAAGATGCACACGGAGAGACTAGAAAAAACTGGGAAGTCCTGTGCTGTGTTAGCAATGAATGTGGTGGCAGGAATCCATAGCTTTATCATATACATGACGACGTGTGCACGCATGTGAAGCCTGCCTTCCATTTCCCTACTTTCATAAGGAACCTGGAAGACAGGACAAACCACTACTAACAGGTGTACCAAGCATCCAGAGCCTGCCTGCGTTTTATATACATGGAATTATGTGTAGGAGTCAAGGCACAGGGCAAGGGCCGTGTAAGAAGAGCATCTGAATGCCAGCCTCTGACTGTAGAAGGATGGTGCTGAGACACAGCTCAGCAGTTAAGAGTACTGGCGCTTTGCAGAGGACCTGGGTTTGGTGTCTCACAACTGTCTATAACTCCAGTTTCAGACGACCTAGCACTTCTTTTGACCTCTGAAGGTTTCTGCATGCATATGGTACACATATACACCAGGCAGGCATACACACAATATAATAAACAAATGTAAAAAAATATAGAAGGAATGATGGCAAAGCAGGATCATTTGTTAAAAGTTGAGTTATCAATGGACTCTAGTGGTACCAGATAAAAATTTGATACAAAAAGTATACAAGCAATATAACAATGTGTGCATGGACGGATAAGGAAGAGGAAAGCAGTGAATTCAGGAGGTACAACTGGCCATATCTCAGGGCTGGAGAAATGGCTTTGTAGTTTTCAGAGCACTGACTGCTCTTCCAGAAGACGCTCTTTTGGATGCCCCAGGTTCAATTCCCAGCACCCACATGGCAGCTCACACTGACTGAAACTTTACTTACAGGGGACCTGACACCTTCATACAGACATGGATGCAGGCAAAATACGAATGCTCTTAAGGAAGAGAAAAAAGAAGAAGAAGAAAGAACAACAAGAAACTGGTTATCTCAGGGCTGGAGAGAGTTCAGGGGTTATAAGCACTTGCCCTTACAAAGGACTAGGGTTCTGTTCCCAATACCAACATGGTGGCTCACAACAGTCTGTAACCCTAGTTCAAGGCAATCCAACTCTCTTCTGATCTCTGATAGCACCAGGCATTATGAGGTACACATACTTCCACGCAGGCAACACACACACACACACACACACACACACTCCAAAGTGTTCATCTCTGTGAGCAGTGTGCTTTGTGGGTCTCCTGGTGTCAGGGCCTGCAAGTGGAGAGAGCCTCTGTTCTGCAACTCCTCACTGTGGAAGCTTGCCAAAAATGGGCGACCTGAGTTAGATAGTGAGGAAATAGGATTATCTAACAATATAAAATTTGAATTCTTTAAAAACAATGAAGACAAAAATAGAAAACGACTGAAAAAGTGTTCTAGGTTGAGGAAGGTTCTGGAAAAAGGTGAAAAATTCAACTCATATCCTGGGCAGAATACTAACCCACAGGAAAAGGCAGTCACTGTTGGGACAGCTGGTGTGTTTGAATGGGGCCTATCACAGCCAGCACAAGGTGCTGCTCAAGTTTACTTCCTGATCTTCAGGGCTGTGGATGCATTGCACAGGAGTGTGCACTTAGACCATGGAGTGAGGAGAGAGAGAGGGAAGGAGGGAGAGAAAGATAATGAATACTCACATCTAAAGTACTCACCAATGACTTTAACAAAATAAGCATCCACTTCAAAGTTATTTTTGAGTGTATGGATGGCAACATCATTCTTGGTGTATCCTTTACTGAGGACTATAATGTCCAAGATCCCCTGAAAAAGCAAACATTATAAGAAAAACTAGCCGGTGAGGGAAAAAGAGCACCATGTGACTTGTGCTGTAGTGTGAATAATTATTACCCCAAAGGTTTACACATTAAAGACTTGGTTGGCAGCATGTGGGAGGTGGTGAGACTTTTGGAGGTAGGGCCTACTCATAGTATGTTCCTGATGTCCCTGAAGAGGTATTGTGACTTTAGTGTCTTCCTGTGTCTAACTGTAGACTGTCTCTTCCACCATGTGCTCCTGTCATGATGCACTATGCTACACAGGCCAAAAGAAACAGATCCAGTGACTTTGGGCTGAAACCCTCTGTCTTTTAAGTTAATTTTCTTAGCTTACCACTTGTAGAGAGGTGACTAACAGTGTTTACTACTTAAGTCATGCCTTAGTAAGTTGTTTGAAGTAAGCTTATTGAAAATGTGTGCACACAACTTAAACAGTAATCAAAAAGAAAATAGTCCTGGGAAATAATTGTTAGCATTCTGGTATATCCCTTTCCGGTCAGATGTCCAAGAATTCTGACTTTTTTTTTTTTCTTGAGATCAGTGCTCATTATGTAGCCTTGGCTGACCTGAAACTGGCTAGCCAAGTTTACAGACCAGATTAGCCTCAGACTGACAAAGATCCACCTGCCTCTGCTACAAGAGTACTGAGATTAAAGGCGTTCGTCAACACGCCCAGCCCCTAGCTTTCATTTTTAGATTTCTTACAGTGTGTGTGGTGGGCTGGGGTGGGGGTGTGATGTGAAGTCAAGGACAACTTTCAGGGACTGATCCTTTCTTTCCACAGTAGGTTTGGGGCTCCAACTCAGGTTTCTAGGCTTTTGCAGCACATACTTTTTACAGGCTGAGACAGCTCACTGCTCAGTGCAGGAATTTTCAGACCCTATGCAAATGTAGCCAAGTTACCCTGTAGTACTGGCTCTACCCTTTCCCCTCCCTTTTATAAAGCAGAAATTTAGTTCATTTTATTGAAGAAAAGTCATATATTCACTTAAAGCTGACAGTCTTTTATATTCATGATTCTATTAGCTTTTCATTTATAAATGCTAGCAACATATTTTTCCCGTACATTGACTATATTCTATTTGTCTATTAGTCACAGAAACTGGTGCAGCAGTTTCTATGAAGATTTTTACATTAAGGATATGAAGTATTTCACTTATTTGACGCATTCTATTTCTCACATTTAAAAATAATTTAAAATTCCATTTGTTATACATCTTATGTATAGAAATTAAAAATTGATTTGTAGGCAATTTTGTTGATTTTTCCCTTGTAATATTTTTACCAATTACCTTTATGCTTGAAAACTGCTAATAAAAAATGAAAGGAAATGAGATTTGGCAGTAGGAAGAGCAGAAGGAAATGCAGCTGTTGGTAAGACAACATTGAGTACCAGCCTCTTAAACCCAAGGAGAATGACAACAACAGGATGAGAAGGCTACTGAGGACATAGACATCCCAGTGGGCGGGTGTTACTTCCATAGTAAACCACCCTGCAAGGATGGGCGCAGATAAACTAACTTTACACACTTCAGCAGTCTCTAAACTGTGCTGAAGTTTTCTCTATTAAGGTGGATGCCAGGAACCAACAGAGCCGTCCATCAGGTTATCCAGCAACCAGTGATGGAGCCATAGAAATGGGCAGCCGAGATGCCTTGTTCTAGTTCACAAGTGTAAGTGAACACGCTCTTCTGCCATTCTAGGCAGGTACCTATTGGCTCTGCTTTTGGTCAGCTGCTAAACATGTAAATTTGCTACTCTTAAAGCACGTGGCTCTGGCAGTTTATTCCAAATAAGCACAAAAACAGACAACATTTTCATATTCAACTCAAGAGATAACTAGTACTATCATTAGCCAGACCACGCCCATATTTAACATTAAGAGGTTTTTGTTAATGAATGCATCTACTTTCATTCTCATTCCATTTTCTGGAAAGAAAAACATGAAGCTACTGTGAGATGAGAGTTTAACATTGTAGTTAAACTCAAACACAGTACAGCTTTGGACTCACATCTTCATAAATATCAAAAAAGGTGGCAACCATGGCGTCTTTGATTAGATTTAGGCCTGCTAGGTCCCAGTAGACTTTAAACATCCGATGCACTTCTTCACAGCTCGCATTATTGCATGGGACGTTCTCCAGTAAAAAGGCTTGCTGATTGCTGTGTGACAGACAAGAGGGATTCAGTTAAAATCAGTACTATGAAGCATCAGCTGTGCTGTACCTTCCAGATAGTATATGTAAAATTCCGGGATTACTGGGTTGAGAGGAGAAAGGCTCTTTTATGTTGAGTTTCTATGTCCATCCCTCCCTGTTTCCACTGTTATCCGCTCTGCCTTGCATTTTAAGTTCCTGGAGTAACACTTTAGGTATGCAGCTATCTTCTCAGAATTGAGCATTTTTTCTTGGAGACTCATAAGACTCAGTAAGTGAATACATCTTACAAAGGTCAGGAAGATCTTGAAGGCTATAAAAGGGGAAAAACTGCCAGGGAGAGGGACTCTATAATCAGCAGAGCTGTCTGCAGGAGGCTCCAGTGATGTAGCTTAAATGAATCATTCCCCATTGTGAGTAGGCTACTTGGTGCTGGAGTAGAACTTGAGTCACACTTGCTGCAGTTAGTCATTCCACTCACCTATGACACTAAGTAACCCCAATAAAGTCACTGCTTCACTAAGACAGACCTGTTTCTTTGGTCTCATCAGTGCTCTTTGTAGAATGAACAGATCTTTACTGCTATCTTTTAAAGTCCTATACAATGTGTATTAATGATCAATGAATATGTGAATTTGAATTGGAGACTCTTGATTTCACAAAGTTTTGTAAATCATGCTGTTCACAATTTCCAGTGTAAACTAATAGTTTACTGCAGAAATCTTTAGTGAATTTATACAATTTAAAACGCTATTTTTACTTTAATATATGTTTCTTATAGGTAGAGCCAGCATTTTACTTTTAAGCCTCACAGGAAAAAAAAAAAAAAAAAACTGTGATAAATCTGCTTCTAAATCCTTGGCCCTGATTCAGTTTCTCTGTACTTTTGGCAATTATATAAATGCATCATTTTGAAAATGTTTTATTTCCAAATGATTATGGAATTATTGTAAAATTCAGGCAACAGAAACATTTAAAAAGTTAAAAATTATTTTCACAGATAACTACTGTAAATACCCTGGTGTGCATCTTTCTAAGACTTCTAGGCATATACAAGTATGACAGTACATTGAGAATAAGACAGTAGCAAACCTGAATGTGCAAGTGTCTGTCTCCCACAACACAAAACTACCAAACCTACTTGGGTTCTGTTACACATATTCTAACCGCCCCCTCCTTTACACAATATAGAATACTCATAGAGAAAATGTATATAATTTGATGGAAGACAGCATTTGGACACTCCCTGAAAACTTCCTCTATAGACACCGCACTGTGTTTATCTCTCATTCTCCTGGCTGGTCACTTTCAATAGCAACTCCATTATACCAGTGATCTGTCATTCATTTTAACATCTAACTACCCAGAGCCACTACAGTGAGGTCACGGATCTTAGAGGACACCCACTACCCCTCTTTACTAGACCAGAGGTCAGGAGAGGGCATCAGATCTGCTGGTTCAAGTTAGAGGCAGTTATGAGCCATCTGGGATGGGTGCTGGGAACTAGACTGGCCTATGGAAGAATAGCAAGTGTCACAACCCCTGAGCCATCTCCCCAGGCACCAGCCTATTTACTGATTGGATAACTATGAATTTGGAGGGTTAGTTTTTGCTGTTCTTTATATATTCTAGATATTAATCCCTGTGTGATGAGTAATTGGCAAAGATTTATTCCCATCCTATAGGCTGATTTTTCACTCTGGTGATTATTCCCTTTGTTGCAAAGCAGCTTTGTAAGTTCATACAATTCCATTTCTCAATTCTTGGAATTATTTACTGTGGTATTAGAGTTCTTTTCACAGTATTTATTGTTGTGACTTGGATATTTTGTCAGCACTTCTTCCCATCTTTTAAAAATTTGTGTCTAGTGTCATTCACTAAGAGTTTTATAAATATTTATGTAGTCATGTCAGTATTTATGGCATCTTAATTAATAATAAAGAACATCTAAGAAATATTAAAGGGAGTCCATCAGGCAGACTAAAGAGAGTACCAGGTAACTATCTAGATCTGTACAAGGCAATGAAGAACAATGAGCTCATATAAGGTCAAGTGTGCAGGCAAATATGAAATATCTATGCAAATCACATCTCTTTAAGGAGGATTAATTAAAAAACTCAAGAATAGTATCAATAATGTCAGCAGATGAAAAATGCATGATGAAATCATACAAAGCTGGAAGAGGCCAGATATACACTGTTGGAAAGTTCTAGAATTATCAGTAAAATG
Organism: Rhynchomys soricoides; assembly: GCA_019843965.1. Taxonomy (NCBI): domain Eukaryota; kingdom Metazoa; phylum Chordata; class Mammalia; order Rodentia; family Muridae; genus Rhynchomys; species Rhynchomys soricoides. The sequence goes on from JADRCH010000063.1 coordinate 14,579, forward strand.
TAGTGTTGAAACAAAATTTAAAGGTATTCTAAAAATATCTAAGACATGCACTAAAGTAATATTTATAGTAGGGAGGCAAAAAGTACAAAATTAAATAATTAAAACAATATTTAAATTAAAATCACAATAGAAAAAAATGAAAAAAAAAGTAAGATGGTAGGAAGTAAGTAAGATGGTTTAAGCAAATTAACATTAGTATGAAATATAAAAAGTTTACAGAGTGTTAGATTGGTTTAAAGAAACTAAGACTCAAATAGCTTGTTTATAAGAAATCTGAAATATAAAGTAAAAAAAAAAAAAGGTTAAAAATTATAAGTCACGATAAAAGGTCCATGAACAAAAAAAAACTAGCAACCAATAAAACTGAAGAATGAACTGGTCAATTATTACTTATTAGAGATCTGAATTTATAGCATCATACTTTTCATTCTGTGGGCTGGCCAGATCCATCCACCTTCCCAAAACTCTTAACTTTGTCTATTCTGGGGTGGCCAATGTTCTAGCTGTGGCTGTCTCTCAAATGGTTTTAGACAGGAGGGGTCAACCAGAACAGTGAGACCTATACAGGTATATATCTGTCTTTCTACTTCGAAAATTCACTATTAGTCATCCTGCAGGAGAGAAGAAGCTGTGAGTGTCAACTGATGGGGCTTCTGAGTTTCTACTCTACAGCAATGAACCTCACAGTGGATCAGTGGTTCTAAAGGTTGACCCAAGCAACAACACAAGGCTTGGGTGTATCAAACTCCAGGTTACTCTTTTTAATGTCTACCTTGGGAGCCGACATGGCTTACTTTCATATAACTATACTGCTTGGGCCAAGTCTCTTGCTGCCATCCCTTAACAGGGTTATTAGGGGAAGGAAGGGGACCATCAATTAAGAGGGGGACACATGAGGCTGGCAAAGGTAATTCAAGAAAACAGTAAGAACAAGATTTGTATAAGAATGCCACAAGGAAACTCATTACTTCATATGGTATCTTTAAAAATTAATAAAAGAATATAAAAACCTACCCAAATTAAAGATACAATATTATGTTCTTGGAAAAAGCCTCAAAACATGCTGAGTTAAGTTAATTATGTATCTCTTAAGGGGATTAGCATACCAATGGAAATGTATTAAAATAAGATTAAGCCAGGAAGGTATACAATCACCTTTTAAACCCTTTATTACGCATAGGACAAAACATTTTGATAACTGAGTAAAACTTGGGTTGAAAGAAAAGCAAATGCAACAGAATTAGTTCCTCTGAAATACTGAAGCGTTCCCATCACCCAATCTCACTGGGTGGCCCGCAGACAGCTACACAACCAGTCAGGCAGTAACACCCAACAGAAATGTGGCCTCTGCACTAGTAAGTTTATGCTAACCTCAGTGTGAAAAAGGCTGTATGTTGAATTCATGCTCTGGGAAAGCAATACTTTTTAATGCTGTGGCTTTCCAGGTAGTGTCATGGTTCCTCTTTCGGTCTTTTTTTTCTTTTAAAGACTGGGAATTAGCATACCAAGTATTAGGCTTTCCGATGACATTTTCAAACAAAGTTCGTCTTCCTCCCTCATCTCCTCCCATCTCCAGCCCAGAGCTGCCTTTCCACTTTTATGTCTCCTATGTTCCTTTAGCCTCCACATGCTCTTCTTTGTGGGCACCTTGCTAGTTTCATATCCTGTACTCATGTGCACACACCTACTTCTACACAAACCAGACATAGTGCCACACACACACACACACACACACGCACACACACACACACACACACACACACACACAAACTAGGATCTGCATATGCTCAAAATGTCTGTGTGAGTGTACCACACTCTTTACAACTGTGTTTCAAAGTCCATTGTGTGGAAGACAAGTGCTGTCCTTCTCACCTCCGTCTTCTACTTGGTTTGCATGTGTGGAAAGGGGTTGAAGTTTTCTGCTTAGATTATACAAACTCTTTGCTAACTTACTGATCATGTGTGAGTTCTTCCTTCCTTCCTTCTTATTTATTTTCATATCTTTAGTTGACACTTACAGAGTCCTGAAAGATGTAGGTCAGTAGCACATTGTCTCAAAGCGTGAGGCTGCTGGCCTGTCCTCTTCTTAGGACTTTTTACCTGCTAGTTTTGTAGAACAAAGCACTTCTATTTTGACTTTAAAATGTCAATTATGGGCCAAAACAAAAATGATAGTACAGAATGAATAGTTATAGAATAGAGTACATTTTAATAGAAGTTACATCTTATGCAAGAAAGGTTTTTAAATCAGTGCAGTGAAAAATCATGCAAGTATCAGAGATACTTCACATCTGAATCCGACTAATGTTTAATGCTTGGTAGACTGTAAGAGATCAATATATAATTTGTAATTATTAACATCAAAGGACAGATAATTTTGCTTTTGTATGTATTGTTCTCTATTGCATGTCACAAAAGACAGATGATTACACAAACACTTGTATACTTCAATTTGTGAAGGACTGAATAGATTTTAAAAAATAATTTTGGTATTTTAGATTAATTCCAAACTCTGATTTGTAATTCTCTTATGTACCAACTGGAAACACTGATCAACTCTGAGTGATAAGACTATGGGAGATTTTCATTTATTTTTTATTTATATGAAGAAAACTTCCACAATTTGTATTAGAAAAAACATTTACTAAATACCATAGCGGACAGAAAAGCTTCAGTAGCAGTGTGCATGTTTATCATGCTTGAGGCCTCAGGTTCAGTCTGTGCACTATAAGCCATTATAATATATTATATCTAATAGTTCTTAAATATACTAGAATGTGAACTCCAGCTCCAGGGGATCTGACAATGCGTGTGCGCGCGCACACATCACAGACACATGGACACACACACATGAATAATGAAATCAATAGAATAAATCTAATGAGGTTAGCCCTTACATAGCTTTAGAGTGACAGCTGGTTAGTAGGACACCCAAGCTTACATTAGAGGCAGCCACTTTTGGAAATGGTCTGCTATCTGCTAGACACGTACAGTAGCAGGAGCTGGAGTCCAGCTACCAACAAATATCATTTAACCAATTATACCTATGTAATAAAGCCTCTCTAAAAACTACATGACTAGGTTCACACAACATCTGAGTTGTTACCTATGGATCTGTGAAGGTGGAAAACTCTAGATAAAGTCTCTTCGAGACACCATCTGCTTTAATGTACCTCGTTACTTGGTTTAGTATTTGTAATTTTTGAACAGAAATTGGGGCAGCTTGACAGCTAGGACTTATGGTAGTAGTCTGAAGTGAGAGTAGTCTTGGAGACCTGAATCATGACAAATGTAGAGTCTGACACTATTGGTGGATAGTCCTGAAGTAGTCTGAACTGTTATAAAGAAAACAGGCTGGAGAATCAGATAAATGTAACTTGCTAATACTTTGTCAGGCAATTGCGCATCTCTGTTCAACAAAGAAATAAGAAATTGACCTTTAGTTTCTCTCTGGCTATAAAATGATTCCAACTGAGTTTTTTGGGGGGCATTATAAGGTATCTAGGCAAGGTTAACTGAACACATTTATGCTGTTTCCACATCTTATAACAGATGTAAAATGACTAGTATTCATGCATTTATTACACTACTTTATGGAAACTTGGGAGCCTGCTAGGAGCAGGGAAGGAACTAGGAAAGACTGGATATTAAACCTTCGACCCAAGCATCAGAGACAGACAAGAAATAGAAACAAAATGGTGGTTCAATATTTGAAGGACTCTCTGGAAAGATTTAGATTTTATTTTTCCATGTAGATTAAAAATGGTGCCTGGCAGAGCCTACATGTTCTTTTATAGGGACTAGCTAGGGGAGCCTGTATGGACCTTTCCTCCAAGAACCTTTCTCAACCTCCAAGATCTAGACTAGGCCTCACACGCAGTGCCCAGTACACTCTAGTCACCCTACAAGTGTCTCTACCAGTCTCCAAGCTTCCACTAGGATCCTCCATCCCTACCCTCAATCCACAGGCCCCTCCAATGCCAAATTCAATTCTAGAATTAGCAAGATCTGTATCTCACACTCCAGACTTGGACCAAGACACACATTCTGTATACTATCCCAGTCCCATGCATCCATAAGACTTTATTTTACCCAACTCATATCCAACCTCTAGGCCCAGCTTGACAAACATACTCTCTATTCTGCCTCAACTTACTCTGTCTAAATCAGACATAGAACAATAGAAGCCCATATGCCCAGATCTTATTGCAAAAATACAGACAATAGGAAAGGTAAAGACAGTATTTACTCCCCCAAATCCATCAGTCCTATATATATATATATGACACAGAATTTAAAAGATTCAAGGAGTTTAAAGAAGACACAAAGAAACAGCTCAATGAAATTAAAGAGAGAGAGAGCTTAGAGAGAATAAATGCCTGAGTGAGACAACACAAACATAAAGCTGATGGCCATGAAGACAGGACTTAGGAACAGAATTCAATAAACAGAAGCACAGAAGAGGAGTCATCTGAAGTGAAGATAGTATTGAAAGACCCACTAAGTGAAGATAGTATTGAA
>JADRCH010000063.1:19986-89046 GCA_019843965.1 Rhynchomys soricoides
TAGAGAAGTGGGCTGTAGTCATCTGGGATACCTGGTGAGGAAGGCTGGGCTGTAGTCATCTGGGATACCTGGTGAGGAAGGCTGCAGTCGACAAAGCTGAAAGGACTTGGAGATCTGAGGAGTGCTTTGACATCAGACATGAGATGCAGAGTTTGGAATTTTATCTTGTTTTGATCTACTCTTTCCTACTATGAACCCTTTCTTCCCTTTTAGAATGGTAATGTATATTCTGTGTCTTTGAATGTTGGAAGTATGGGATCTGCTTTAGAGTTTGATTTTACAGGGTGATACTGTTAAGAAATTTCCTTGAGTCTCAGAAGAGCCTTCAGACTTTGAAGCAGTCTTGAGACTGAAAGACTATGGAGACTTTTAAAGTTGGACTGGATACATCCCCCTTTGATACGGCTACAAGCCTATGGATGCCAGGGAGTGGAATGTGGTGGTTTGAATAACATGGCCCCACAGGCTCATAGGTTTGACTGCTGAGTCATCCGGAAGTGGCACTACTTAGAAGTATTAGGTGTGTCCTTTTTGGGGTCAGCGTGTCTTTGTTGGAGGAAGTGTGTCACAGATTTGAGATTTTAAGAGCCCAAGCCAGGCCCAGTGGCTTCTTCTTCCTGCTGCTAGCAGATCCAGATATAGATCTCAGACACTTCTCTAGCACCATGTCTGCCTGCATGCTGCCATGCTCCCCATCATGACAATAATGGACTAAACCTCTGAAACTGTAAGCAAACCCCAACTTAATGTTTTAGTTTCTAAGAGTGTCTCTTCATAGCAATAGAACAGTGACTAAGACACTACCCAATGCAAGCAGAAGGTACTACAGCACAGATAAATAACTTAATAAACTTAAAACAGAAAAAAGGAAACGATACAAATTTATCATAAAGCTTATTATTTTGAGCATATCCACAAAACAGGAACACAGGAATTGCTAGTAACAAGTGAAAAACAGGATTATAACTATATATCTCACAATCCTTTAAATAAACAGAAGATACTAAGAACCACATGACATGTATAAATTGGTGTTAGACAATATTGCCCAGTTCTGCAGAAGTGTAAGCTACAAAGACTCTTCTAAAGTGAATTCAACAATGCCTCCAAGGGTCTTCTCTTGTTACTATTCTGTTGCTGTGGTAAATCACCATGACAAAAGGCAACTTAAGGAAAAAAGAGTTGGTTTTGGCATATGGTTTTAGAGGGAAACCATGGCAGGCAGGCATGGCAGGAGGAATAGGGAAATAAGCGCATGTTCTCAGCAGGAGAGAGGGGAGGGAGGGGGGAAAGAGGGGGAAGAGAAGGGACGGAGGGAAGACTGGAAGTGATAAAATGCCCGCCAAAGTCCACCTCCAAGGATATACATACCCCAGCAAGGCTGCATAACCTAAGCCATCTGTGGCCCTGTGACACTAGTAAACAAGCTCAGTGCTGTGAACCACCACCAGTTGTCTTAGTGCATCCAATGTGGGAGGCCCACAGATGGAGTATGTATTTCCTAAAATAACTGCTAAAGCTTTTGTTATAGTCGGAGCCCTAAACATACAGGTAAGACTTGGCCTTCTCAGCTGGTGATATTTGGATGATGTGATTTCAGCTAATAAAATGAATTGATAATTCGGGGTATGTGGTGGTTTGAATGAAAATGGCTCCCATAGGCTCACAGGCAATGGCACTATTAGGAAGTGTGGCCTTGATGGAGGAAGTGTGTCACTGTGGGTGGGCTCTGAGGTTTTAGAAGCTCAAACCAAGACTAGTTGTTTCTTTTCCTTCTGTCTGCTGATCTAGGTGTAGAGCCCTTAGCTCCTTCTCCAGTATCCTGTCTGTCTGTCTGGATGCTGCCATGCTTCCTGCCATGACATAATGCACTAACCCTCCAAACCTGTAAGCCAGCCCCAATTAAATGTTCTTCATTGTAAGAGCTGTCATGGTCATGATATCTCTTCACAGCAATAGAAATTATAATGGGATGTTAAGTAAAAATTTTTTTGAGACAGGGTCTCACTCTATAGCCCAGGTTGCCCTTGAACTCATAATTCTCTTACCTCACCATCCAAAATGCTGAGATTTGAGGTGCATATCGTTCTACTCAGAAAGTAGGTGTATGCCACAGACAGGACCAAGTACTGATCTTTGGGAAGCCAGAGTTCTAGTAGCCTAAAAAATATTTTCCTGGAGATGACCACAGGAATCCTTCAGTAAAGCAGGTTGATGAGGAGAGACTGGGAGGGAGGGAGAAAAGGAAGACAGAGGGAGACAGAGCACCGAGGGTGGAACAGCAAGCTAGGGTTGGCAGAGGTTAGAAAGACTGATGATTACCTTATGTATCAATCTGACAGGGCCATAGTGCACCCAGACATTTAGTGAACTTTGCTCTGGGTATATTTCTATGAATGTTTCTGGATAAGGCTAATGTCTGGCATAGTATGCTGTAGAAAATACTTTTAATCAATCAAAAAAAAAAAAAAAGTCAAAGAGGGTAAAAAGTTGGTGTAAGTGGGATGTCCCCGCTTGATTCTTTTCGTGGCTTCAAATGTGATGTCCCCGCTTGATTCTTTTTGTGGCTTCAAATGTGGCTTGACACTTCGATTCTTTAGAGTTCTAGAGTCCATGGGGCTTTGAACTAGAACTCACAATGACACTGTCCTCTGGACCTGGCTCTCTTGCATCTCTGCCTTTCCGACTCTAGGTCTCAGAGATGTGGAATGTTCTCAGTACTGTGTTAGTCCCTATAGTGTCATGTACTTTGCTCTTCCCATAGTTTTTGCTTCTGGAGACCCTGACTCTTACCAAGATGCTATGTTTTGAACATAAAAAGAAGGTTGCAAATCAGAAAATGGCAACCTCAGGGGATCTGAGGGGCTTATAACCTCCTAGAAAACCATTATTGTCTTGATTCCAGTGAAAGTCATTCTATACCTCTGGCTTTCCTAATTGTAAAAGAATGAATACACACTTTAAAAAAGTGTATTTTAAAAAAGTTGCTATTCTTAGCAACTTGTGACTATGGCATTAAGAAACAAATACATAATTTGATGTTATTCTACATAGCGATCTACAATAAAAGGTCACATATTTTATGATTCCATTTTCTTCAAATAGGCAAATATACAGAGACAGATAGTTAGGGGACCAGCTCATGCTATTTAAAAAACAAGGGCTTAAGGAATGGGATTTTCTTTTGTGGGTAATGGATAAGTCTTAAAACCAAATAAGGGATGGATGAAAATTTGTAATTGTGACAAAGACTGTTAAATTATACATTTTATATTTCCAATGTATATATTTTATGATATGAGTATCTACATCAATAAAAGTGTTAAGCAATTATACATTATAAAACATTAACATGGAAGAAAATTATTAAAAATTATAGTATAGAGAATACCATATATTTTTCTAGTTATGAATATACATAGCTTACCTAAGCAGATAGTGTGTTATTACACATTCAACCATAATAATACCGTCATAAGTTAGCCAACCTCCTCATAAATACTTCAGTGCATACTTCGACTACCTGTCCGTTAAGTCCTAAGGCAATATGCTTGCCTTCACCAGAGCCAACCTCAGGAAAACTCTGTGCTCCCTGGAGTCAAGAAAGGAATGAGTATGCTATTTTTGATACACATCTTTGAAAAACACCGCGTGCCTGATGTAACTCACGGAAGGATAATTCGGTTCTGAAACTACATAGTAATTATAACATCTCACCAATAAAATCCCCAGGGAAGTATTACTCACTTGTTGGGAAGGTGTAGTGGCCATTCCTGGTTGTCAGCTGACTGTCAGCGTGACTGTATCTGGAGTGAACTACAATCCAGAACTAGAAGGCTCACCTGGGATCCAGAGCTTGAGGCTGGAAGACACAAGTTTCAGGTGTGGTGGTACATGCCTTTAATCGGGGCCACACCTTCTGCTGGAGACCTATATAAGGATATTGGAAGAAGGAAGATTCGCTCTTCTTCGCCTTCATGCCTTGTGGGACTGAGCAACTGCTAGATCCTCGGACTTTCATTCATAGCTGCTGCTGACCATTGTTGGGGAGTTGGACTACAGACTGTAAGTCATCAACAAATTCCCTTACTATATAGAGACTACCCATACGTTCTGTGACTCTAGAGAACCCTGACTAATACAGAAAGGTATTTTCACTGATGTGTTCTTAAATCCCGATATGGACACACATGATTCTACAATCTTCTTCAATTATATATACATTTCAAAAAAATCAGTGAAATATTTATCCTGGAGAAGTTAAACTATGGAAAATTGTCAAAACCATGATATGTGATAGGAGCTTAGTTAGAACCAAAGTTAAAAGTGACCTAAAAGGTCAAGTATTATTACTGTCGCATTAAAAAGAGTCAGAAAAACAATGGGAACTCTTTTGCCGAATTTCAGATGTGTCATACATGCTATTTCTTATAATTTTCTTTATGTACCTTCTGCCAGAGACAATCTGTCTGGGCCTCGGTAAATGTTCTTCCAATGTAGCACAACCATCTGTTTTATTCAAAGATAAGTTATTTCTTTTGTTTCTTTTTTATTTTGAGACAGGGTCTCAAACACATTAGGTAGCTGAGAACGACCTTGAACTCCTGACCCTCTGTCTCCAGATACTAGTAAGATTAAAGAAATGTGCCACCACACCCACATTATTTCTGATTCTTCTCAGATTCAATTAACATATGAGATCATCCCCAGTCTTTCTAGACCTTTGGCCCACTGTTGTTGGAGGGAAAAGGAACCATAGCTGCATGAGTGAGCCCCATGCATTTAGAATGGTGTCCAGGGAGAACGGGTTCTGCATGTCTGGCTTCCAAGGAAGGAGACTAGCATGAAGATTATGGAGACAGGACAGCTTTTAGGTTGGACTCTCAGGACCACTGTCTCCAAGGAAGATAAGGAAGCAGGGTAGGCAGAGGGAACCTTCAGTCTGTGATTCAGTCTTAACACAGGCTCCAGCTACTCTGTGGGGGTAGCTCTTTGGGTGGCTCTTCAGAGCCCCAGCAGGGTGCACTGACTAGGTGCAGAGGAGATGCTCCCAGACAATGTTTGTATGTGAGTGCTGGCAGATGGGCACTTTCCCACAGGCTTCGAGACTATGTGCTGGGTAGCACATCACTCACTAGACAGCTTGTGCACTCCTTGTGGGGTACAGAGCAAAGATGCCTTGTTTAGCTTGATTCTTACAATCTTATGAGGTACAGAATATTACCCCTGTTGTGCTTGTAAGGCTGCTGTGGCTGTGAGGCATTAACAATTTTCACAAATAATGTGCATGGCTTTCAACATCTATGTTCTTTCTGTTATCTTAAAATTTCATAGAGTTTGCCTTTAGTGAATGTTTACCAAGTATACACAAGTCGTTCAAAAGTTTGGGCTTGAAAGATTGATTCTAAGAGCCAGTGGGAGTGGAAGACACTAGGAAACAAGGCTTTCAGACCCAACAGGACTGACACACATCTGACCACAGAGACTGTGGCAGCATGCAGAGGTCTAAGATGAGTCCCAGTGTTGAGAGAGAAGTGGACTAAGCCCCCATCCCTAGCCTGACATTATCTCCAGATGAGAACCGCTCACAAAGTAAAAGTTAGTTTTCTCCAACGGGGGCTCACTAGGTATACAAAGGAGATTTAAGGGCAAGCACCATTTTTTTTTTTGTCTCACAATGCGTTGTCTGGGCTGCTCTCTCTATCTCCCCCTTTCTTTCTAAATTCCTCTTCCTTTTAGCTTTACGTATCTTTTGCTTTTATTTATGATTTCTAATGTTTTTATGTGTATATGTGTGTGTTACTGTGTATCTCAGCATCCATATGTGTTTCTTGTGCTTTTTCTTTGGTCCCTCCAACTCCCTGGTTTGTTTGTCTGTTTTGTCCTATGCAGTATTGTTTTGTATTTATCTTATTATTATTGTTGTTATTTTAGATACCCATTTGTACCCTAATGAGAGAGGGAGAGGAAGAAAAACAATTTCGGTGGATGGGGAAGTGGGGAGAATCTGGGAGAAGTTGGGGGAGGGAAACAAGTAATCAATATATTGTATGAAAAAAGTCTATTAAAATGGTTTGGCCCTATTCTGTTTGGACTTCCGGTGCTGTGATACAATTCTATAACAAGTGGCACCCTGGTCAGCCGAGGGTTCACCTGGCTTACAATTCCGGCGCATGGTTAGGGGGTTAAGCAGGAACTCGAGGCACTGTTAACATGGCATCAGTCGAGAGCAGAGAAACAGGCGTCCACGCCGCCTGTTCGCTTTCATGGAACTCTCCTTACTTACACAGGCAGGGGCCCTCTGTCTCGGAACAGCGCAGTGCAGTGGGCTGGGTCTTCCTAATCAATCCCTCATAGATTTGCCCACAGGCCAATCTGACCTAGATAGTTCCTCAGCTGAGAGTCCCTTCTCAGATGATTCTAGGTTGTGACATTTAAAACCAACCATCACAGGTCCACTGAGGCAAACACACCAGCTGCCGCCTCTGTCTTATGAAGTTCAGGTTTGATATAACACAGCACATGCAACGGCACTTTAGGAGGAGTTGCTGTGAACTGGGGGGATGAAGTTTAACAGCTTGGGAATTTTGTAGGTTTGATCTTCAGCACAGACCAAAAGAAGAGGCAAGAATGGGGGAGGGGGAAGAAAAAGAAAGAAAAGAGGGCTGAGAAGGGGTTGGTCAGGAAAGCGTGTGTGTGGGGGGTAAGAATCAGAAGTTCTGTTCACTGTACACAAGAGAATGAATCCCAGTTTTGTCTTACTCACCTTTGTAATCAAAATTGTTACTCAGTTATGGAGAGCTACTTTTCTAGAACACAGTTGTGGTGGTTTGAATATGCTTGGCCCCTGGGGCCCTGGGGAGTGGCACCATTAGGAGGTGTGGCCTTGTCGGAGGAAGTGTGTCATTGTGGGGGTGGGCTTGGAGGTCTCCAGTGCTCAGACTCTGCCCAGTGTGGAAGAGTCTTCTCATGATTGCCTGCAGAAAGGAGTGTCTCCTGGTACCTTTGGATCAAGATGTAGAACTCTTGGCTCCTCTAGTATCATGACTGCCTGCATGCTACCATGCTTCCTGCCATGATGATAAGGGACTGAACCTCTGAAACTGTAAGCAAGCTCCAATGAAATGCTTTCCTTTATAAGAGTTGCCTTGGTGAAGGTGTCTCTTCACAGCAATGAAAACCAGAACTAAGACAACAGTGAAAAAAGAAAAATGGCAACCAATGCCCAAGGGGAAGGTCAGAAAAAAAGCCCAATAGATCAAGAAGCCCTTTCTTAATGTCAGCTTAAAGAAAAATGAACGAGAACCTTTTTAAGAAAGGATATTTTTATGAGATATAATTGGACCCAACACAGTAACCTTGACAACACTTGGGAGAAGCACCAGTCTTGGATCTCAGACAGAAGACATAGGTGATCTGACCAGAGTTATGGATCAACATGAACTTTTCTAATAGAAAATGTATGTTAAGATTCGATGGTGAATTAACTTTAAGAAAAATAAAACCACTTTTAAGACTGAGAAGATCTCAGAGAATGAAGACTTTTCTAGGAAGCTATTTGAGAATCTACCCAGAAAAAAACACAAAAACTATTTAAAGATTTATTAATTTTTAAAAATTTTATGTGTATATGTATTTTCCTTGCACGTATGTACATACATTACATGCCTGGTACCCATGGAGGCCAGAAGAGAGCACTGGATCACTGGAGTTAGAGTTATAGGCAGTTATGAGCTACTATGTGGATCTCTGGAGCCAAACCCAGGTCCTCTGGGTAAACAGCAAGTACTCTTAGCTGCTCAGCCACATCTCCGGCCTTCCTTCCTTAGAAAACTAACATAAATTTAAAAAGAGTGAAAGGCACACTTTATAATGAAAGACACACAAATAACTGTAGCAACAAAGTGGGAAAATCAGTCATTAAGTGAACTGCCATGATTAGGAGTGACTTGTGGATAAAGAACTAAGACAGTGTTAAAATTCTTGACCTGATTGTGATTTCAATAGTTCCTTAAAAATAATTTTATGTTGTATGATTACTGTAACAATGTAGAGTATAATATTAAAAATAGATTATCCTTTTTAATTACATTTGCACAGGTTGAAACACTAAGATGGTATGTGACATAGTTAACCATGATTAATTTTGCCAAACAACTAGCAAACATTCCCAGGAAGAATATTCATGAAATGCTAATTTTCTTGCACAATCTTTTGTTGCAGGTTAGGAAGCTTGTACATTTCTCATATTCACCGAAAAACAGAAAAATATTACTTCAAACAAAAAGTATAGTGAGTTATTTGCATTACTAAATTTATAATTAGAAATGCGATCTTATCTTAAGTGATGAAAACCAGGGTGATATTTTCACAGTGAAAATGAAAAACATTCCCTTCATAGAACTGCAGGAGCCTATGGTATGGACCTCCTTGCCCTTCAAAATAGAACATCTGGAATCTAAGGTAAGCTTTTCTTGCTGAGATCAGGTTATCAACATGAAGCTAAATTAATTGATAAGACTGAGGAGGCAGATGCAAATGCAGATTACAACTGGACGGTTAATCAGCCAACACAGTCACCAGAAGTTGCCAGTAATCACATCCCTGACATCGTCTCAGTTTCTAGCTATTATGTTGCCATTTTTCATTTTCCAGGACTCACAATGGTCACCAGCCTTGGCGGCAGTGCCTTTACTCATAGCCCTTGGCTGGCTCCCAGGCAGTATCTTCTATCTGGCCACTTGTTTACTGGAATTTAACAGGCTGTAAATGTTCTCATGGCTGAATCTTAGATTTTGCTTTCTTTCTGCTTCCAGGTTTTGTTTTCCTATAAAAGCTTAATGAGAGCTAGGAAGCTTAGTACAAAGTTTTATCACTTAATTGCAATTAATTAGACAATAAAACTTTTTTAAATCCTGTAACAGTGATAAGAAAGTGTCAGAATAAAAGATTTTGGTTTTTCTTTTTCGAGACAAAAATATCATGTATATAGGCTGGCCTCAAACTCACTGGGTAGCTAAGGATGGCCCTGAGCTCTTGATCTTCCTGATTCTACCTCCTGAGTGTTAGAACTCAGGCCAGCATTACCATGTCTGTTTTGTGTGTTGCTGGTAAGCAACCCCACTCTTTTTTTTTATTTTTTTTAGTTTTTTTAAGTCAAGGTTTCTCTGTGTAGCCCTGGCTGTCCTGGAATTCTCTCTCTCACACACACACACACACACACACACACTCTCCAGCCCTCCCTCCCCCCTCCTATAGAGCAGGCCGGTCTCAAATTCACAGAGATCTGCCTGCTTCTGTCACCCACAAGCTAGGATGAAAGATGTGTGGCACTACCACCTGGCCAACCTTTCTCTTAAGACAAAAACAATAAAAAGCACAAACAAACTGAATCATGGTCTCAAAATATTTTTTCTGAAAACTCATCTACTTTTGTTGCTCCCCATCCAATTTACAGGAAAAAGAAAATCTGTGTCCATGGCAATCCTTGGAAATTTAGACATGCCGCCCAGTACTGATGTCCAAGACACTGCCAATCTTGAAACCAGGTAAGTTATGAACAACTTTTAAACAAAAGTAAGTATATGTCAGATATGACTCAAATGCACACCATGTTTTTCCTTATTCTGTACTTCGAAGACTTTTTAATGTGGAATCAGGATGTTTCCAGCTAGTCATTCAATGACACTGAAGTACGGTAACAGTTACCCGTCAAGTCTCAGCTATGCTGAAAGAACAGGTGAAAATCTAAATTCCTAATTGCTGCATTTGTAAAATGATCTAACTTTCTTCTTGTTGTTGTTGTTGTTTCCGGAGACAGGATCTCTCTACATAGCCCCACTACCTTTAAACTCAAAGTCAACCCGCTTAGCCTTTTGGGTTTATAGTGAGCACCACAGTGCCTGGACTGGACATAAAAACAAGACAAAACAAAACAAAATCAATTCTTATGACTGCCTTAGAAATTAGGATTTCTTGCTGTAAATTCAATGTGAGTCTTCTGATCGGCTGTAGATACCATCTTTACAAACCAAAAGTTAAAGAATACAGGTTAAATATTTGAAAGTTAAAAAAAAAATGACAAAGAAGTTTTAAAGGAAAAATAAAAATTATTTGGATACTCTTCTAAGGACAAGAGAAGCTTAGATAAATTTAAGGAATATTATTTTTGTGAATACAGCTTATGCCCATAATAAAACAATTTTATGTTTATTTTTGTAAGACTTTATATTTTTTGTTCTTCCCTTTTAAAAGGCTAGGTCTTGTTATGCAGTCCAGGCTACTCTGACAGTATTATGAAAAAGAGGGATTACTCTTGGTTCATTTGTCTGTTTATTTGGCCAAACATATAAAATTAAAGTTCTTAGGTGAATTTAAGTTCAGATTACTGTTAATTTTCTAAAACTATTTTAAAGGTACTCACTCACGGTGTTTGCAAGTAAACAGTGAAATAATGTTCAGAACATATTGTGGGTAAGTAAGTAGAACAGGAAAGATGGCCTCTCAAAGACTACAACTGGGTGTAAGACGAACAAAACAAGAGAAACTTAGGGGTAGCCACATTTGTGGAGTCTGGTGACACTGAGCTAATTATGAATTTCAGCTTATCTTCAGAATTTTTCTTTTTTAAAAAGTTGCCACAGTGTCAAAATCCTTGGTTATGTTATGAACATACTTGCATACTTCATATATGCATACATATGCATACATTCTATCAATCATCATGCTGGAAATTCTGATGCTTTTAAAAAGACGTAATCATAAGGAAGTATTTCCTTAGAATGGCATCGGTCTGCGCAGCATCTCTCTCCCTGGCTCGTTCATTTGCCTTAGCCCACTCATGCACAGGTATACTTATTACTCTTTTCATAATTTTTGAGTTTATGCGATCTGTCCCAGGTCACACAGACAGTGCTGGGCTGAATCTGAAGTCTAGGATCAGATCTTAACTACCAATCTTTAACCTCAAAATATACTGTCATTCATCTTTAGAAAAAAAATGACCTTTTAAAGATCAACTTTTGATGAATGAAAAACAACTTTATTTGACACTGAATGTTCGTTTATTTTCCTCTACAGAAAATGAATTTATAAAAAAGAATCTTTTGTAAGCCATGGGCTGAGTTCACGGATCATACAAGAAACCATAAGCTGATGCCGTTGACCCCTCCTGCAAGAGACTGTACCAGGTTACGTGCTGTCAGTCGTAAGTAGCAGTGAAAAGACATTTTGCAAGCATCTGTCATTCAGCTTTCTCCCCTACCTTCCCGATGTATTCTTCAATATGGCCAGAGCATCTGGGTAACCGTCCATGTTGTAGTCTCCAATGTGAAGTGTGAGTGGAACTGGTATTGCGGTTGGTTGTTCTTCATGCACAAATGGCACAAAGCCCCACAGAGTACCTTTACTGCTAAAATCCTGAAGCACAGGAACCCACTAAGGATAAAGAAAAAAAAAAGATTATTCATAATCACGTAGATCCATTCAAAGTGCTGAAGACAGTCATCATTTTACTTCCTTTTCACAAAATGGTAGGCATTATCATTTACTTTGATGTATGTGTGGGTCACCGGGAGGAATGGTCTTTAGTAGGCTTTGTCATGAGCCTACTAACTTGAACAGAAGTTAGACTCCAGAGAACTAAATAACTATTTAAAAATGGGGTACAGAGCTAAACAGAGAATTCTCAACTGAGGAATCTTGAACAGCTGAGAAGCACTTAAAGAAATGTTCAACATCCTTAGTCATCAGGGAAATGCAAATCAAAACAACCCCGAGATTCCACCTCACACCAGTCAGAATGGCTAAGATCAAAAACTCAGGTGACAGCAGATGCTGGCGAGGATGTGGAGAAAGAAGAACACTCCTCCATTGCTGGTGGGAATGCAAATTGATACAGCCTCTCTGGAAATCAATCTGGTGGATCCTCAGAAAATTGGTCATAGTATTAACTGAGGACCCAGCTATACCACTCCTGAGCATATACCCAGAAGATGCTCCAACATGTAATAAAGACACATGCTTTACTATGTTCATAGCAGCCATATTTATAATAGGCAGAAGTGGAAACAACCCAGATGTCCCTCCACAGAGGAATGGATACAGAAAATGCGGTACATTTACACAATGGAATACTACTCAGCTATTAAAAACAGTGACTTCATGAAATTCGTAGACAAATGGATGGATCTTGAAAATATCATCCTGAGTGAGGTAACCCAGTCACAAAAGAACACACATAGTATGTACTCACTGATAAGTGGATATTATCCAAAAAGAAGCTCAGAATACCCAAGATACAATTCACAGACCACATGAAGCTCAAGAAGAAGGAAGACCAAAGTGTGGGTGCTTCGGTCCTTCTTAGAAAGGGGAACAAAATACTCATGGGAGCAAATATGGAGACAAAAAGTAGAGCAGAGACAGAAGGAAAGGCCATCCAGAGACTGTGCCACCTGGGAATCCATCCCATATACAGTCACCAAACCCCAACACTATTGTGGATGCCAAGAAATGAGTCCTGAAAGGAGCCTGATATACCTGTCTCCTGAGAGGCCCTGCCAGAGCCTTCCAGAGGCGGATGCTCACAGCCAACCATTGGTCTGAGCATGGGGACCCCAATGGAGGAGTTAGAGAAAGGACTGAAGGAGCTGAAGAGGTTTGCAACCCCATAGGAAGAACAATATCAACCAACCAGATCCCCCCTCCCCCAAAGAGCTCCCAGGGACTAAGTCACCAACCAAAGAGTACACATGGCTCCAGCTGCATATATAGCAGAGGATAGCCTTGTCAGGCATCAATGGGAGGAGAGGCCCTTGGTCCTATGAAGGCTCTATAGATGCCCCAGTGTAGGGGAATCGAGGGTGGGGAGGCGGGAATGGCTGGGTGGGTAGGGGAATACCCTCATATAAACAGGTGGAGGGGGGGTAGGTAGGGGGTTTCCGGGAGGGGGAAGATCAGGAAAGGGGATATCACTTGAAATGTAAATAAAGAACATATCCAATAAAAATATAACTATATCATGTTTTAACAACAAAAATTTTTTCACTCAATATGGCATCTGTAACAGTAAGCAAAGAACAATACACTGGTTTTCCTAGAGATAGGAAACATATACATACCCTTTAAGTGTCCCATTGTGGTCTGTCACTTAACAGGTTGAATCATGGATAAAATTTTATCCCTATGAACCAAGCTTCTTGACCTAATGTTTTAACTGATTCATAAATATACAACTATACAAAGATAATAAAACTTACGATAATTCAATTATTTTTAAAATGCTAAAAGTATAAAGATTTGTTTTACTAAGTGAGCCTAAGGCTAAAGGCTATGAAGGCCAGCATGGTTCATTTATTAATATCATTTATTAATGCCTCACCACAAGAAAATGAAGCTGATGAACTCAAAGTATCACGACCTATCATATTAATCCTCCACATGACTCTCAATGATTCTAAATTATTAAGCACCAGGTAAAACGTCAGCACGAGAACTAACATGGGTCTGCACACATAAACAAGAGCAGACTTAGCTCTGGGAATGGAGTATCTTCCACATAAGTTTTATTACATACAGTGTGCTTTCTATAGTGCTGGCATCTAAAATGCTACATTCCATTTAACTATGGGATCTAGAAAGGTTCTCTTAACCAAAGATCAATACAGCAGCATTTTCTACCTCAGTAGAAGAAAAGATTCAAATGTATTTTATTGTATTGTTATATATAGAATTACTATAATGTAATTTTGAATTTCACTCTGTTCTGCTTCCTTAAACATAGTTTTTAACTTTCAAGATTTTTTTCAAGCATATTAACATCATAGCACCTCCAAAGCAGACATACCTGCCCTGTTCCAGATCTCATTAAATATATGGCACTTTTCTGACAGTCCTTATCTTCACAGCCTGGTAGCAAGTGATCCATGTGTCCATCTCCATCTGCCAAGAGACTCAAGAGTCCATTAACAGTACAGAATAAAGTGCTCATGTGTGATAGTTAAAGTTCCTGTTTTTTAAATGAACCCATCAGTCTGGATAACACCAAACAACTTGACACATGGCTTTAAAATGAAGGTGAATCATTTAAAACATTACTCAGGTCTTGGTCACTTATTACACCTAGACTGTATCTTGCTTTGTTTTATTTCTGAGTCTTGTTTTAAATTGCATTCTTCTTTGTTTGGTTAGATGTTGTTATATATAATTATTGAAATTAAGCCTGATTTAAAATCATTTTAGAACTTATTTAGAATTATTAGTAATTTCATTTTGGGGACTGAACTCTGGTGCTTATACATATTGGACAAGTGCTTCTACCTCTGAGCTACAAGGCCAGCCCCAAATAGCCAAAAAAAAAAAATTAGTTTAGAGGTATGTTGCATAATTAAGTCTGTTGAGAGAGAAGAAACACATGTATGCACACAGTAACACATTATTACATAGCCCATTTTAAATATGGAAGACTTATAGGTAGCTTTAAGTGCCTTTTATTCAGAATAAACTTTACCTCATGAGTTACAGTCTTCTATACTTTGGCTTCTCAAAAGACCCACATATTTTCACCAATAAGGACACAAATGAAGGGTACACATTTGTTTACAGTACACAGTTTTGACTGGGAACTTTATAGGTTACATCAGGCTGCCTGTCAGAGTTTCTTCACATCTGACTGGATTTTTTTGCAAGAGTGCTACCATTCTGTACATACCTTCTGAGACAGATAAATATCAAGGACCTTGAGATCACCTCTTTTGATGCCCCTCATATATGAGGACCCCACTGTCTAAGAGTTAGAAAGCCTGAGAGCCTAGAGCTAAGTGTTTCTGTGATGAGAAAGTAATTTAACCCTTAAATTCAGGACCTCTTTTGAGCTTTTAACCACCGACTTACTTGCTATGATTTACTCTGTCATTTCACTTGGGCCCAATGTAGTATTTACAGCTGAATGGAAATCAACAGATTATCAATACAGAGATAGTCTTCAGTGTACAGAGATATATGAAGAGACGTATGTGACTAAAATGAGTTTATAACACCTCAATAATTCATTTGAACAGGAAAAGAAGTTAGGTTTCATGGGAATAAGATTTAGCCAATGGAGCCTGACCTTAATGCAAAGTCTGTTTTCCAGATCACCTACAGTATCTTTTAAACAATTCAAGAGGTACTAAGTATCAGAGGGCACCTTCCCCTGCTCATCTCTGTTCTCTTCTACAGGGACGGCCAACTGGGGCAGTTTCCTGAGTATCCTTATATAAATACATACAGTATGTGCTTTGCAGTGTACTCTACACAGTTTGGCTACCTTGACATTTGGCTTTATTACAGAGATGCAGGACTAATTCAATACATAAATCAGTAAATGCTATAAACTGTGCTCAAGGATAGAAATACCATAGCCATCTGTACATATGCAGAAAAGACCTCTGACAAAATCTAACACCTCATCTTAAGAAAAGTTTTGAAGAAACTCTGAATGGAATCAACATATCTCAGTGTAAGAAAGGTATATCCAACAAACCTTTATCTAATATTATACTAAAGTTGGAAAAATTCCAAACATTTCCAAAAAAAAAAAACCAAAAACAAACAAAAAAAAACCTCACAACAAAATAAGACTTTCTACTCTCTTCACTTTTATCCAGCAACAACCAGGGCAAGAAGATGAGGGAAGTCAAGGGACATAACTAGGAGTGCTGGAAGCCAAAGCAGCCTTCTATGCAGATGATGTAATCCTATAATCAAGAGGTCCTGACAGCTTTAGCAGAAGACTTTTAGCAGTTCATCAAAGTGTCAGGAAAATTAATATACAGAGAAAAACCCATAAAAGCTGTTCTAGTTTGGCTTCATTGCTTGCTGACAAACACTGTGACCAAAAACAACCTAGAAAGAGAAGGACTTTTTTCAGTTTACAGGCCACAGCCCATCAATGAAGGAAGCTGGGGCAGGAGCTCAGGCTGAACTGAAGGGGAGGCCATGGAGGACACTGCTTGCTGGCCCACCTACAGCTGCTCATTGGTTTCAGCACAAATGTTCAAAAACAACTTAGCACAGCGACAGCCTGAAAGGCCAGAACATTTGGTGGTTGGAAGCTTCTTTTTATTTATATTACTTTTTGTTTTAACCCTTGATGTTCAAGGAAATCTCTACAAAACCATCAGATAAATATAAAATGAAGAGACAGTGAGCAGCGCCTTCACATGACAGGAACCCCATCTGTAAAACTACCTTAGAAAGTTGCCAAGTAGATATTACACAGTCAAAATATACAGTTGGACAGGAGAGATTCAGAGGCTAAGAAGCATGCTCAAGAGCTAGGATGAACAGAGCAGAGACAGGAAGTGATGCTTGGTTCTATATCAGCGGTATAGTGGAATAAATAATGTTTCTCATCTCAGAGAGATTTGGAAAGATCACTTGAAACACATAACACTCAGTTGCATCCCTAGAGACGGGGATACTATTTGCTGTCTAGGTTGGTCTTGAACTTGGCTCAAGTGATCTTACTGACTCAGCCTCCTATGTAGGTTGGTTAATAGCATTCACTACTCTGCCTGGCTTATAAAGACACCCTCATAAAAATAATTCTTGATATAAAAGTGATTATTAATAGGAAAGAAAAGTAAACATTTGCATATCCTAATTTCTAGACCTTTTCCCTTGTTACTGATATAAAAGAAACACCTTAAAAATATTCCTACCAATTAAGTTGAGACTACTAGAACTGTGAGGTAAGGTGATGGCGAGCCAAAGCAGACTAATTACACATAACGCCCATTTGTCTCTGCGTGTGCTACTATGGAAGGGAACAGAGACAAAGAATGACCTTGTAAAAGCTGCGGACGGAATGGAGTGCTCAGGGAAAAGGAGAGCAGCACACGGTATTTTTACTCTCCAGCTACTCTGTTCAGCACATCAGTGAGTGAAGCACAGAGGACTATGTACTCATCTACATCCAAAAGACAACACAGCTATGATCACTGGATCATTTTCCTAATCACTGGATGTGGCATCTGTACAGAGTGAAAACTGCAGAGTTTAGACTGAAGAAAAGGCATATTAACAAACAGCCAGACGTGTTTGAAAATAGCACAGGGTTTAGTCCCTTCATAACATGCAAAGACTTCTGCATTGCTCCGCCTGACACCAGGGGATTCTTTTCAACTATAATTTGCCAGAGAGAAATACATTTCACCATCTTCTTAGATGTATGAATCTATTAGGCTAAGGATAGACAGGGTGTCTTCAGTTGTACTATTATAGAGCTGTAGAAATCAAAGAATGAAGAGACTGTGAAGTCCACAGGGCACTGAAATGGGCTGTCCTACTAATCAGAGCAGGACTATAGTGACACATTCACAATTAATGGTGTTCTAGTACCAAACACTGAAGCTATCTGTTAAATTACAAAACAATATGTACAACAGCGTAAAAGATATCATTATTCTATAGAAATTCTATATTCAAAAGGGGAATTTTGCTTTCACACTTACAGACATTGTTAAACAGGTTAAATATGCAATAGTTTTGAGACTGTAATTAAGTCTGAGGTATAGCTTTATAAAAACCTCATGCATAAGTTAAGAATTTATCATATAAAAACCTATACATATGAGCTTCAGACCACACTGGGTTCCAGTTTTTCCTTAAAAGTATCTAATCAATGTAAATGCTGAGTACGTATAAAAAAAATCATGAATCTAAAGTAGCAATTTTATAAATTTTATATAAATTTCTCTTAGCGTCTCTTCCTGTTACCATGATTAAACACCTAGCTAAAAGCAACTCAGGAGAGACAGGGTTCATTTCAGTTCATAGTTCCAGGTTACAGTCCATCAGAGTAGGGATGTCATGTTAGCAGGAGCTAGAGGAAGGTGGTCACATCACATCATATTCAGAACAGGGAGGAATGAGGGCACACATGCCTGTGCTTAGCTGGTTTAATCACTTTTATGCAGTTCAGGATTCCCTGGTAAAATTAGTAACAGGTTGTCCCACATCAATAATAAACAAAATCAAGACAATCCTCCATACGTAAGCTCAGAGACCCAGTTCCTAGATGTTTCTAAATTTTGTCAGGTCAACAATTAATGCTAACCATCACAATTACCATTTCCAATATCAAACATACAAAGTATTTATCAGAATCACATCTGGCATCTCTGACATCATGATAGATGTCTTGTACAACTTTTTGCTATAAAGTAGATAGAAATTCTGGAACTAATCATGTCTTTTATGAGAGGTCTGAGGCTACAATCTGTACAGTGACACGGAATGGAATACCAATGGATCACAGGTGGTATCTGTTTCAAACAGTTCTGCAGCATTAGCAGACTAGGAATCCCGCGGCACTGCATACGCCACGTGGCCACGTGTAAAAATGAAATGCTGGTTCAGGAAACTTTCTAATGCTATTATTCTTTCTTTGGAGTGACAGAGCGAGACATGTTTAAATCGGTTGTTTTTACTAGGATCACATCAAAACAAACTTGAGAAGCTAAATAAGCATTGTTTCCCATCAAATATTTTCAGTGGTCAGAACTCAGGAATAAGAAAAATGAAAATATAAAGAGTATGAGTTATGATTTTTTTGGTTCTATGTTGTTTCTTATTGAAATCGTCACCAACCTAAAAGAGTCTAAATAGTTCTTAGTTCAGTCAGTCAGTTAACTTTAACAAAAACAACCACAAGTACTGATACATTACTCTTTCTCTATGGATGATATTCAAAACTTTGCTTTAGGATGTTATTTGAAAACATTTCTGCACTAAATTTGAGTTTGATTATTAAAAGTTAGAAATTAATCAACAGACTTTTTTCATTTACTTAAAATAATTCATGAAAATTATTTAAGACACACTCTTCTCTAGGATGTTGTCCAGTCAATGGATTGAACTGGAAATCACATTGGTTGAGAAAACCCAGACCTAGAAAGACAAGCAGCACATGTTCTCTCTCATGTGAGCCTCTTAGATCTACATCTTCAGGTGTGAGTACACAACCAGGAGTAAGTGAAGAAACCAGGAAAGTAAAACAGGAGCATGTTGGGAGTGGGGGAGCAATGGAGAGGGGAATAGCAGGGCACAGGTGATCTGAAGAGAGTTGGAAAACCCAGCGTCTCTAATTAGGGGGAGGAAGGGAGATAAATACAGGAGGAAGAGTGAGAAGGGTAAAGTAACATTAAGGATGTTTGCTAAGTCATAAGGAATCATACTATTAACTCTCTACCTAAAATATGCAACCTCATGGACTGAGTAACTACTAGATTCTTGGACTTTCTCTTCATAGCCAGCCATTGTTACATTAGCGGGACTGCAGCCTGTAAGTCATTCTAATAAGTCTCCTTTGTATATATAGATTCATTCTATAAGTTGTTACTGTAGGGAACCCTGACCAATACAAAGTCTCACCAACGTGATGGATTAATCATGATCTGAACAAGATGGGGAAATCTCAGGAAGCTTCAGCTCTACACAAAGAACTACAAGCAAAAAAGGAACGTGGAGAGTACAAGAGAGTCTTCCTCAGGGAAGAGCATGGCAATTGCTTATCTGATACTAAATGGTCAGTCTTAAAAACATACCTACAAGTAGCATTACACAGACTGAGCAGATCATATTTATGTATTTAGGATCTCTGTCTCTCTCTCTCTCTCTTTCTGTCTCTCTCTCTCTCTCTCTCTCTCTCTCTCTCTCGTGTGCACATATGCAGCATGGGCAAATACCAATCCCTGACACTATAAATGATACTCTGTTATGCTTGCAGACAGGAGTTTAGCATGGCTGTCCTCTGAGAGGCTCCACTCAGCAGCTGACTAAGGCAGAGGCAGACACCCTCAGACAAACAGTGCATGGAGCCTGGGGACCCTTATGAAAGAATAGGAGGAAGGATTGTGGGCCCTTAAGGGGATAGGAACTCCACAGGAAGACCAATAGAGTCAACTAACCTGGACCCTTGGGGCTCTCAGAGACTAAACCACCAACCAAAGAACATACATGGGCTGGACCTAGGCCTCCCCTCACTTATGTAGCAGATGCACAGCTTGGTCTTCATGTGGGTCCTGAAAAACTGGAGTGGGGGCTGTCCCAAAAGCTGTTGTCTGCATGTGGGATATGTTCTTCTATCTGGGATGCTTTGTCTGGCCTCAGTGGGAGAGGAAGTACCCAGTCTTGCAGAGACTTGAAGTGCCAGGGTGGGGGGATACCCAGGGTCCCCCACCAGCTCAGAGGAGAAGGGGATGAGGTGACTAGGAGGGGGGCAGTGAGTGGGATGTAAAGTGAGTAAGTAAAAAATAAAATTAAATAAAAAAATGAGGACATGAATTTGAAAGAGATCAAAGAGGAAGGGCTTAGAGAGAAGGAAAGGAAGGGAAATATGGTGTAATTATAATCTCAAAAAGTAATATTTATAAGTCACACTGGCCCAAGCCTGAGAGAGACAGTAAGGAAACATTCTGTGGGCTTCATAGGCAGGACGCTAGCATGTTAGACAGAGAACTAGGTATGGCAAAGAGGGACAAGGCAGACTCCAGGACATGGTGACTGTTCAGTGAAATCACAAGTGGTGGCACAGTGAACAAAGAGGAACATCTAAAGGAAGAGCTTTAGAGAGATGAGGCAAGGTAAGTGGGTGCAGGAGGGAGTACTTGGAAAAACATAAGGCCAGTTAGCTGGAGAAAGTTACACTAGTTTTGGAGAGGCATGATGCTACACAGATAGGCTCCCTCAATGATCCATTACCCACTGTCCACTTTCTAAAAGGCAACGAAACAAGACCTTGCTAGTAGTTAAACCTGGTGGGTCTCCAGAGCTTGTATCTCCTGTTTGTATTTGAGTATTTAGCAACTATTCATTAAAAGCACACTGACTTTTCCTTTCACTTGAATGGCACTGCTACCGAGAGAGCTGCTAGGGTTAAATAACATAAGTCATTTTAAATCTTCTTTAGTCATTGATTTCACATCTAGTCCTTCAGTATGTGCTACCAACTTTGTCTCCAATATACTGAAATGTGAGCATTCTCTCTATTTCCTGGTAATTGGTCCGGTTCCATTTCATCTACAGTCTTTGCTTGATTTACCACAAACCTACATGTTCTCGCCAAGAAGCACTCTTCTTTTTTTGTTTTTTGGTCAAATGTAAGCTCCAATCAGTTACTTACATTAACTTTCTGTCCACGTTCCACTTCAGCACTGTGTCTGACCTCTTCAAAGCTCTTTCCTCTTTCTAAATATTTTTACTTTGTTTTAGTTCTCTTCTTCAATAGAATTGAAATTTCACGAGCATATGTTTCATTCATGGCTAAATGTCAAATATCTGAAACCAACTTAATCCATATGACAGGCACTCAAAGATAAATTTTGAATACATGAATTAACATCTTGTACATAGAATAAACTTTTCATTATAAAACAAGATGGAAGCTAAGTGGGGGAAAATGGGAACATGGGAGGTTCCTGTTCCTCCTTGTGTACTGGGGACACATAAACAAGGTGGGCCCCATTGTAACTGGTCTACCCAACTGTTCTCTCAAACCTGTTTTAACACAATTGTCTGCCTTTGGATAAGTCACTAACTTTTGATGTGGTTTTAAAGAAAGTACTGAATCATTTGGTTGAGCCAATGACTATCCCATACAGTTCATTCAGAGGAAATAAAAGCTCATCACATTCACTGGACATATCACTTGGTTAAGTCTGTCCATATTATACTTATTACAGTATCCTTTATTTCCTTCAAAAATTATGACTAGTAGCAAAAGTGATAAAGTGATACGTTTAAAAGTTAATCTCTAAGATACTCAAGATTTTCACTGGAGTTCATTAGTCTTTATAATAATAACAAAAATAATGAAGTTACTTAATATATTTCAACTATAAGAATTAAACAAATAAAGAGTATCTTTTAACTTAAAAATTTAAAATTAAAGGTATCCTTAAATGAGTCACATTAACTGTACACAGAATATCCCCTACACAATCTCATTATGATATAGTTATTTCCTATCTACTGACATTACCTGATTTTTACAATTCTTTCATAAGAGAAAATAAAAATATCCAAATGTTAAATAATACACAGATTAAATACAAAATTGAAATCTCTAATAATGGCTTATATGACATTTTATTCCTAATCAAGAAACAGCAAAAACATTTACATTTGTTAGACTGTTCCTAAACAATCTATCTGTAACCAAAGGGAACTTGAGTGCTCTAAGTGTTGTTTTGATATAATAATTTCTGGTCGACCATGGCTAACCTGAAATTATAACAGCATTTTTATTAAGCATGATAAGAATTTTGTAAGCTTATCTTACAGTGGCATTTTTCTAAAATTATAGAATTATATGACCTTTTTCTAATGAATTTGTCCATGTGACTGAATATAGAATCAATTTTATACAAACTAGGAAATTCTGTGACAAAAATTCTCACAACTATTTTGTTAAAATAAATTTACTAAGTAATAAATCCTTACTTTAGTTTCTTCTTTATCATTCTACAACTTGTTCACTACTAATTAAGAGAAAACAGGGAAAACAAGAATAAGAGAACCCATTATGTGATAATTTCTAGCCATTGTTGTTGTGTTTTGAATCTGTGAATGTGAGAGCATTAAGAGACAAAACCAATCTTACCAAAGTCTGCAAATGCTGACTGTCCAACCACCTCCAGATTTTTAGGTTTTTCAAAGACACTACGGATAGAGAAGTTTCCACCCTGTTAAAGCCAAAGTAGTCTGAATTAGGCCACCATAACATAGTCATCTGTCACATGGAAAACTTAGGAATAATTTAACCCTTTGTTATTTACTCTAAGAGCATCCCAACCCCCGTCCCACTCCTATTACCAAAGAAACCAGCAAGTTGAAGACAACACAGTGTGACATTACTGTTCTCCAAGATGTCCCACGATACCCTGCACTCCAGCTCCTCTCTCTACACAGTTCTCTGAATGACTCTTCTAAGTTATGTGTTTTCTCCCCCCCATCAGTTCTTCTCTTCTCCCTTTCTTTTTCTGTGGTAGGTTTCCGAACACAGTACAAGTTACCATCACATATTATATGAACTCTCCCTCTCATGCTGCCCCTCTGCATCTACTCCCAATACTTACTTTAAGTAAATCATCTTTTCCCTAGGTTACTGTGAATCCTACTCACGCCTCTGTACCACTTCCAGGTTTTCTTCAGTCAAACTATCTGATATGGGGTAACAGTAACTGGCGTAGCGAAGGTCTACTCATCTGCCTCTCAGTCTGAAATCATTTGACAGCTTCTTAACAGAGTATTAAAGATTAAATTACTTAGTTTAGAAGTCAGACCATATTAATCTTGTCTATAGTATTTTTTCTGATCTTCTCAATGTTTTCTTTTATCATCTGGATAAAACTGGCTCTCTTCTAATCTGAGTGCATTTGGTGATTTTTGTACACTTCACTTCCTGACTGTCTCTTCCTCCCTGATTTCCCATCATTAAAACCCTACTTCAAATGTCAAATATTTCTCAAAACCTTCACTGACAGTCCTGGGTGGAGCAGAGAGCAATGACTGTTCCCATATTTTGGTCTCTGTAATGTAAGGTTTATATCTCCCATCACATTTCCTGGTGAGGAGTCACTGGCATATCAGTCTTGGCTACCCTTTTGGCCCACACATTTGGATTTCTCAGAGCTTGATCACTGAGCTGAGCATGCATAATACTCTAGAAAAGATCTGTTGGGGCTCTGATGTTCTACTAGTTAATGTGGTTTTATACATTTAAGATTCTACTTGGTCAATTGATATATACCAGTCTTTCACTGAAAATGGTCAGCTGTTTTGAGAATGCTGTTATCTGAGTTAGTTTTCAATATATATATTTCCCTTCATTTACATTAATGATATACCCATTGCTGCTGTGAGTAATGACACAAAGTCTCTCTTTGATAAAACTTCTGTTAGGCTCTTTTAAGAATTCTACTCAGCCCAAATGTGGCCTTTCATCTCCAACCTTGTAGACCTACAAAACTAACTAAATGATGGTATCCAAACGCTTCTTCCTTCAGTCAATCACTCGCTCTGGCCTGTCAAAGCCCTGCTGTAAACAGTCTCCCTAAATCAAACTCTTCTTACCATCATTTTGTGTGTATGTGTGTTCTGCCTGCATGTATGTCTGTGCATCATATACATGCAGTGCGTTTTGAGGCCAGAAGGCAGCACTGGATCCCTTAGGCCTGGACTTGTGAGCCATCATGTAGGTGGGTGCTGAGATTTGAACTCAAACCCAGGGTCCTTGGAAGAACAACTAGTGCTGTTAAGTGCTGGAGAATGATCTCTCCAGCCCCTGGTTTGTGTGTGTGTGTGTGTGTGTGTGTGTGTGTGTGTGTGTGTGTGTTTGATTTTTGCTTGAGGCAGGGTCTCATTATATAGTATTGGCTGGTCTGTGCCATGTAGAACAGGCTGGCCTCAACTCACAGACATCTGTGTGCCTCAACCTCTCAAGTGCTAGGATTAAAGACATGTGTCACCATGCCTAGGCTTTTTACCCAAGTGTTTGAAAAATGTTTACATCAATGGTTACTCACTGACTCTGCCAGTTTATTGAAACAACTTAGTTTCAGTTAATAAAAAAGATTTGTATTCTTCAAAGGTAAAAACCTGTTTTCTTTTACAGGAAAAAACTGTTAAAAATAAAAAGATCTCAATCAAGAATCTGTATGCTTCATGACATTGTTATGCTATGCTTGATTACCTGCAAATCAGGCTAGGATGAGAGGGATCCTATATATGTAAAAGTACTTCATAATCTCAGTTACAAATCCTACTTATTTGTATTTAGGCTTGCCCCTCCCATCCCCAGGATAAACTAATTAAATAGGTATTTTGGGCTAGTGTAAGCTCAAGATTTACTTGAGGTAGGAATCAAAGTCCATCTCCAAACAAGTGCTCTCTAGCAGTGGGAATCTTTGTGTTAAATATAAAAAATATATTAACAAGATTTGTTATCATTAGAAACAAAAATGTAGCTATGTTTTTAAGAACAGGACACTGAACACGATTACTCTTTGTACTTCAACGTCGTCCTCCTTTCTTTGATGCATTAAAAAACCAACTGGCATCATTTAGAAGCATTCAGAGGCTCTGGTCTTATTTAAACAGATCCTTAGTTTCCTGCGTCATCAACGTCACTGGCCTTGTTATAAGAGATAATTTTCTAGCTCTTGTCCCACTTGTTTGTGCTGTACATTTGTTAGAACCAAATCTATAAGGGTCTCTTTTTATAAAATCTAAATTTTTATAAAATCTAAAGGGCTTTTGTTTGGACTTTATAAAAGATAATCAGATAATCAGGAGTAATTAGATGGGAAATCAAAAGATCTAAAAATAAACTGTGGTATCTACTAAGCACCAATCTGTGTCCTTCTTACATATTCTACCAAGCAGACTATTAGCTCATTTTCCATGAGGACATTTTCGTGCTTGACTAATATGTGACAAAGGTCTCTGAGTTGGTCACTTCTACTGGTCTAGAATTCTTTTTCCATTACGCAGCCTGGAATTGAGCTTTGATATTTCTGGTGGTTTGTTCTTCATTAATTTATCTTTCATGTTACATTTATCAAGCTAAAAATCAAATCATGATCTGCCTTGAAATTCTTTTATTAACTCTTAAGAAAGGAGAAAACACCTATGGCTAAAGTCCCCCTAGGCAGTCAACCTGGCAGTAAATTTAGTATCAGTTGTTATTAATTATTCCTTTAAAATTAGTTTTGTTTTTTGACACTTTCATAAA
The DNA here is from genome assembly GCA_019843965.1 of Rhynchomys soricoides. Classification (NCBI taxonomy): domain Eukaryota; kingdom Metazoa; phylum Chordata; class Mammalia; order Rodentia; family Muridae; genus Rhynchomys; species Rhynchomys soricoides. The sequence continues at coordinate 45,764 of JADRCH010000063.1, forward strand.
TATATATAATGTATTCTGATTATGCACACAACTTTTCTTGCCTCTCCCAATTATTTATTTATTTTTTATAGTATAGAAATACATTCTGCTTATTCAGGACATGGGGAGGGGAGTTAAGAAGGTAGTAGAGGCAGAGAAAGGCACAGAGAGGGAGAGAGTAGAGAAGTGGAGAGGCTGGCGGCCATGACCACGTGGAGGAGAGGGGGAAGGGAACAGGGAGAGGTAAGGGGTAAGAGATGCAAGGGAGAGAAGAGGAGCAAGTTACTTATTTATTTGTATAATTATGTAGGTCTAAAGGAGAGGAGAAAAAAATCACTTTTTAAAAAAGGTTCATGAATCACCAAGCTGAAAAATTAAATGTCAGTATCCTCTTTCAATGGCTGACAGCCCAGCAGGGGTCCTGTTAACATCTCCATTAGAGCAGGCTTATTGCTTTAATTGGCAGTCATGCCTAAAAACCTGGAGAGGACCTGATGCTTAACAATCACTTTCTTCAGCATTCAGCAGCGTGGGCGCAGCAACGAAACCAATGGCTCTTAATGTTGTTCTGTTTATTACTGAAACCAACAGACTGATCACGTAATCTATTTTATTTTATAAGTTCTGTGCCCTTACGGGGAATTTAAAAATTCTTCAGAGAAATGATTTCTTACCAAATTTTCCCATATCTCAAACCGGAAAGAGTTAGAGGCAGACAGTGTCGTGAGGAATAAATCTACAAGGAAACAAGCGGGGATGTAAAATTCTGCAGTCGTACTGATATACACACTTAAAAGCAGAAAGAAGCACAATACATAGAATGATTATTAAAATAATTCTACCTGAACATAAGTTATGTCTGACCACATTTTAACAAGTTTGACCGAAGTTTTAAAAAGCAGATGACCTTGAATTAGAACAATTAAGGAAACCATACTACTCATTGTTAAGAGTTTGAGAGGAGACCTTCAAAAGAAATCTGTATTGTCAGAAACAGCTGTTCCCAGCATTTTCTTTTATGTTCCTTTTTTGTGATGATGAGGATAGAACTCAGGTCCTTACATGTCAGTCAAACACTATCTCTTACCTACAAGCCTCGTCCTGTCCTATCTTTTTAAATTATACCTGCCCCTAGAGGCACTGCAGGTGTGGCTGCTGTGTCACGTGTGCATCAGTAGGGGGCAAAGGAGAGAGGCTATGTCTACACTCAGTGTTCTGATGTTTGGACATCTGAATGATTAGTAGCCTAACGCAGGGCCACAATACACAAGCAGGGGATAGCCTTCCAGAGACCACTCCTGAGATGCCCCAGACACTCAGAGACCCAGGTGCCACTAAGAGGAAGGAGTAAGTAGTGGAAGAGAACTAAACAGAAGGGTGTGGGCACAATGAAGACAGGCGGAACTGTAGACTGGAGGGTAGTGAGGAACAGCCTGATGTGAGTAGCCAGCGATGCCACCTGGGGCCATAGTGGGATCCAGGCCTGTGCTGACACTGGGCCATATTTGGGTCTGTGGCTCAGCAGCAGCAGGGTTGTTACTACCAAAGGTCAGATGGATGTCCCTGCTCTGGGCTGCTGCCCTGGGACATGTTTTCATGTTGATGTGTGAGGGCCGTGCAGAACTGGTCCCACCCCTCACCTGGGCATCTTGGGAAAGCTGGCCCTGGGACATGAGAGCAGAAGAGCTGACCCTACCCCTAGCCAGCTGAAAAGAAGGCCTCACCACTTGCTACGCTCTCTTGCCCTTGCCACCTGCAGCAGACCAGAAAGCTGGCCCCTGAAGTCATCAGAGTGGGAGAGCTGGTCTTGCCCCTCAGCAGGGCAGCACAGCCCTGGATGTGAGGGTGGCAGGTGAGCAGGCTCTGAAGGCATGAGTGTGGAAGAGCCAGCCAGCCCTAGGTAGCGAGAGGGAGATCCTCTCCCTTCACTTTGCCCCTGCCACTGGCAGCTGGCCAGAGATTTGGCTCTGACTGGGTTATGAGAGTAAGAGAGCTGGCCGTCTCTCTTACCTGCTGCAGCACTTGGGAGAGCAGGCCTGGTTCCTCGCACAGCACAGTAGAACTGACCTTGATGGTAGGGGCACAGGTAAGCTGGCCCTGCAACTTGTCTGCCATGCAGTGACATGGGGGAGGGAGAGATGCCCCCAGGTTTCACCCCTTGCCACCTACAGCAGACAGGAGAGCTGGCTTCAGGGTCATGAAAGTGGTAGAACTGGCCATGTCCCTCACCAGCTGCAGCACTCAGGAGAGCAGGCCCTGCACCTTGCCTGCAGCAGGGAAGAGCTGGCCCTAGTTGCAGAGATTGCCCATGAACTAGTCCTGAGGGCATGAGATTAGAACTGGAGGGCTGACCGTCTCAGACACCTCTCAGGCCGAGATCCAGGGCTTTGAATCCCCCCCCCACCCCCAATATCTACCCCACTGATGAACTGCTGGAGTGCATGAAGGGGCCTGTCCTACGGATCCAAAACTACAGGATCTCCATGACCCAGGACATCTGAAAGGAGTCCCAGTGAGGTCCCTACTGACAGAGTAGCAGAAGCCAGGGACCTAATACCAGAGCAATGAGTCATTGCAATGAACTTTTACAAGCAAAGAATGGGACACACTGTGACACACTACAACTTCCACATTAAAAATTTTTTTTCTTTGTTGGGGGGAGGTTGCAAGGGTGGAGGGTGGGTATGAGGGGAGGGAGAGATGAGTGAGATTGGGGCACATGATGTGAAATTCACAAAGAACTATTAAAGAACAAAACAGAAAATAGCAAATAAAATAATCAAAAACTATATAGTTATATCTATATCTACATACTTATTATTATTATTAATTTGGTTTTTTGAGACAGAGTCTAAGTAGTCCTGGCTGTCCTGGCACTCATTATGTAAACCAGGCTGGCCTCAAACTCACAGAGATCTGTCTGCCTCTGTCTCCTATGTGCTGTGATTAAAGGCATGTGTCACCAATGGCTGCCTCTTGTATTTCAAGATTCAAGGTAATATTTTGACCCCAATCACATGTTACATATTCACCCTTAAAGTCACACCTGTCTATCACAGGAAGGTCCAGCACCATGTTCAATCACAGCATCTCAATGCTTGAAACCTTGGAAGTCAACTAAATCAGGTCTATGATTCTGAGTAATGGAAGATTTGTCTTTATAAACCCATATTACAGAAAGTGATTGCAAAGTGCATGAGTAAAATGTCTATGGAAAACAATAAGCTGACAGTGAAATCAAACATACTAATGCAAAAGCCAGGAGAATGAGCACCTATTTAAAGAACAGAAATTATTATTTGTATAATACCAATTTTTACTTAGTGAATATTAAAGGTCTGATGCTTAAGAGGTGACTCTTGGAATATTAAAGTGGTTTCATGCTCATATGCTCTAAACTGGCAATTATGTAGTGTGACGTGAAATAACGAATATTCTAAGGAACTGCTCTTCCCCAGCACGATGCCTAGAGAACTAACACTCACAGTTTATTATTTTGTGTCAAGTTTCATACAAGTGTATGAAGGTAGTATATGCAACTATTATAGCAGTGTTAAAAATGCTGAATAACCCTTCAGTCTGATGATTAGTTGCACTCAGACTCCTAACTCTAGGTAGAGTCATTCTGTGTCCACATATCAGCTACCTCAGCATCCTTACTATCAGATTGAAGACACTTTGCCTCTGGACAGAGAATTACAGCATTTGATGAAGGTGACTGGCAATGTCTGAGACTCGGGTGATGATATACACACCAGCAGTCTCCTTTCATTCAGCTATGCATCCTTCACACTGCACTTAGGACAATTAACACATATGCAAAGTTGCCCTCCTTTATGTATTTATTTCTTATTTTTATTCAGACTGCAGGACACAGGGCACCTCCCCTGGGAAGGCCTCACTACACGTCTGCCCACCCCTTCCCTACTACTCACATAGGCATGTTCTAACAGAGGGCTTGCTATCAGGTTCCCACACTGCCCCCAGCTACTTGCACCTGCATGTGCATCCCATCTGTACTTGCCCTTGTACTGGCTACTTTTATCCCACCTTGACACAGGTCCTAGTCACCTGAGAGGAGGGAATCTCAACTGAGAAAATGCTTTCATAAGATTGGGATGTAGGCAAGCCTGTAGAACATTTTCTTAATTAATGATTGATGTGGGAGCACTCAGCCCATTGTGGGTAGCAACTTTCTGGGCCGGTGGTCCTGGTGCTGTAAGAAAGCAGGCTGAGCAAGCTATGAAGAGCAGGCCCACAACAAGCACTGTTCCATGGCCTCTCCTTCAGTTCTTGCCTCCAGGTTCTTGCCCAGTATAGTTCCTGTCTTGGCTTTCTTCAGTGGACTGAATCTCAGTATACTTAAGCCAAACAAACCCTTTCCTCCCCAAGTTGCTTGTGGTTATGATGTTTCATTACAGCGATTAACAGCCCTAGCTAAGACACTCTTCCACTTCAGAACCTCCTCGTAAATGAATTCTCCCAAACAGGCTCAACTGTCTCCATTTCAAATCTTTCCTCGAGGCATAGCATTTTCTCCACTGTTACTCCATGGTGACATTCTGAATGCCACCCCCAAATGGCTTGGAACACCTATGAAGTATTTTGCTTGATTAAACAATTTCAAGTGAAAGATTCACTTTGAATCTAGATCTTTGAGTGGGAAAACACATCTTTAACCCAGATCTTGTGGGGTGGGAAGGTCCACACCTTCTGCTGGAAGCCAATATAAAAGGACATGAAAGAAAGAAGCGTCTTATTTTTTGCCTGCTTGTTCTTGACCTCACTAGCAAGAACACTCTGTCACTGGCATTGGAGCCTACTTCTTTGGGATTCTGGCATATACTGAAGACCAGTTGAGACATCCATCCTCATGGACTGAGCAACTACTGGATTACTGGAAATTCTATTCATAGGCATCCATTGTTGGACTAGCTGGACCATGGCCTATAAATGATACTAATAGTTCCCATTTTATATACACATATACACGCATGATTATGCTTTTAAATGATTTGAAAAATAGTAATCAGCATATGAAAGCAATTTGGGACTAATAAAGATTATTATGCACAGAAGTTTCAGAATCACTAAGAAGCATTTGATATACATTCTGAGCTACTTGAAAGAAGGAAACCCAGAAAGGAGACACATGCCTCTACTCCAGGACAACCGGACACACATCAGAGTTGTTCACACTGAATGGCACATGTTAAAATGTTGGGCCTGCTTAGTGGTAAATGAGGTGGCATCTTTCTGACAAGGATTCAAAAGCTTAGTGTAGAAGTTCTTCAAGGGCCTGTAGCTACTCTGTTAATACACATAGTAAAGGGCAGCCAGCAATTTATTGTTACACCTAGAAGACAATTCCATTTTTCCTGCTGGTACTGAAGAGGCTAAGTAGTGATCACATAATATGTGACAAATTATGAGCTTCTTACTTTGTGCATATTTGGAAAACTCAAGAACTATAAGTATAGTTATAACTATAAGAAGTATACAGAGCTACAATTTTTTACAGTTTTCACTAGTTGCTTGTTAAAAACGTGGAAAACACTAAAGTTACATGAGGAACTTGAAGTGCCTCATAAATAGAGGTAAGAAAATTCAGTTTTGAATTATGTAAAGAGGTTATAGAAAAATGTTTACTACTTGGAGAAATAAAAATAGAGATGATTAATTATTAATAACTCAATTTAAAAAAATCATATTTCAGAGTGAATGAACTGCTAGAAAAAAATTTAGGACATCAGCTACAAGACAACGTCTTCTACGTATGATGGGGAAGCTGCATGACATGAAATCGCAACCATGACCCATAAAATACAGCACCAGCACGCCAAGGTGGACACCAGCACGCCAAGGTGGACACCAGCACGCCAAGGTGGATAGAACTCTGACAAGGCCACACCCCTAAACGAAGAACTAAGGTAACTGATACCTGCTCAGAGAAAGAACCAGGCTTCTCCAGGGACAAGCTGATAACCCTGATTGTCAGTCAATTCTGTAGTCAGCCCTAAACACATATTGATATAAATGGACACAGATGGTTGTATCTGTGTACGTGTGTGTGTGCGCATATATAATAATTGGAATCAGTCTTCTCCAGGAACAAGCTGATAACTCCGATAGGTCACAGGTCAACCATGCCATTAGTCTTAAACAAATATACCTATGAAAAACACTACATGGACTCAGAAGATTGTATTCATATATAATGTATGTACATGTATATATACGCACATATAAATAGATGAATAAATATATAGGTCACGAATTTGAAAGATAGTTGAGGAGAAATGAGAAGAGTTGGAGAGGGGAAAAGAAAGGGTGGGAATGATGTTAACAGTTCAAATGTATAAAATTCTAAAAAATGAATAAAAAATTAATCATTAGAGACCAACAAGATGGCTCAGTGGCTAAACACGCTGGCCACCAAACCTGAAACCTGAGTTTGATTTGAAGATCATCCATGTTAGAAGCAGCTGTGGTAAAGAAGCTGTAGTAAGTTGTTTTCTGACTTCCACGGGGGTATACTCCCCCCTGCCACCTCAACACACATATAATAAATTCATGCAATAAGAAAGAAAGAGTTTAGCTACCAAGACTCCAACGTCTCACTCTCTGATGGTTAAGAGTATGTCACCGGACAGAATGAAAGGAAATACACCTAAGACAATGCTGATGGACACTTCCAGATCACTGTCTAGAAATGAAGGACTTACCTGTCTTCAAGATGATATGGCCATCTTAAAACTTGAACAGTTGTGTTTACCAACAACCAGCACAAGATGTAGATGTTTTAACATTCCCCCAAGACAGAGTTGTGTGACCTTCCCTGAGATTTCAGCCCCCCTCATGTCATTAGACACCCCCCACCCCGCTATCCATAGTCCTGCATGTGACCTCTGGTGGTGGTATGGCATATACAACATGTGGCGTCTAAAAAGGGGATTCCTCTGCAGCTTCTGGGGAGGTTGTCACCTCTGCTGGGGTGCAGCTTGTCAGTGACATAGATGCTCGGGGGTTAACACTGCCCCTGTAAGTACTTCCTCCCTCATGCCCTTGTAAGCCCAATAAACCCACTGTTCTCTAAGCTGGACTTGGAAAGAATCGTATCCTTGTTCATTGATGTCTGATTTGGGATGAATTGATGTTTATTCATTTCTCTCCAGAATAAGGAACATGACCACTTTTCTGTAAAACAGTGGTGCCATTCAGAAGGACATCTTCATGGCTCAAGATTACGCCATGGAGGAAAGGCAGGCTGCAACATAGACAACTACAAAGCTGTGCTTTAAAAAAAAGCTCACTTGATCCAAAAGAGCATGTGGGGAAGTTCAAACTTAAGTGTGTGCTCACAGCAAATAGGACTTGGTGGAAACAGAAGCAGAGTATCAGTTTACCTACACCACAGACCAGCTGCTTTACTAAGAAAGAACCATTGAAATAACTGTTAAGAATATTCACAGAGTGTGAATGAGCCTATAAAACTGACCTAAAATAATTTGCAAAGGAATCCACACACAATTATTAAACCGAGGAGCAATGTACATATATATCTAATGCATTGTCAGAAACAATAGAATGATCAGTTGGCACCTAACAGAGCCTGAGAGCTGAATATGCCAGGAGAGACAGGCCTGTTAGATGCAGGGGCATTCCAGAACACTGGACAGACATCCAAAGCTACAGCCTCTGAGGAACAGTCTTTGCATTATAGGGAAAACATTTTATGCCAAAGGCAGCCCAACGAATGGCACGAGTAAACAGTAACAAGCTTTAGGGATGAGCTGTATGCAGAGATGCTGTGTTACGGCAAATCAGCACTGACACCATTTCTCTGATGTTTAATTGTTGACAGGTTTTAAACTTCATCCTTCTTCTATAGTTGCTCTTTGTGACTTTGTGGGTTCTTCTTTGGCCCACCTTTTATCCCCCTGGTTTCATCCCTATCACTAGAAAGGAGAGAAGGAAAGATCGAGAAGGAGAGAAAGAGAGAGACAGAGAGACAGAAACAAAGAGATCCCTGAATCTAATTTCGTTCTTGATTCTCTTTGAGCATGACTATGAACAAACTGCAACCAACCCTCCAGAAAGATCAACAACCACTCATACCACTTCTCAGGGCCTAGCATTTATGTACCTTCTGAAAAGTTCTCAGAATTCCAAACATCACACAACTTCAGAAATTATCTACAGCTGGCAAAACCATGCCTCTGAGAGCATGAGGCACATCATAGTCAGCTGCTGCAGACAATCTGAAGCAGCCCCATATCCCACACTTGGGATTATAATGAAAACACATTCTTATCATACTTCTTTTTTTTTTTAAAAAAGGAACCAAAATTCCAAAATTCTTACTATATCTTTTCTCTGGTGTCTCATATCTGTGTAAGCTGATACAAAAAATCTAGGTGACATTGGTCAAAGGTCAGGAGGAAGCTCACAAAATGTCACCTTGGCTTCACCTCCAAAACATATACAAGCCCTCCATGGCAGCCTCATCTCCATGACCTTTCAAACTTTCCAGATCAGATGGTAAGACCCACCGTTCAATCGAACCGGAGAGTCTCTTTGCCCGAGGAAGAAATGGGCTCAGGCCCTCATAATAGGTATAGCACCATTACTTTCAACTTCTGGATCAGTTTGAGAGACATGTGTCAATGATTCTTTTGCAGGATGGTCACAATGATTAAAACATCTAACTTACAAAAAAAAGTTGTGAGACACAGAAAAGAGAAAAATGTAATCCATATGCAGGATATAAAAACAGTGCTACAGGAGACTGCAAATGTGACTAGATAATCAAAGGAAACAAAGAAAAACTTCAAAGGCACTGCTACATATGTACTCACAGTCACAGCAAAGCATATCTCTAAACCACGCTAAGCTCTATCAGGAGCCGAATGAAAAGGCAGAAATACCAGCAATCGTCATGGCAGACAGACAGGATTCACGAAGGGGATCAAGAGAGCCTCAGAGTAAAGTGACATGAAATAAGAACGTTAGTGTCAACAGATGTGAAGGAATGGAAGAAAAAGAAAAAACGTAATTCAAGAAATGATTGCTGACAGCTTCCGAAATTTGATGGGAATCAACACCTCAGAAGCTCAGTAAATTCTAAGCAGAATAAACACAAATATGTCCATATCAAGACAGATTGCAGCAAAAACATCAAAAAGTAAAGAAAGTGAGAAAAATGTGAAAAAGGTCAAGAGGAACACTGTTATAATTAAAAAGGTGGGCAGGGGAGATGGCTCAGTACATGAAGGTGCTTGCTGCCAAGCCTGATTCATGACCTGAGTTTGACACCTGGGGCCCACACGGTAGAAGGAAAGGACAGACTTACGAAAATTGTCCTCTGACCTTCATGCTTGAGCCATGGCTGTGTTTCTGTCTCCCAACACATAAACAAACCACAGTGAAATAAAATGATAAAGAAATCAAAAAGATGTAATATCAGATTCCTCATCAAAAAAGCAGAAGACCAGAAGACTGGTTACAAGACTGTTGACCAAGATCCTGTGTCAGAAGAGCTGCTTCACTGCCTACCAAGGGTCCTTTGTTAGGTTAACCACTGTTAAAAATTAAGACAAAGAAGACATACATTCCTAGGTAATCAAAAACTAAATGAATTTATCGAAAGCTGACCTACCTTATATGAAATACCAATGAAGTCTGCTGTGGTAGCTTACATCTGAAAACCCAAAACTTGGGAGGCTGAGGTAGGTTTGTTGCAAGTTTCAAGCCAGCCTGGGCTACATTGCAGACTCAGCCTCAAAACAAAAGCCAAATACTAATGAAGCTTGTTCAGAACAAAATAAATGACTTTGGATTCAAACCCACATGAAAACACAGTAAAGTAGCTGTGTAATTAGAAACAATAGCAAGCGGGCAAGAAGATAGTGCAGTGAGGAAAGCATTTGCCAGGCAAGTGTGAGGATCTGAGTTCAAATATTCAGATCCCATGTTAAACAGGCACAGTGTTTCTAAGGTAAGTTGGGAGGCAGAGATGGGAGAATCCCTGAATTGTGTTTCAAACAAGGTTAAAAAAAAAAAAAAAGAGCATGCATTATCTGAGGCTGTTGTCTGATCTCTACAAATGCATTATAGCATGTATGTACGTGTGTGTGCATATATGTGCGTGTGCGTGCTCACATACGCACAAACACACAGAACAAAGTGGGGCTTTTTCTTTCCCTTCTTGGTGGTTTTGTGGATCAAACCAAGAGCCTCATACAAGGTAGGCATATTTGACTACCAATGTGACCCTAGCTCCAAATGTGAAGACACACCCCTCATCCCTTTCAAGATATAGTTATGTAAAACATTATGCTTACAACTGCATCAGTTACTTTCCTAGTGGCTGTGACCTAATACTTAACACCAGCAACTCAAGGAAGATTTCTTTTGGCTTACAATTGGGGAAATATCGCATGGTGAGAGCAGATCTGACCCTAATGGTGGGAGACTGTGGTGAGTGCTTGTTATGAGGTAGTATCTCAGAAGTAGAGAGGGGGCAGAGGCCCAAGCTGGAACTGGGGTCAGAACACATTTCTTAGCACTCACGTTCTCTACTCAAGCAGTACTACCTGCTCTTTTTTTTTTTTTGCATTTGGGGGTGGAGTTTTGAGACAAAATTTCTCTGTATATCCTTGGCTGTCCTGGAACTCCACTCTGTAGACCAGGCTAGCTTTAAACTCAAGAGTTCCTCCTGCTTCTGCCTCCCAAGTGTTGGGATTAAAGGCCTGTGCCACCACTGCCTGATTAAACACTGCTTCTTAAATGTTATAGTCTCTCAGCAGCTGGGAACAAGATGTTCAAACAAAGACCCGTGGAGATAATTTTGTATATTTTATGTTCAACTGATCCTATAATATTCAGAACTTAACATATTGGCACATCACAACTCAAAGAGGAGGAGTACGACAGGATATATTAGATTGAGAAGTTACACAAGACAGTAAATTGAATTCATACAAAGAAAAAAATCAGAAACTAAGGTTAATATGTTATCAGTATATACAAGCTTATAATTAATAACTGCAACAATTATAGATGAGTATGTAAGGATGTACTCTGGATAACAAGGGATGCAGCTATGTCAGAGTAAGATTTCTATGACTCACTGGAACTATGTTAGTGCACATCTGAGGTAGAGACTGATAAGAGCCAATGTGGAAAAGTCTCATTTGGCAAGAGCAATAAGCTATCACTTTCCTTCAAGTAAGTAGTTCTTAGGTATAGTGAGAAGAGACACACCTGCAGTGAAGACAGGAGAAGAATGAGATCTGTACATAGAAGCACACTGCCAGCCCATCTACTCAACTGACTAAGCAGATAGAGAATACAATTTCAGCGGGAGGTCACCATGGAGCATTAGGAAGGATACTGATATATGCACCTAATGAGCACTGGCAGGTGAATGGTTGTTGTGAGGTTTTTAAGTCTTTAAGCTTTATTTGCAAATGGGTTTGCAATTGAAATCAAAGACAGAAGACAAACAGGTGAATGCTACAAAAGATTAAATCACCTAAAATAATTTCAGACTAAAACAAGGTATCATTGTGCTCATAATTATAAAAATGTGCCTAAAATTTATAGGTATTACCTCAAGAATTGAGCACTGAAGTATGTTTGTTTGGTTTTAGCATTTATTTAATGACTATAATTACATATAATAATCATACTTACCAACGACCAATGTTCACAAGAGATCAGACATGTACATAAAAAATAATGTGAAATTAAGGTCAAAAGGTGAGTTCACTTAGCAGGAAAATGCACTTGTCTGAAAACCTGATGACTTGAGGAGAGAGGAGGAGAAAACCGACTCCTGTAAGTCGTCCTCTGATCTTCTCATGTGTGCTGTGGCATGTATCCACATGGACACACACACACACACACACACACACACAGGTATCACCAAGGAAGCTACAAATAAAGTGCATGAGCACCCCACCTGGAGAGACGTTCAATAAAGTGCATCAGAGCCCTGCAGAGACTCTTGGCAACCAAGCCCTCTCAGGGATTTTCCCTTGACTGTGAAATGTGGGTCAGAGTGGATACAGTGGTACAAAGGTAAAAAGTCGAGACCAAATAGAACCAAGTACTCTGATCGCTTGCTCAGGGAAATGTTTTACTAATGCCTAAACTAAACTTTAAGATCATGCCCTCAATTTTATCCACTAGTACATTTACTTTAAAAAGCTTATCTATGTAAATCCATGTGTGATACTTCTTTTGAAAATGTAAGAAATACATCTTTCTTTCTCTCTCTCTCTCTCTCTCTCTCTCTCTCTCTCGTGTGTGTGTGTGTGTGTGTGTGTGTGTGTTTGTTGCTAGGTTGCTAAAGGATTTGCTCATGGGACTATCTTCTGTCTGTTCTGGCAGACTCATTTGGGTCAGGATCGACCACTAACACTCTTGGAACTGTTTCAATACAAGCATGTGTATATGTACATATTCATCCACCTTTTAATTTTCCAAGGAATTTCAAGAAGTTTTTCATGGAATATTTACTGAGTGCTTAAATTTTTAACTACATTTATTGTTTTTGAGACAGTCTCACTAAGTAGCCCTGGTTGGTCATCACCTCATGATCCTCCTGATCCAATCTCCCGAGCAGTGTATGATATTTATTGAACATTTGCCCTTACATCTAAAGAAGTAAAACATGCCATGGGAAGGAGAAGAGCAAAGCAGGGAGAATGCATACCAGGGATCAGCTGGGTGGGGTTGGACTGGGTAAGGCCAATTAGAAACGCTAGTGAATGAAGACCTAAAGATGAGAGTATGGATTCCACCTGGACAATGGTCTGCAGAAGCTGCAGGGTCGAAATGGGCGAAGGCATGTCTGTAAAAATGATGCTACCTACATGTGTGTGGTTGGAACAAGGAAAAATAGCATGAGAGATCAGGGGTCACTGTGTTTGGCCACACTAAGGACTTAGCTTCACATAATGTAGTTGGAAGTGCAAAGAGCACACACGTTTTGAGATGTAAAAGTCAGCTCTGCCAGTAATTAGCTGGATGATTATTATGGGCCTCTGCTCTATACTTAGTTTGTTTCTATTAAGTTGATTTCTGGTTTAACAGCAAAGGAAGAAATGGACAATTTATATAGTGATAATAGTGCTCTATATTAAGGTGTTGTGTAAGCCTTTGTCTCTTTGAGGTACTGCACCCAACTCAATCAGAAAATATCAACAAACCTGAACAAGGAAGGGACTTAGTGGGCTTGCTGGCCTAGATTATGCAGCATGGCATGTTTTACTTCTTTATTCGTTAAAATGTAGGGGCAAATGTCTAAGCCCTCTGCCAGATGTGGTAGTTCGTACAGTGCTTGGGAGACTGGGGCAGAAGGATCATGAGTTGATGGCCAACCTTGGCTATTTAGTGAGATGGCTATTTATTCTTAATAAGAATAAATTTAATTAAAGTCATGTGAGACCCAACTCTGAAAAGGTAGAAGACCACATATACATAGAAAGTTAACATTTTAAAGGCTAAAATTAAGGTATTAGTATAAACCTGTCAATTATGAGTAAAACCAATCAAGAACCACACGGGAAACCATTGTATTGAAGTAGTAAAATGCACAATTCTATTTAATATGCTAAAAAGGTTTCTTATTACTATATATTTGGGAAAATGCTGCTAATTAAGGTTGAAGTCTACATTGTCCGGAGAGCTCAGAGTATAACGGAGGACTGTCTTCATTGGCAGGGCTTCACCCTCTCTGAGTTTGTCTGGGGAATTCAAAAGGCCCCATACATGCCTCTAATTGCAGAATGTCACATAGCCTTAGTTAGATTACAGGTTCAACTTCCTTTCTCTCATAAAAACTCGACCAGCTAGCACCTAAGATTCCTGAAATGCTTCCCCATGCTAACGAGGCATTTCAGTACCCGAAGTCTTCCTATGTTCCTACCCACAGTGACCCAAATTATATAAGCCTTGGGTCACCCAAAGTAAAGTTGATCCGCCTCCCTGCACCTGGTCTCTGTGTGTCTTCTTCACAGTAGTGAAAGCTTCTCACCCACAGGCTTCTGACCTCCCCCCACTGCCTTTACAGATAACATACCTATATTCAGAAAGCAGACATGAAGAAATATCAAATCATGTAATACAATATGCTATTAAATGTATCAGCCCCCTGGTAAAGAGAGGCTGCCTAATGTTTCAATATACAATGACTTAGTTATCCAAAGAATATTTACATTTATTTAGCAGCAGCAGCAGCAAAAACTAAGTATTTAGGCGCTGGAGAAGCACACAGGAGGAAATGCCATCCTTGCTTCTGCAGCTACCCAGAGTATAGGCACTGCTAAATGCCCCAAAAAGTTTGCTGCTATTTTCCCTAAGGGCACCATCAAAGGGGAAGGAACCAAGGAAGGTGGGGGGAGGCAAGCAAAGGTGGCCAGATTAAAAGCCTGTGACATATCTGGTTGAGAAAGATGAACTGAATTCAAACTGTTACTGAAGTGCAGGAAGAGTTCAGTGACTATAAGAGAGAATAAAGAAAGGGAAATCTAAGTCTAATCATGGATGGCTTCCCCACACAGCCAAGCATAAACATGAATAGACAAAGGATCTGTTAGGGTCTCTCTGCTCGACTGTGGATGTGTGTCAGGAGTCAATAAACTAATAACTAGCAGGTGATTGTTGTGAGATGGTCTGCCTCAGATTATAATAATCCACGACAGATTTGCTCCCATAGGCAAGGCCCAAGAGAAAATCATTTTAGGAAAGATTCCTGCTATTAATATGCTTTTCTTGTTATTATTAAAAATATATGGCAATCACTAGGTATTAGTCCACTCTTTTGAGCAGATCTATGAAGATCTTGCAGTGATGCTGTATAGACAAATAGATGACTTCTTAATGATGATCCTGTAAGAGTTCCTAAATTACATTCAGTGATTATTAAGCTCTTTTATATTGGGACTGCTATTGGATCCTTTTCTGACAGTCAAAACTGCAACGAGAACTCTGCAAGTCTCCCATTGTGTCACCAGTTGATAGCTTCTAGATAGGAACTAGACTTTCTACAACCCAGAGCACATTCCAAGAGGTTGTAAAACCATTAACTAAAGGTCATAAAGAGGGAACTAAGGATTTACTGTAGGTGCTAGGACGGAAGATAAAGTATTGACTGGGTTTATCTATACAAAACTTCACTAATAACTTAGTTATGACTTTTAACTCTCAACGAACCTGTGGTGATGAATGTTTAGTGGGATAATTACTCCTAATGGATATGCATGTAAACACTCTCTGTTGTAAACTTCTTGTTCGACTTATGATTTGATTTTATGTGTGAACTTGTGAGGATCTTTTTACCATGTGATCATGCATTCTGAAAAGATGTTTAAGTGCTGAGGACAGAGAGAGGAGGGAAGGATTTTTTCCCTTATACCTCCTTCCTTCCTTCCTTCCTTCCTTTCTCTCTCTCTCTCTCTCTCTCTCTCTCTCTCTCTCTCTCTCTCTCTTTCTAATTTTTTGTTTTTTTGGGACAGGGTTTTTCTATGTAGCCCTGGCTGTCCTGGAACTCACTCTGTAGACCAGGCTGGCCTCGAACTCAGAAATCCACCTGTCTGTGCCTCCTGAGTGCTGGGATTAAAGGCGTACGCCACCACTGCCCAGCTCCTCATACCCCTTTTTCATTCATTCTGTTTTCCCCCTTTTTCTTAGCTTTCATAGGAAACTTTTTAACAACTTGGAAATAAACACTAAAATCACTTTCAAAGTGTCCCTTTTTCTTCCTGTGACTTCAAGGAGCAGGTTGAAAGTTAGAGCTGAGCAGTTCCTGCTGAGATAGAACAAAGGCTACATTACTTAATTTGCCCCCTCCCACCTCTCTGTTAGGCTACAGGTGTTAATAACCTAAGTGAGTCACTTTTAACCCTCAGAATTAGCAAGGAAGTTTTTAGGACTTTTTAAAGAAGTTATCAGCATTCAGTATAGTTAGAGAGCTAGAATGTCCAAAGATCTTCAGTCTTTTTTTTTTTAATTTTATTTATTTATTTTATATATATGATGAGTACACTGTTGCTGTCTTCAGACACAACAAAAGAGGGCACTGGATCCCATTATAGATGGTTGTGAGGCACCGTGTGGTTGCTGGGAACTAAACTCAGGACCTCTGGAAGAGCAGTCAGTGCTCTTAACCACTGAGCCACCTCTCCAGCCCCCCAGTCTTTAAAGCCACACCAGAGTCCTACTCTGTGTCCCCTTTCAACTCCACTCCTGGCAGATATGATGTGACCAGCTGCTTGAGTTCCTCCCTTGACTTCCCCTTAATGATGGACTGTAACCTAGAACTGTAAGCCAAATAAACCTTTCTCTCTTAAGTTGCTTTTTGTCAGAGTATTTTCCAATGGCAATAGATATGAAACTAGAACACACACACACATGGATGGACACATGCACACATATGCCTATTAGATTAAATATTTTACTTTAAGACTATTTCTTATATGTCATATTAAAAAATATATTCTGTATCTGGTTTACTTCTTTAATTTAGTATGATGTTTTTGGGCCCATCTATGTAATGCCAAAAGATAAGGTCTCTTTTTTAAGTCTGAAAAACATTCTAATCTATGTGTACACACACCTTCTACACACACAACTTCCCTAATTCACAGTATCATTTTCTATTTATATGTCGATGAATGTCTCCAGACAGTTCTCTATCCTGCCTGTTGTAACTGATATTACAACAAAATTAGCAATATTGGTATTGCGGTGGTTTGAATAAAAATGGTCCCCATAGGTCCATAGGAGTTGGAATAAGTATAGCTTTAATGAAGGAAGTGCAACACTATGAGGTGGGGGTTGAGGTCACTGATGCTCAAGGCAGTCTCTTCTTGCTGTCTATAGATTACAATGTAGAATTTCTCTAGCACCATGCCTCCCAGCATGCTGCCATGCTTCCCAGAATGATGATTCATTGACTAAACCAGTAAAACTGTAAGCCAGTCCCTTAATGTTTTAAATGTTTTCCTTAGAAGAGTTGCTGTGATCATGGTGTCTCTTCACAGCAATAAAACCCTAACAAAGACAGTTCCCACTGACACTACAATAATGTAAAGCTCACCACAGCGTAACTCAAAGGACTAGGTTATACAGCAATTCTATTTTTACTTTAAAAATAAATTTTCATACTGTTTTTTCATAATGATTATACCAATCTACATTTCCACCAACAGAGCAAATAATTTTTTCTCTATGTCTCTGATGAGTAGTCATACTGACTGCCTTGGCTTATACTGGTTGACTATTTTGCATTGTATTTTTATGCTATATAACCATTTATAACTCAATTATACTTATTAAGCTATATAAGTTTGTTATAATTTTCATATTAATCTTTTATCACAGATAGGACTTGCAAATATTCATTCTCTCAACCAACAAGCTGTTTTTCATTCAAGTAATTTATCATGTATCACATTCAACTTCTAAAAACAGTGCACATGGAAAAGTATAATTTCCCCTTTCTTCATTTTCAGTGTGGACTGAGAAGTGACTAGGAACAGTGATATGTTGAGAAGCATGACACAGAAAAAGAAAAGGAAGAGAAAAGGTCTGAACTGATGTGAGAGCACAAACTGTGCTGCTGGCTGTTGAGAGCGTTCAGACAGGCCCCGGCCTGAGGCGTTGCCCCTCTTCAGTCACTATAACCCTCTTCATGTATGTACCAGCTCAGGCTGAGCTGGCACTAGTGCTTAGCTGTTCTGTAAGCTGGCTTGGCTCACTTCAGTTAGCACTTACTTTCTGTAATGACGGAGACTTATAAAAACCTGGATATAATTGAGGCAATCTGCTCCTAAGAAGAGAATATTAAGTTGTCTTTTCTATTCTGCTCCCTGAGAAATAAATGAAGCTAGCAGATAAGGCCACAGAGGCAGTAACATCCTCAAATGAATCAGATCCTTTCTGACAGCAGAAGAATTTGATCTGCTGGTTGGCATTCCATTTGAAATGATAACCACAATCCCAAAGTGTCATTTATTTATTCTTCTTCCAGGGTACTAAATGGAGCCCTGGTGACATCAGTGAGCTAATATAACTTCAACATTCCTGTTATCCGTAGGTGAAGCTTATGCATCAGATAATGCTTCAGTGAACATTTACCAGAGAGACAAGCCCAGCAGTATACATTGTGCACATGGATTAGGCTCAACACAATCCAGAATGTGAAACATTTTCTATCAGCAAAGACCTAGGTAGAACTCTTGTTGTAGATCCATGATAGAGAGCAAGGGACATTCAGACAGACTGCAGAGAGTCAAAGAATTGCTACCAAGATACAAATAAACCAACTGATATCAACTGTTATTGGAAAATAAATTCAGTGAAAATTAAAGGATAAATAAAGAAACACTCTTAGATGAAAAGGTGTGTTGGCTCATGCTATAATCCCAGTAACTAACACACTGAGGTAAGAGGAGAGGTACAAGTGTAGGGCCAGTCTAAGCTAGTATGAAAGACCGCTTTAACAAACCAAAAATGTAAAGAACCCAAAACTATTAAATATAATTCTACAACAGTAATATTTTATTTTCTTGTTTAGTAATGCTTAATGAGGAACTGGACAGATGGCTCAATGGTTAAAAGAACTCCCTACTCCTACAGAGAATCAGCTTTAGTTCCCGCACCCACATGACAGCTGAAAACTTGAACTCAAGTTCAAGATCTAGTGCCTTCATCTGACCTCTACACACACTGCACTGCACATACATGGTAAACATACACACACATAGGCACAACACTCATGCATACAAAATAAAAATCAAGGGTGCTGGAGAAATGGCTCAGTGGTTAGGAGTGCTTGCTGCTCTTCCAAATGACCTATGTTCAATTCCCAGTACCCACATGGGGTGGCTCACAACCACTATATGACCAAAGTAAGGGGATCAGTCACTTTCTCCTGTCTTCCACAGGTACCAAACACATAAATAAAACATAAAAACAGAATAATAAAAAAGAACACTTAAAATGCTTGGGTTATAGCTCAAGGGCACAGTGCTTGCTTTGAATGTATGAGGCCCTGAGTCTATGCAAGCTTTAAAACAAAACAAAACAAAACAACAACAGAAGGAAGGAAGCCACGTAAGTAGCCCACAGTGGAAATATCAGCCCTCAGATACCTGAGGCAATAGAATCATTAATTTAAGGCTACCTTGACATGTCTGGCAAGACCCTGTCCCAAACTAGGCCTTATACTCTTGAAAAAAAAAAAAAAAGAAAGAAAAAGAAATAATGAAGAGAGGCATAATTTCAGAGGAAGTAGTTTCCATGAGAGAACTGAGAAACTTACTATTATTTTCTGTCTGTTATTCACTATAATACATTCTCCATATCATGAAGTATATATTCATAAAGTGCTTTTTAAATATGATATAGCAGCTTTGTGGTTCCCTATGGTGAGTAAAGACTCTGTTTCATGCCATATGATAATTATATTTTTGTTCAACTGGGAACTCATGTGAGGGCCATGTGCTTTATCATTACTCAATAAAAGTCAGGCTGTCTTTCTCAGTAGACTGGAACATACTTATCTAAGTATGCATGCTTTTACTAGCAAATAAACAGTAAAAATGGTATGAATTTTTGATTCTATCTGCCCATATACTTAGGATACAGCTGGCTAAATAATCAGTCCAAGAATATATTATTAGCCCTCTTCTGACCTCCTTGATCTCCAGGCATGCATGTGATGCACATATACACACATACATATAAATGAAACAAATATTTAAAAAGAAGTATTGTAATTGAACATTTGAAGTAGAAAGCCAAGAGATGCCTACAGAGAAAGATACTCAACATCTTTAAGTTAAGACTGGGCCTGGCATGGGTTTTTGAAACGTCAAAGCCCACCTCCAGTGACACATTTACTCCAGCAAAGATAAACCTCCAAATCCTTCTCAAATAGTGAAACTCCCTAGTGACTAGGAATTCAAATATATAAGCCTATGGGGGCCATTCTTTTTCAAACCACCAAAATATTTAAGGGAAAGACTAACAGGACAGTAATAAATTAAGTGCTTTAGAAGACCTTTATTTGCTAGATAACATAGTCATTGTAATACTGCCACAATGTTAGTTGAGTCTTTGGTAAGTCTACAATCAAAGCAGGCTACAATCACAGAGGTTAGTATAGAGTAAGGGACTCGTAGGAAGAGATGGATTTCCCTAGGAGGGCAGAACTAGAATAGATAGTTACGGATGGATGTGGGCCTGGGGGTCACTAGAACAAAAGGATCTAAGAGGGAGGGGGACAGACGTGAGGAAGAGAATACAGGGATTGGGAGGGAAAAGGAAGTGAGGGAGAGAACATGGGGAGGGACAGCTAAAACTAAGAGCCACTTGGGGGGGGGTTGTATGGAAACCAGAGTAGAAGCTTCTTAAAGAAATCTAAATGAAATAACCAAATAATGGGTGAGACAAAGCCTTACCTAGACATCTCTCTTCACTAAATAAAACTTCCAGTTTCAGGAATAGGTTATATTTAATGGAGTTGTTGGCCAAAGTACTCCAGGGACAACCCTAAACAATCAAGGTATTTCCAAGGCCATGGGTTGCTTTCAACAAAATGATGGTCCCTATTGCTGAAGACAAACATATTTAATTCAGTGAACATGGAGAAGTTGACTTGGTGCCTACCTAGAATTTTCACCCCTACTGACTTGTGTTCACGGTGCTAGACAGTATTTGCACATGGCCAGAGGAGAAAGGTAAACATCAACCCAGCTACAAACCCTTTGCTCTACAATGGAGACCTGCCTGCATGGTACTCTGGTGCAATAGTGACACAATTGTTGTGAGTAACCAGCCAATACTGGGTTAGATTTATAAATTTCTATATTAGATTACTATTTAATATATAGATCTATATATCAGAGTTAATGTTTAAAATATATAATTATATATTAGATTTAAGGCCCAGTCCATGAGATAGAACCCATGCCTGACATTGCTTGAGTAGCTAAGAATCTGAGACTAGATATGCCTGATACCTCAGGGAAATCTAAATATTACTCACTGTTCTGTTTAGGGAACATAGCAACAATATGACTCCTAATAGTAGCTGCTATTCCCATAGATCAGTGTCTCAATGAGCCATCATCAGAAAAACATTTTCCTGCAGTAAATGGAAACAAATGCAGAGACCCACAAGGGAACAAAGTGCAGAGAGTGAGATACCTCAGAATCTCACTCAGTCGTGAATGGGATGTCTCCATCAAATCCTTCCTCTCTCAGGGCTCAGCAAACTATTCCGAAGAAGAGGTGGAAAGCCTTTAAGAGCTAGAGGGTATGAAAGACACCAAGGAAACTAAGGCCTTCTCAACACAGAAGGACTGACACATACGAACGAGCCACCTGAGCAGGGTGTTTCTCATTGGTTTCCTTAGTCTCTTTTTTTCTCTTGCTTCATCTTATTTTGGTCTATTTGGTTTTATTTTAACTTAATTTATTATTATATTTAGATGTCTGTTAGTACTCTAATGAGAGAAAGAAATGAAAGGGTTAAGTTTTGGGTGGGTGGAGGGTCATGGAATATCTGGGAGGGGTTGGGGGATGGGAACTGTAATCAGAATATATTGTTTGAAAAAAATCTATTTTCAATAGAAAAATACTGCCACAAAAGAATAACATCTTTATATAATTCCTCTTTAAAATGTTTAGAAAAACCTTTGTTGGCATTAGGAAAGTGATAACGTACTTGGAATAAAATATTCTCCATTACTTTCTTTCCCTGGTGTCCCATCCTTATCAAAGAACATAAACAATAATAAGAGAAAGAAGTGCAGCTTTTAGTAAACAGGTCTCTTCATCTTTGCAGATAAAAATCACCTTTAGAACAGAATTGGAGTCATTTCAAAGAGAATGTATTTCACAGTGAATCAGATTGTCACCTCATGGTTTTATAAGGTCAGAGAGGCTTAATTTGTATTAAAAAAGAACAACAATAATAAAAAAGATCCTCATCATTTTTAATATATGCTTAGGTAGGTCTAAACACAGCCAAACTTCCTAAGCTTTTTATATATTTCTGAGAAATCCTTTCTGAATGCTTAACCAGGCATAGTGATATCCATCTATAACCCAGCATGAAGAAAGAAAGTCAAGATCGTCTTGGCAACTTGAAGGCTAGGGTACACTGACGCCCACATCAAAATCCCACACTGTATCACACACCCAAGCCACACAAAACTTAACCAAAATGAAGAACAACAACCAAAACAATGCTTACACTTCTGCAAATATGCAGTAATTTTATTAAGAATTTCCTTTGTTATCTTTTAAATCTATGGGTGAAAGATAACTTCTCAGCAATAGATTGAAAATGTAATATGCTAGCCTGTTTAGGTACCATTCTGCTACCCAAGTGTGATCATTAATTCAACAGATACCCATCAAGTCCCCATTCAGTGTAGGATCTGCTCTAGCTACTTGAAAAATGACTGAGAACAGGAAAACCTAAAATCTCTGCCCTTAGCAACTTTATGTTCTAGTATCGATTGACACAGTAAAGGTAATTAATACTTGACATTTTAGCCGGTGATAGGACTTTGGGGAAAGAAGTAAGCAAACTAGGACCCAGGAGAGTACTGGATTGGGGGTGGGGTGGGGGCTTTGAATATAACATGCTTCGCTGGAGTTAAAGACAATCTCAATAAAATATTAGGGGATGACGAGTATTTGGAGGACTCATTGAGAGCTTGTCCCAACAACAACAACATGTTTTAAAAGGGGTGTGTGTGTGTGTGTGTGCGTGTGTGTGCGTGTGCGCGCGCGTGTGTGTGTGTGTGTGTGTATGTGTGTGTGCGTGTGTGTGTGTGTGTGTGTGTGTGTGTGCGCGCGCGCGCGCGCGCGTGCGCTGGGGCAGGGTACAGCTCAGCTGACAGTGTGCTTGCCTGAGGCACTACTTCAGTCGCAAGTCCAGGCAAGGGCAAGGTAAAGGGAGAGGGACTGCGAACAGCAAATTAGGAACGCATGTGGCCAGTGCAATCTTGAGATGGAAAAATAACATAGACGAATTAGAGAGGCAATAGAGGCCTAGGAGAGAATTTATATGACCTTTCCTAGTTCTGTGAATGATGTAGGGTCCCTGGAAGATTTTCAGAAAAATGCTCTGACCTGATTTATACTCTAAGTGGATCAGAGTAGTTTGTGGAAAATAGTCATAGATGGAAAAGTACTTAGTAGGATATATCAGAGGAGAAAGACGGAGCCTTGGGCCTGGATGGGTCCTGTGGAGGCAGTGAGGTGACCAGGTTGTATTCATTTACAGGCTGTATGAACAGAATTTTCTAACACTATTAGCATTAGGTTTATAGACAGAGACAGCTAACATGACTTCAGTGTTCTGCAGAGCTGCTTGTTAATGAGATGGGAAGGTCTGAGGCCATGCAGGCTTAAGAGGAAAGATCAGGAATGGAGTTTGAATAACAGAGTCTGCAGTGTGTATCAGACACACACAGAGGTCGAGATGGCTCTCAGGCAGATACATATGATGTTCTGGAACTCACAAAACAGACCATTCTGAAAATTTATCAGGTATCAGGGCATGGCAGTATTAATTTGTAGATAATATTTAAAGCATGGGACCATCAAGTATTTAAGAGGAAAAAGTGAAGAGACTCTATGGCCAGAAATGCTGTTGCATTTTAAAATATTTAAGCTATAAATTAGCACATTAAAAATGTCATGTTTAAATTTCTGAATATGGAATAATAAATGGAGTGGTACCTTATGACAAGTCTTAGCTTCTTCTCAAGCTGATGATGCATGCTCGCATGTCTGCATGGACATCCATTGCCTCAAATATTTTCATTGTAAAATCAAACTCCCAAATCAGGATTATCAGGAGAAATCCTAGGTCATATGATGGACATTGAGCTACATTCTGACACTACTCTTGTATTTTGAAGGCAGGAGCTAAGAAGAGGGCAAGGCTGATTTCTTTTGCTTCAATAAGCTGATGTAACAGGGTCTACAAGCAGATGACCCTGCTTTCTGTTATACATCAATGGATAGGCCATGAGACTAAAAGCCAGACTTGATTTTCTTGGGAAATCTTATTGTATCTTTAATTAAAATAGATGATATGATCAGAACAATATCAGATCATGACATGCAATGATTTGGTTTTCTAAATAATTTGAATTCATGAGTCTATTTGGAAAGTCATAGTACACATGAGTCAGAATTGACAGTGGTTATGAGTTTAGTTCTTTACACTGAGAGAATAATGGAACTCTATACCAAAAGAGAGGCTATGAAACATAAGCACTCTATAGGGAAAGGAGCAATCCATGCTAAAACAGTTAATTCACTTAAGTAAAAAACAAGTGCAGTAAGATGATGATAATCTGAGATATGTATGTCAAAATCAAATAAACCAATCTATTTTTACATACCAAATTGGTATGTAAAATAATTCAACAAAAGTAACAGCAATGACAAGGTGGAAACCTGAGCTCACAGGAGCTTTGCTGCAGGGCATCATGGCAGCATTTGCCTCCTTGGAGATGCACATACTTGGTTACCATGCATCTCCTTTTCAGGACTTCTTCCTGAGGAACTTGTGACAACTGTGCACAGAACAAGGTACCAGAACAATAGATAGTTGATTAAATAACCACAAGCTTCTATAGTTTGTGTGTACAGCATGTGCCGTGGCAAGCATGAGGAGGTCTGTGGGGAATTTGGGTCCCAGGGATTGAACTCAGGTCAGACTTGGCTGCGGGTGTCTTTTAATTGCTGTGCTTTCTTGCCAGCCATGAAAGACTCCTTTTGGTTTTTGAGACAGTCTGTATAGCCCAGGCCAGCTTGGAATTTGTTATCTTCCTGCCCTGGCATATATGCTACGGTTATAAGCAAACATTAGCATACCTGGCTACATGATACTTTTAAAAGAAGCTATTTATTGTTAGCAGCATCCAGGCATGATTTAATCATTTGCAACTAGTTTACTGAATTACAATATTATTACAAATTCAAATTATGTGTCTTTGCCCAAAAACTGATGGGACAAAAACCTTTAGTCATTTACTACCTGTCTCAGTTATACCTCAGGTAACTAAGAGATGAGGCAGTAGTTCTTTTATTATAGGACAATCTCAACTAATACCATGTAGAGGAGAAGATGAAGACAAGTGCCACTCCTCCTGTGATGGCTGCTCCTGGCTGTCAACTCCTCCTGCGATGGCTGCTCCTGGTTGTCGATGTAACTATATATCTATAGTGAACTACAATCCAGAAATGGAGGGCACACCTGGGATCTAGATCTTGAGGCTGGAAGACACAGGTTTCTGACCCAGATCTTGACATGGGATGACACAGGCTTTTGATCCAGATATTATGGCATAGTAGCCAAGAAAAGCTTAGGTCCAGGCAACATGGTACAGGTAAGGTAGAACATGCCTTTAATCTCAGGAGACAGGGGCAAAGCAGATCTCTGAGTTTAAGGCCAGCCTGGGACAGAGCAAATTCCAAATCCATGGAATGGCATGGTGGTACACCTTTAATCTGGACCACACCTTCTGCTAGAGGCCTTCCTAAGGCATAAGGACATCGAAGAAGGAAGACTCACTCTTCTTTGCCTGCTTGTACTTACTTGCCAGCACATCTGTTGAAACCTACTTCTTCAGGACTCCAGCTTATACAGAAGGCCAGCTGAAACAACTAGCCAAGTGGGACTGAGCAACTCCTACATTATTGGACTTTCCATTCACAGGATAGTTGGACTGTAGACTGTAAGTCATTACAATAAACTCCTTTAATATAAAGAAATTCTGTAAGTTCTGTGAATCTAGAGAGCCCTGACTACTACACCTACCAAAACAATGGCTTTGACAGTGACCATTATGATTCCTTACTACCATGACAGGATCACAATGATCTGTGCTCAAGAGATGAAAACAGTGTCTATCAGATAGAGAAAAAAATCTATTCTTCTTAATGAGCTAAAACACAGACTATGGTCAGGACTCCAAATCTAACTATGGAGACATAAGAACAGAATAACATAGAAACACCCTGGGGACAGAATAGAGATATTTCTGCAAACTGAAAGCATTTGTTCTTTGTCTGTGTGGTATTCTGTTAAGTTCCTGATTTGATAAAGAAAAAAACTTAGGACTCTATAGGGATGTTCTGCGGAATGACTACATACTGGTACTAAATTATTATAAAACATTTTGGTTTCAGAATAATCTACTGATGGAAACACAGAAAACCTATTCTTGGGGCTGAAGACATGGCTCAACTTGTCAAGAGCACTTGCTGCTCATTCGGAGGAGCAGGGTTCAGGTCCAGATGGTGGCTTACCATCATCTCCACCTCTGGTTCCAGTGCTCTCTTCAAGCCTCAGTCGGCATGCACGAGGTGCATGACATACATGTAGACAAAACTCTTATACATATAAAATAAAAATAAGTAAAACTTAAAAAAAAAAACCCTATATTTTATCATTTAGAAATATACATATTTAGAACTCTCAAAGTAAACGGTAAGTTTGTAATTTTCTTTAAAGGACATATGGGTGGTATATGTGCAGCATTTATAATTACTAAAGATAGGTTATAGTTAAATGTGTACATATTATAGTATTTTATGTTTTAAATTTTTTCTGCAATAAAAAATTTTCAGACCTGAAGAAGCAGCTCAGTGGTAGAGTACTGGTCAGCAAGTGTACTACATTCAACAAAAGTTTACAAATGCCATTTTTCAGTCTATAAGCTAAATGTTTTCAATCATTTAGCAATCATTAATTTTACTAGTAAAAATATTTAAAGAGAAAGAAATACTGAGCAACATATATTCAAATTATCAAAATTCTTAAACAGTGGAGACTTAATTGCAAGGTGCTTAACACAACAAAGGCTGGAAGAAGTAAGGCCATTCCTATCGCACTAGCTACTACCTCGTATTTCAGGGTGTCAGCCGTTGCTACTTACTTTATATCATAACTTCTGAAAGCTTGTTTATAGCATATAAAAATTAAGAAATTATTCTTAAGAGGATATAAAATTCCATAATTTTTAGGAAGATCAAAGCAAATATTTCATTTCTGTGCAACTCACCTGCTGTAAAATCTTCAGTCAGATCAATAAATGCATGAGAATGTGGATCCCGCATTTTACTCTTAGTGGTCAAGGCAGGATGCCATGATAAATCTCTAAAAAAAAAAAAAAAAAAAGCCATAATTTTCTTAGGGTGAGTGTCATATAACTATTGTTTTAAAGTATTAATTTAAAGTAAAAATACTGGCTATATACTAATTTTTAAATATTTTTATTAGGATATATTTCATATACTATAAAAATCCACATTTTTACTGTATATAATACAATGGGTTTTAGTGTGTTCAAAGTATAAAGTCATTGCTTCTCTCAAGATCCTATACATTTTCTTTTGAAAAAGAAAATTTCAAATGTATTAAGTCACTCCTTATTTCCTTCCTTTGTCAACCACAAATTTGGCACCTTAGTATGTTCCAATTTAGGTCACTTCATATAAAAGTACACACAGCATTTGATACTTTACATGCAGCCTCTCTCATTACAGTTTCAAGTTCGTTCAAAATGAAACATGCATTCATCAGAACCACATTCTTAGACTGGGCGTGGTCGTATTTGGGAGGCAGAGATAGGCAGGTCTCTGAGCTGAAGGCCAACTTGGTCCACATAGTGAGTACCAGGCCAGTGAGTGCTACTCAGTTGGACCATGTCTTAAAAACCAAAACAGCAATATTCTGCATTCTGTATTACAGTAGAATCAATATTCTATTGCACAGCTAAATATCATGTTTACTCAGTCATCTCTTGATGAACACTGGATTGTTTCTACTGTTGTTATGGATATTCATTTAAAAGTTTTTTGGGGGTGGTAAATGTTTTCGAATGGAGTGGAATTGCAGGGTTATGTTTACTTTTGAAGAACTATGGAAATTGTTTTCCAAGGTGGTTCTACTGTCTTGTAGTCCTGCTAGCAGGGAAGGAGTGTTTCAACGCTGCCATATCATTGAAAATTTGCCCACCATCCCAGAGCTTTGCTTTGTGTTTTACTCATGGCTAATGATCTCAAGCATGTTCACGTACATTTTTTTCTTTTCTTTATTCTTTAATCTTTTTTTACAGTCCAGACTTCATCCCCCGCCCAGTCCATCCTCTTACTGTTCCACATCCCACACCTCCTCCTCCCATCTCCAAAAGGATGTTCCCACCCACCTCCACCTCACCAGACCTTCCCACTTGGGACTCTGGGGCCCCAAGTCTTTCGGGTTTAAGTGCATCTTCTCTGACTGAGTCCAGACCTGGAAGTCCTCTGATGTATATGTTTTAGGGGCCTCATACCAGCTAGTGTATGCTGCCTGGTTGATGGCTCAGTGTCTGAGAGATGGGGGGCGGGGTGGGGTCCAGGTTAGTGAGACTGCTGGTCGCCCCATAGGGTCGCCCTCCTCTCAGCTTCTTCCAGCCTTTCCCTAATTCATCCACAGGGGTCAGCAGCATTTCCCTGATCACTAAGGACTTTGAACATTTCTTTAAGTGCTTCTCAGCCAACCAATATTCCTCTGTTGTGAATTCTCTGTTTAGTTCTATACCCCAGTTTTTGATTGGGTTATTTGGTTTCTTAGTGGTTAGTTTCTTGAGTTCTTTATATATTTTGGATACTGGCCCTCTATCTGATGTGGGGTTAGTGAAGATTTATTTTTCCAATCTGTAGGTTGCCGATTTGTCTTATTGACTATGTCATTTGCCTTACGGAAGTTTTCAAGTTTCATAAGGTCCCATTTATCAGTTCTTGATCTTAGAGCATGAACACTGGAGTTCTGTTTAGGAAATTTCCCCTGTGCCAATGAGTACAAGGCTCTTTCCCACTTTCTCTTCTATTAGATTGAATGCATCTGGTTTTATGTTGAGGTCCTTTATCCACTTGGACTTGAGCTTTGTGCAAGGTGACAAATATGGATCTATTTTCATTTTTCTACATACAGACAGCCAGTTAGACTAGTACCATTTGTTGAAGATGCTTTCTTTTTTCCATTGTATATTTTTGTTTTTTTTTTTTGTCAAAGACCAAGTGTGTGTAAGTGTGTGGTTTTATTTCTAGGTCTTCAATTCTATTTCACTGATCAATGTGACTATTTTTGTACTAATACCATGCAGTTTTTAATCACTGTTACTCTGTAGTATAGCTTAAATCAAGAGCAAGTAAACTATCTTAACAGGTCCATATTCCATAAGAATAATGGAATAGAATTCAAATAGAAGAAGTCATTAAAAGCCTTCAAACCAACCAACCAACCAACCAAACAAACAAAAAAAACCCAACCAAACAACAACAGCAACAACAAATCCAGGGCCAGATGGAATTTGTGCAGAATTCTACCAGACCTTCAAAGAGGACCTAATACCAGTATTCCTCAAACTATTCCATAAAATAGAAACAGAAGGAACACTACCTAATTCATTCTATGAAGCCACAATTACTCTGATACCTAAACCACACAAGGACCCAACAAAAAAGGGAACTTCAGACCAGTTTCACTTATGAGTATCGATGCAAAAATACTGAATAAAATTATTGCAAACTGAATCCAAGAACACATCAAAAACATCATTCACCACAATCAAGTAGGCTTCATCCCAGGGATGCAAGGTTGATTCAATATTTAAAAATCTTTTAATGTAATCCACTATATAAACAAACTCAAAGGGAAAAAAAATCACATGCTCATATCTTTAGATGATGAAAAAGCATTTGACAAAACACAACACCCCCTCATGTTAAAAGTATTGGAGAGATCAGGAATTCAAGGCCCACACCTAAACATAATAAAAGCAATTTACAGCAAACCAACAGCCAATATCAAATTAAATGGAGAGATACTTGAAGCAGGGACAAGATAGGGATGTCCACTCTCCCCGTATCTATTCAATATAGTACTCGAAGTGCTAGCTAGAGCAATAAGACAACAAAAGGAGGTCAAGGGGATACAGATGGGAAAGAAGAAGTCAAGGCATCACTATTTGCAGATGATGTGATAGTAGACATAAGCAACCCCAAAATTCGATCAGAGAACTCCTACAGCTAATAAACAACTTCAGCAAAGTGGCTGGATATAAAATTAACTCAAATAAATCAGTAGCCTTCCTTTAATACAAGAAATTAGGGGAACAACATCCTTCACAATAGTCACAAACAATATAAAATATCTTGGGGTAACTCTAACCAAACAAGTGAAATATCTGTATGACAAGAACTTCAATTCTCTCAAGAAAGAAATTGAAAAAGATCTCAGAAAATGGAGAGATCTCCCATGCTCATGGATTTGCAGAATGGCCATCCTACCAAACGCAATCTACAAATTCAACTCAATCTTCATCAAAATTCCAACACAGTTCTTCAAAGACATGGAAACAGCAATTCTCAAATTTATCTAGAAAAGTAAAAAAAAAACCAAAACAAAAAAAAAAAAACCCAGAATAGCCAAAACAATTCTTAAACACTAAATGAACTTCCGTGGGAATCACAAACATTTCTTGACCATTTGTAGTTCTTCACTGTGGAATAACTTTTCAAACCATCTGCTGATATTTAAATTGTACTTTTATTGCTTTATTATTGATTCCTATGAGTTTTTTGGATATTAGATGTCTCCCAGTCTGTCTCCTAGTCTCATGGCTGTCATTCATTTTCCTGATGGTGATCCCAGAAAACCAGTTTTTTAGTGTTGATGCAGCCCACTTCTTCTTATTTTCTTTTTAGTACCTATTCTTCTAGTACTATATAGGGTCATAAAGATGTACCTGATTTCCTCCATAAGATTTATGGCTTTAGCTCATATTGGCCTAGCAAGCAATTTTTTTCCTACAAAAGTGGTTTAAAGAATGATGATTATTTGGAACATGAGAGAGAATGGATTTGGAGACGGTTTTACAATATATGCATAATATTAAGTATACCCAAAGCAAAAAGTATAGTATCCCTAGAAGTAAATGCAAGGTAAATACTAATGTCTTTGGATATGGTAATTAAAAAAATTTTTTTTCTTCTTTCTAAGACAGAGTCTCAATATGTATCCAAGGCTGGTATAGAAACCACAGAGATCTACCTGTCTTTGCCTCCTCAGTGCAGGAATTAAAAATATGTGACATCATGCCCTGGGTAAGGAATTTATAAATCTTGTCTCTCCCATCCCCACATCCCCACAGGACAAAGCAAAGGAATGAGGGCTGGTGAGTTGGATCAGTGGTTAAGAACAGTTACTCTTTTTTTTTTTAAATACTTTATTTATAGTTCAAATATTTTCCCCTTTCCAGGTCTCCCCTTTGCAACCCTCCTTTCCCATCCCTGCTTCCTCTGCCTCTATGAGGTATTCCCCCACCCACCCACCCACTCCCGTCTTCCCTCCCTGACATTCCCCTATACTGGGGCATCTAACACTCTCAGACCCAAGGGCCTCTCCTCCCACTGATGGCCAACAAGGCCCTCCTTAGCCACATATGTGGCCAGCACCATGGGCCCCTCCATATGCATTCTTTGGTTGGTGATCCAGTCTCTGGGAGCACAGGGGGGCCTGACCAGTTGACACTGTTGATCCCTCCCCATGGGGCTGCAAACTCCCTCAGTTCCTTCAATCCCTTCTTCAACTCCTCCATCTGGGACCCCACGCTCAGTCCCACAGTTGCTGTGAATTGAATCATGGGTGTTCTGAACTTTTGGGCTAATATCCACTTATCAGTGAGTACATACTGTGTTCATTCTTTTGTGACTGAGTTACCTCACTCAGGATGATATTTTCAAGTTCCATTTGCCTAAGAATTTCATGAAGTCATTGTTTTTAATAGCTGAGTAGTATTCCATTGTGTAAATGTACCACATTTTCTGTATCCATTCCTCTGTTGAGGGACATTTTGGTAGTTTCCAGCTTCTGGCTATTATAAATATGGCTGCTATGAACATGATGGAGCATTTGTCCTTATTAGATGTTGGAGCATCTTCTGGGTATATGCCCAGGAGTGATATAGCTGGATCCTCAGGAAGTATTATGTTACTCTTGCAGAGGATTGGGGTTTGATTCCCAGCACCCATCTGGCAGCTCACAACCATCTATAACTATAGGGGATCCAACGACCTCTTCTGAACTCCTCAAGCACTAGGCAAGCATGTGGTGTAGTAACATATACTCAAATACTAAAATAAATTCATAAATCTTTTTAAAAAGCAAATAGATAAGCTACACCATTAGAAATTAAATGACTTTGTGCATCGAAGATGGTGAAAAGACTATGTGCTGGCAAGTTTCTAGAACTATACAAGAAGAAAAGAACCACAACTAAAAATGCCCCATCACACTTCTTGTAGGAGCATTTTCTTGATTTATGATGGATGTGGAGGAGCCCAGTTCTCAGTGGGTGGTGTCCCCCTGGGTAGTCCTGGGTGCTATAAGAAAACATGCTGATCACATCATGAAGGATCAAGCTAGTAAGCATATTCTTTCGTGGCTTCTGTTTCAGTTTTTGCCCTCATTTTCTAGAATGATGGCTTATAAGCTGTAAGATGAAATAAACCCATCCTGCCAAAGTGGGTTTTGGTCATGCTGTTTTTTTATCACAGCAATAGAAAAGTAACTAAGACTACTAGAAGGAACTAAGATTATTACTAGGAGTTGGGGTATTACTACATGACATGTTTTGGGAAATATTATAGAAGAACTCCGGAACTTTGAGCCAGAAAAACCACTGAGTGTTTAGAGTGTAATGAGCTGATGTGGGAACACTTAGATATAATGCTGAGTGAAGTACAGACGATGGGGGCCTGGCCTATACACTTTCAGAGGCGTTTCAAAGTCCCTCTAATACTCTTATGTGATGCTTTGAATTAAGAACCACTAATATAAAACCTTTGCTTTTCTTGGATAACTGATAGTGGGCAGTTGGGGCTGAAATCTCAGTTGTAACTAAGAAGATACTAGCACCACTGAGGCAAAATCTTTTGGGAAGTGTTGCTTCAGGGTTAGCACAAAGAAACTATGATTCATAAGGGCCAAGACTATAGCTTGTGCTGGTAGTACGCTTGGCAATATGTAAGAGTAGATGGTACTGGCTGTGAAGGAATGAAGGGTTCAAGTAGAACAGTAGAGGTTTGCACTGTGAGAGACTAGGAGGGGCCATTGGTAAACATCCAGCCGTGGTTGACATAGAAGCCCTAGGGCTGCAGGGGTTATGGGAAGAAGGCTAGGACTATCTGGTAGACCCAGAAGAACCCAGGAGGGGCTGCTGGTGAAGGTACAGCTTAGCTTCAAGGAAGACCTCAGCATCTTAGAGATGTCAGTACCACGGCACAACTGCCAGGAATAACAGCAGCTGTGGGACAGAGCTAGCCTGAGCCTCTGACATGAGCTATGGGTCCTGTGGCCATGCTTTTTGGAGCCTAGAAGACTGTGATCCTCAGAAGTCTGACACTGAGCTTTACACAGCTGTGAAAAGCTTTGATTTGAATGTAACTGTGCTTGGTTCTTCTATTGTTGAATAAAATAGTATTTAATTAATACTACAAGATTTTACAAGAGCCCACAGTTAGAGACTTAGGAATTTTCAAGAGACTTGGGATGTTGTAAAGAGACTGAACTTTTAAAGTACTTGATTTTGTAAAGACTGGGAGTTTGGAAGTTATTTCTGTGTTTTATATTACAATGTTGCTATTAATATGAGATCTTGGCATGGACAGTAAAGGAAAGGTTGAATAGTGATATGTTTGTATGTCAAGTTGACAACTAGTCAATTTGTCCTGGCTGGTATTCATGTTAACCTGACACAAGCTACTGCATATGTGTGCATGTTGTGGATGTATGTGGAGGCACAAGGTTAACAATGGATGTGATCTATAACTTTCCACTTCCATATTGAGCAAGGTCTATATGAACCAGAACTAACTCATCTTGTCTGGCTAGCCAGACAAGAAATTCTTTTTCTATCTCCTATTTCTGGGATTATTACAGGTGGTCACTATGTCCACTTGGCTTTTGTGTCAGATCTAGGGATCTACTGTCCTCAGGCTCACATGGAATATGCTTTATGCAGAGATCCATTTCCCCACCACACAATCTATTTTTAAATTGGGTAAAGGACCAGAAGCTTTTCCAAAGACTTTCAACTGTTGGGCATGGTGATAAATGCCTCTAATGTGAACACTCAGGAGAGTTAGGCGGAAGTTCACTAACTTGAGGTCCGCCTGTAACATTATGACCTCCTGGCCAGCCTCAAAATCCTAAAATAAATGAAAAGAAAAACACCTCACCAAAGCCCCCCCAACAAATAGAAACCCAGGGGTCTGGAGGCAGGGATTGGTGGCTAACAGAGTGTACTGCTCCTGCAGAGGAACCTAGTCTGGTTCTCAGCATCCACACCAGGCAACTCCCAACTGCTCATAATTCTAGTTCCAAGAAATCCTATGCCTCTTGTCTCTGTGTATTCCAGCAATCACAGGCATAACACATACACACATATATAATTTAAAATAATAAAAATAATAAATCTTAAAATAATAAACCAACAATAAGGATAACAAAAAAATTAGCTACTTCATATGTTGATGGTGCACATCATTGGTCACCACGAAAATGCACCTTAGAGATACCATGAGTAAAGACACACTTTACCAGAATAGTACATTCTAGTACATTGCTTTGGATATTAGTTTGGGAAACTTCTCTTTACAATGAGTGGCAGTGAGTGAGCACAGAGACTTGGTTGCTCAAGTGCTAAAGATAATGCTGTTCACACAAGACAGAACCTGCCTACAGCTAGTCATAGATGGGGGAGGGACTCTTGATGCCCAATATCTCCCTGCTGGTGGGATTCTAGGGGAGAGGGAGTCACTGTCTTCAGATCTGTATCAATGGTGGGTCCACCAGGCACCAAGGTTTTATCTGTGGCTGATTTTGATATTTTTGGAAAGCAAAAACATAGAGAAAACTAATTCATTCTCAGAAAGGTGAATGTGGTAAAAGAACATGTATTTGTCAAGTGAAAACTTTCGCTCCCTATAGCAAGAAATTGTCTCTTCTTAGAATCTTCTTTCACATTCCATAGCTCCTAAACTGTCCTAAGCTCACTGTGGTTATAAATAACAAAACCACCCAAACCCTTAACCAATCACATTCTGCACAAAGTCTAGCTTTCTGCCTTCTTTTGAAGTATAAGGAACCAGGTAGCCAGTGGCTTTTGTCAGATGGGGCTGCCAGAGACAGCCCAAATCCTGACAAACCTCCCTTTTTTTTCCTGAGTGCCTCTGGATGTGTAAATGTGAAACTCCTAAAAAGACTAATTCTACTCTTACTTCAAATCAACATTCAATTTCTCATAGTGCTTTACAGTTTCGACTTGAGCATGCCCTGCTGTTTTTATGCTGGCATTATTTAAAAGGCAGTAGCTAACCCTTAGAGTATAATTTATATGCAATGGCCACTAACAATTTTGACAGCTAACGAAGGAGATGGGGAAGAGATGCTGTTTATTTTGGCAGTGCATTTTAGGATGGTTCAATCATAATTAAATTACTTAAATCTACAGGGACAATAAAATTTACTTCTCTCATCTTTGAAATTGCTCTACTTCATATCACAGCCTTTCAGAAATAGGAAGTAAGTTGCATATTTTGCAGGCAAGTGAACAGATCTAAACTGTAATCTCATGTAAGTCTTCAGCTGCTCCTGAAGGTTAATGCCACACACTGCTGATTAAAATGGAAGGAAGGGTAGAGATGAAAATACAATGGAGAGTTGCAAGCTGGCATTACGTTTACTCACTAACGCTTCTTGACCTTTGCAGATTTCAATTACCTTCCCCCACAGAAAACATAATTATGTCAAAGTGTTCTAATTTGTGGGCATCATCACCTTTTATCTCAAAGAATAGCATTTATCAAAGGATAGATTTACATGTAATTAATGCCAAGGTAGCTTTTGGTTGCCTATGGTAACAGCTATTTGAAATGAATCTCCCCATTTATCAATGATCACCTCATCACCAAATGCTACTATTTAGAAATTCAGGGCAAAGCAGATAGAAAGAGGTAGTGAGAGCTTCAGATATTTCTGTCTGTCTGTCTGTCTGTCTTCTTCCCTTTCTTTCTTTCTTTCTTTCTTTTCTTTGCAATACAATGTAATAATTTATTTAACAAGTAAAATAAAAGACAGAGTGGTCTTGCTTTCAGAATACAACAATTAAATGAGTATAAAAATAATAGCATTTTCTCATTTCATTAAACATAAAACTTGTGACTTTAATAAAAGAAATGAATATACTGTGAAAAGTTGTTTAAAAATTGAAAAATTAATTTCTTAATGATATTTACAAACATCAAATAAAATCCCTTTCAAGTACTGTCAGTGCTTTATGTTACGGTGGGTACATCATAACAGGAAAGGGTGATGATACAGACTATCAGGAGTGGTCAGAATGCTTTTTTTTTATGTTCAAACCCACCTTGTAACTTTCCTGTCATATTTAGTAGGTCTCCCTTGTTTGTTTGTTTGTTTATGAGACAGTGATCTTCCTGTGATCTTCTTACTTGTGCTTCCAAGTCCTGGGGTTACAGGTGTGAGTCACCTTGCTCAGCAATAGACATTTATTTAGAGTTGGTAGCAAATGCTCCTACCTGTCATAGTGCAGGCTCCTTACTGCTGTTTTGAGACATTCTCACTTTGTAGCCCAGGCTGGCTGGGGACTCACTACAAGGCCCACTTCTTCAGCAGCTCAAGTGCCAGCTAGTACTAATGGCATGAGTGACCATGCCTAGTGTATGACACTTTTCAGTATAATCAATTACTAATTTAATGGTGAAATATTACCAAATTTCACTGGACAAAACCAATAAAACTACACTTGGCAGACAACAAGTGTTTTTTTAAAAAAAACTATGTTCAACCGAACAAACCTAAGAGAAATACAGAAAGCTGAAGAGAGAAAGATGGCAGTCAAGAGACTTTGGAAAGAAATACAAAGCTATAACTGAGGGAGCAAACAAACCCCACGGGAAATCACTAACACGATGGCTCCAGTCACCACACACTTCAGTAATAACTTTACATAGCCATGGCCTCACTTCCCTAATCAAAAGAAACAGGCTAGCTGAATGGATCAAGAAACAAGTCCATCTGTCTGTTCTCTACAAGAAACACATCATAGCTTTAAAGACAGGCACTGCCTTAGAGTAAAAGATAGAGAAAACCACTTCAATCAAGTAGGACCAGTAAGCAAGCAGGTGCTATCATAATATCTAATAAAATAGACTTCAAACTAAAAGTAAGCAGAAGAGAAAGCGGTACACTTCATTCTCATCAAGGGAACAATTTATCAAGAAGACATTACTAACATAAGCATATATGTACCAGAATCTAGTGCAATCAGTATCATAAAAAAATGTACTAACGTAATTAAAGACAGAGAGTAACATCAATCCAATAATAGTAGGTAATTTCAATACATCACTTTATCTAATAGACAGGTTATATATTTTAAAAAACCCCAGAAAAACGTAAGAACTAAATGACATCATATACCGTCTGGAGTTAGCATATATCAACAGAATATTCTACTCAAACACCAAAGAATATACACCTGGCTAAGGAGGACACTGAACACTGAAGCTGCACTAAAATAGACCCCACTCTGGGACAGAAAACAAATCTGTACATATTCAAAGAGACTAAAGTAACTCAGTGTATCCTATCTGACCATTATGTAATAAAACTTAAACTCGACACAAAACAAATCTACAGTAAATGCACAAATTCATGTGCACTGAACAACTCATTACAGAATGACAAATAGTTCAAAGAAGAAATCAAGAAAGAAATGAAAAAAATTCCAGAACTTGATTAAAATGAAAACACAATAAAAACCCTGAGACACACTGAAAGCTGTCTCCAGAGAAATTTATAGTTCTAAGGGCCTAGATTAAAAAAACCAGAATAAACATGAATAAATGATGTAATGAATGTAATTCAAACAACCGCAAAAAAAGAACCAGCCAAATCCAAACCAAATAATAAGCAGAAATTAATGAAACAGAGACAACAACAACAAAAGAACAACAACAGCAGCAGCACTTAAAGAATCAACAAATCTAAGACCTGGTTCTTTAAGAAGATAAACAAGACTCACAGACCTTTGACCCAACTAAACAAAAGAAAAACATGAACATGGTAAAATTGCAACAAATACCCCCTCCAATCCAGACTATCATAAGGGATATTAAAAACCTGTACTCTATTAATTTGGAAAACCTAAAAGAAATGCACAAATTTTTAGATTCAGCCAAACCAGTAAAATTTAACCAGGAAGAGTTCAATGACTGAAACTGACATGTAACAAATGCAGAGATAAAATAGAAACAAAATTTATTTTAATAAAAGAAGTTCAGGATTAGATGGATTCACAGAAAAATTCTACCAGACTTTCAAAAAACACCTACAGCTAGCCCTTCTTAAACTATTAAAAAAAAAAAAAAAAAATTAGAAACCTCCAAACTCCTTTTACAAGCCCAGTACTACTTTAACACTCCAAACAGGGAAAAACAATGAAAACAGGAAAAGTACAGAATTCTTGATGAACATAGATTTAAAAAATGCTCGACAAAATACCTCCAAATTGAACACAGACATGCATCAAAGGATGACCTACTATGACCAAGATGCATCAAAGGATGACCTACTATGACCAAGATCCATCAAAGGATGACCTACTATGACCAAGTTAGTTTTATCCCTAAAATCCAGAGAAGGTTCAACACATGCAAGTCAACATATGTAACAAACCATATAAATAGACTTAAAGGCAAAAATCATTGTATCATTTCAATAGATTTGGAAAAAACATTGATAAAAAACAACATATCAATATTCATGATAAAAGTCATAGAGAACGTAGGACTACAGGGAACATACCTAAATATAACAAAAGCTATACATGGGAAACCTATAGCCAACATCACCCTAAATGGAGAAGAACTTGAAGCAATTTCACCAATGTCAGAACAGACAGGGCCCTGAACTATACCTCTTCCTTTTCAATAGAGCACTTGGAGCACTGGTTGGAGCAATGAGGCAAGAGAAGAAAATTGAAGGCATACAAAAAGCAAAAGAAATCAAGAGATCCCTATCTGCAGATGACATGACGTTAGACATAGGAGATTCCAAAAATTCTACCAGAAAACTCCTAGAAACGATGCAAAAATTCAATCAATGTGGCAGCATATAAAATCACAAAATCAACTTGCACAAATCAATAGCTTTTCTACACACCAACAAACTATACAGAAAAAAGATCATGGATACCTTCTCAAAAGCATCAAAAAAAGAAAAATAATCTAGAAATAAACCTAACCAAGGAACTGAAGAATCTCTACAAGGAAAACCTTAAACCTCTGAACAAGGGATAAAGACACCAGAAAATGGAAAGACATTCCATGCTCATGGAGCGGTCGAGTGAAAATGTCCATCTTTCTGAAAAGCTCTGTCCAGATTCAGTACAATCCCAATCAAATTCTCTTTTTTCTCCCCAAATTAAAAACATATCCTAAATCTTCTTTCATGTCTTTCTTGAGAGACTTGAAGTTCTTGTCATATAGATCTGTCACTTGTTTGGTTAGAGTTACTCCAAGATATTTTATATTGTTTGTGACTATTGTGAAGGGTGTTGTTCTCCTGGAAGGCTACTGATTTATTTGAGTTAATTTTATATCCAGCCACTTTGCTGAAGTTGTTTATTAGCTGTAGGAGTTCTCTGGCAGAATTTTGGGGGTTGCTTATGTCTACTATCACATCATCTGCAAATAGTGATGCCTTGACTTCTTCTTTCCCATCTGTATCCCCTTGACCTCCTTTTGTTGTCTTATTGCTCTAGCTAGCACTTCGAGTACTATATTGAATAGATACGGGGAGAGTGGGCATCCTTGTCCCTGATTTTAGTGAGATTGCTTCAAGTATCTCCCATTTAATTTGATATTGGCTGTTGGTTTGCTGTAAATTGCTTTTATTATGTTTAGGTGTGGGCCTTGAATTCCTGATCTCTCCAATACTTTTAACATGAGGGGGTGTTGTGTTTTGTCAAATGCTTTTTCATCATCTAAAGATGTGAGCATGTGATTTTTTTTCTTTGAGTTTGTTTATATAGTGGATTACGTTAATTGATTTTCATATATTGAAGCAACCTTGCATCCCTGGGATGAAGTCTATTTGATTGTGGTGAATGACGGTTTTGATGTATTCTTGGATTTGTTTTGTGAGAATTTTATTGAGAGTCTTGGGACTCAAAGGGAGGGAGGGACCTTAGATGAAATGCCCAACAGTGAGGAGAGGGAACTTGTAGAGTCCACCTCCAGTAGAAAGACAGGACATCAAGTGGAAGGATGGGGTTGCTATCCTACAGTCAAAAACTCTGACCCAAAATTGTTCCTGTCTGAAAGAACTGCAGGGACAAAAATGGAGAAGAGCCTGAGGACAAGGAGGTCCAATAACAGGCCCAAATTGGGATTCAGCTCAGGGGATGACACTATTACTGATGCTATGGTGTGCTTACAAACAGGAGCCTATCATGACTGCCCTCTGAAAGGCCCAACAAGCAGCTGAAAGAGTCAGATCCAGATATTTGCACCCAACCAATGGACAGAAGCTGCTGACCTCTGTGGTTGAATTAGGGAAAAGCTGGAAGAAGTTGAGGAGGAGGGCGACCCCATAGGAAGATCAGCAGTCTCAACTAACCTGGACTCCTGGGATCTCTCAGACACTGGTCCACCACGAGGCAACATACACCAGCTGATATGAGGTCCCCAACACATACACAGCAGAGGACTGCTGGGTCTGGACTCAGTCAGAGAAGATGCTCCTAACCCTCAAGAGACTTGAGGCCCCAGGGAATGGGAAGGCCTGGTGAGGCAGGGGTGGGTGGGGACAACCTCTTGGAGATGGGGGGAGGAGATGTGGGATGTGGAACAGCTGGAGAGTGGCCTGGGAGGGGGATGAAGTCTGGACTGTAAAAAAAGATTAAAGAATAAAACAAAAGAAAACCAAATCATATCCTAAAATTCATAAGGAACACCAAAGACTGCAGAGAGTAAAGTAGTCCTAAGCAAAAAGAACAACGATCAAGGAATTGCAGTTCCAGATCTTAAGAAAAAACCACAGAGCCATCATAATAAAAACAATGTCACTGGCACAAAACCTGACTTGTTTTTGACAATGCAACAAAAGTGAAGACCCAAACATGAACACATAATTATATCCATTTAATATTTGACAAAGACACCAAATCATCAGAAGCTGGAGGAAATAAAGTATCTTTATCAGAAAGTTCAGGGAAAAGTAGATGTTGTTATGGAGAAGAATGAAATTAGACCTGTATCTACCACCTTCACAAAAACTAACTCAAAAAGCATCAAAGAACTAAAAGTGAAACCTGCAACACTGAAGTCCCTAGAAGAAAACACA
Source organism: Rhynchomys soricoides (assembly GCA_019843965.1). Lineage (NCBI taxonomy): Eukaryota > Metazoa > Chordata > Mammalia > Rodentia > Muridae > Rhynchomys > Rhynchomys soricoides. The sequence goes on from JADRCH010000063.1 coordinate 87,267, forward strand.
TGAAATATTCTCCATGATGTAAGTGTAGGAAAGCTTTCTGAATAGGACACCATTTGTCCAAGAATTAAGTTCAACAAGTGACGTGCAGGATCTTATAAAATTAAAAGCTGTCTGTATAGCTAAAGAAACAATCAACGAGATGAAGAGGGAGCCCACAGAGTGGGAGGTAATCTTTGCCAGTTATATATCTGATGAAGGGTTAATATCCAGAATATATAAAGAACAGAAAAAAAAAGAGTCAAAAACCAATTGACCCTTTTAGAAATGCGCCTGGACCTGATTGAATTCTGAAACGTACACTTGCATGTGCGCGCGCGCGCACACACACACACACACACACACACACAAGAAATATGCAAAAAATTGTTCATTGTTCCTAGTAATCATACAAGTGCAAATTAAAACAACTTTGAGGTTTCATCTTACCTTAGTGAGATTGACAAAGATCAACAACAACAACAACAAAAAAGCTAGAAGAGATTTGGCAAAAAGGAAACCTTAATTCAGTATTGGTGAGATTGAAATCTGGTGCAGACACTATGGAAATCATTGCAAGAGAATTCTTAAAAAGCTCAAATTAAATCTAACGCATCACCCAGACATAGCACTCCTTGGTATATACCTAAAGTACCTGGCATTCTACTTTACATGTACTTGGTCAGTTATGTACACTCTAAACTATTCATAGTAGCTAGGAAATAGAATGAACCTAAATGTCTTTCAACTAATTGTGGATATGGAAATGTGATATATATATACTATGGAATATTTTCAAATGTGAAAAAAAAATAAACCAACAAACCAAAATAATGAACTTATAAAGATTATACTGAGTAATGTAACCCAGGCCTAGAGAAACAAATGCCAAATGAATGTCTTCTCTTATTTGAGGCCCCCTAATTCCAAATCTTCAGATGTGAGTTCATACACTGGAGTAATTGAAGAAACCAGGAAAGTAAGAGGGGACAACTGTTGGAATGGGGGACATGGGAGGTGTCTCAGTACTTTTAAATTGCTATGTTAAGACACCATAGCAAAGACAACTTATAGGAGAAAGAATTTACTAGGGGCTTAAAGTTTCAGAAAGGTAAGAGTCCATGACCATTTTAGTTGGAAGCACGGCAGCAGGCAGGCATGCAAAATATTGATGCTATAACTCAGTGTTCACATCTGGAGACAGCAACCAAGAGTCAGAGAGAACTATCTGGTATTGTCTTGGGCTTTTGAAATCTTAAAGCCTGCTGCCAGTGACACACCTGTTCCAATAAGATCACACTTCCAAATCCTTTCCATATCCAACAATGGGGGACCAAGCATTCAAACATTTGAGCCTATGGGGACCAATCTCACTTGACATATCACAGGGTCACTAGTGAAGAACAGCAGGATAGAAGTGATCTAATCGGGTAAACGGGAAAATCATAAGGTACTTTAGTTAGGAAATGGGCAGGGAGACAACAGAGAAGGAAAAAGAAAGGTAAAATAACAGTGAGAATGTCTGGAAAAGGTATCAGTGATTAACTATCTACGTAAATAACTGTAATATGTATAAATAGGTGTATAACTATACATGAATATTTAGTTCAGATTTTCTCATTTGGGCTGACAATATTCCCTCAAAGGGCCAAAGGCCATTTAACAAAAACCCCAGCACTAGGCATGCAAAGCACTTTTTTGAGTTGTCTGTCAGGGTTGTCCAAGATACTCTCCAAACACTACATGCTATTGCTATTTCCCTTGTTTCCCCCCCGCATCCCCTAAGGTAGAAGGTAGGTCCCTA